>VZRH01001152.1:931798-987361 GCA_013397555.1 Urocynchramus pylzowi
ATAAAATATAAAAATAAAAAATAAAATAAAATAAAATATAAAACAAAATAAAACAAAACAAAAAATAAAATAAAGCAAAACAAAATAAAATTAAATTAAATTAAAATTTAAAAAAAATTAATAAAATGTATCTTGGCTTTTACAGATCTATGGGAGCAGACAGGAGCTATCACAGATTCTGTCAACTGCTCACCAACCTTATCCTTGATGGAAGAAAATTCCTTCTTTGCTGAGCTGTTGCCCAGAGCAAGTACAAACAACACACTGGTCCCAAAACCAAAACTGGGGTTTGGGGTGTACCCAGAAGTGGTTTAAAGACCAGGATTCAGCAACAGCACCTTCATCAGAGAGCATTAAACACTGAGGCAAGATAGAGCTTTGGTCTGGAGGGTTTGGCCAATAGCCAGTTGTGTTTGGAGGAAAAGAAAAATAGGGTTTTTTTCCTTTTCTCTTGGCCCTTGACAGCTTCAGATCATCCCAAGCCAAGAGATATTTGGTGGAACTGTGTCAGTAGCTCATCCTGCAAGATCAAGACCTCGACCTTTGGAGCAGCATCCACAACCCCAGTCCCCTTAGGCCCAAGGCTGGGTTTAGTCTGTGAAGATGACCAGCACATCAAAGCTCTACTCTGTGTCTCTTCAGTCAAACACTGATTTTTATGCACCAGCATGAAAGAACACACAGGACTTTTTTAGATTCCAGTGCTGTTCTTAGCATGAAGAGAGCTGGAAAGAAAGTACTCATGTGCTTCCCATTGGGATATAAAATCAACATCTATTTCAGGGAGAAAAGGAAAAAAAGACATTATTCAATTGTCACCAAAAGCTGAAGAACACAAAAAATACCATCTTTGTGAAGCTTGGGATAATATATGACAATATTTTAAAGGGCTTATTGCCATTCAAATGTTTTTATTATAGTAAATTATTCTGCTTAGCATGGGGAGACTGAAAAGGAAAACCACACGAGGATGTTCTTCATAATATCCCACTGATTTGAAAGGGTCAGATTTTCTCCCCTTGAGATTTGGTACTGGAGTTAATTAACCTCATCTCCAAAGAGTGTTAGAGTTCTCTGTTCTTGAAACTGTGCAATGACAGCAACGCCACCCACCCCATGGCAATTCAGTGCCTCAGTCTCCTCAGAACATTCTGTAACAACATTTCCTTTGCTGTGATGTAAAACTTTCACTACTGTTCTTATTTACGCTGCACATGGGGAACATTTTCCCATTTTGCCTCTAACTTTTAAGTATTTTAAGAACATTATGTGTCTCTCATTGCTCCTCTCCACATTTCATAAACCCCATTCATACACCAAAGGTCACGGTTGTTTTCAAACCTTTGATCATTCTTGTTTTCCTCTTCCAGGGTGCCTCCAGCTCTTCATCTTCTCTCAAGTGCATCCCTGAAGTCCTGCCCAGCAGGAAGGAAGGAGCCCAGGAGTTTGGAGATCAGAAGACAGGGGAGCAATGGGACAAATAAAAGCTCAGAACAGAACGGTGCCATCAGGAGGATGTTTGCTCACAGCACTTCTCCTTCTGGTACAACATCATTCCTCAGGAATATGAAGGAACAGCTCAGGGTTCTTATCTTATCTGAATGTTTGCACATTTTTAGCAGTGAGTCAAAACTTCTTTAACCAGAGTCCAGCTCTGTGAGTTTAAATTCTTTAAAGTCAACAATAGATAGGTCTGGCTAAGTCAGCCTTTTACTTTTGGAACAAAATCTGTCCCATTATTGCTTCCCTTCCTCTCCCCTTTTGCTGCTTTAACCATGCAATTCATCTTTCCTAAATTCTCTTTCCTTAAGAATGTAGAACATAAGACCAGGTTTCACTGATTTTTTTTTGCTATAATGGGGGGAGTGGGTGTGGAGAGGCAAAAAACAAACCACAGAGTAGCATCAGGATTAATAAACAAGGTGGATGATTGAACAACAAAGACAGGAGATGCAAATAGAAATAAATAAATATGGAATAAGCATAAGGCAAGCAAGGTGACCATCTGTTTTTTATTAATTTTTACAAGATTTAAGAAATGTAGAAAACCTGCGAGTTCAAACCCCACTATATACACCTAAAGCAAATATCAGCAGATTTCAGAGAAGGAACAAAATGTGGAGGCCACTGACCTCCAGAATGAGTTTCTGCTCATGATTTCCTATTTGTTCCTCTTCTGAAAATAAAACATTCTTCCTCTAAGGAGACAAAGATGAGGCAATGGAAAAGGAAACCTTGTTTAGGGCTAAGGAAGTTGTGGGCATCATTTCCCAGCAGAGGTGTGTCCATTTACATGAGAGAAATCGCTCAGATTGGGTGACATGACCCCGTGGCTCTCCTGCTCCACAGACACAGAGTGGAGAGCAAGCCCTGGTACATCTGACATCAAACCAATCACACTGAGCTTGCACCAGGAAAGAGAAGGAAGAGGGACAGAAAAACACACTTTTCACATCAAATTCAGCTTTTCTGCTGCTAAAGACATTCACAGAGTCATCACAGCTGGAAACCACTTTTGTTTGGGTTTTTCACTGAAGAATCTTTACCATGACTGTGTCTGTTCAGGGGAGTTCTGTGTACATCCACACTCCTGCAGGAATGTTTCCTGAAGGGAGGACTCCTGCAAACACTTGTGCAGGCTCTGGTGGTGCAGCCACTCACCTTAACTCACCAGGCAGCCCCAACACCTCCCTCCCCACCAGCCTGAGCCCTCTGAGCCCCCTCTGCACCTCTCCTCATTCCCAAGTTCCCACTCGCTGTTCCCAAAACAAAAATATATATATCAAAATTGATATATTGACTAAACTGCAAGAACTGTGCTTAGTTCTTTTTCTGAGCCAGAGCAAACTTGCCTTCAAACTGACTCATTGAGTCACCTTTTTTTTTTTCCCTTCCCTGTGCCTGCACCCTGACCACTGCAGACCTGTCCAAGATTTTCTCCTACACATCTCCCTGCCAGTTCTCCCGAGCTCCTGTTCACAGCCTCCAGCCAGGGCAAGGTCACTCACAGTGCTTTGCTTCTTCTCCCTGGGCCTCTCCCTTTGGCTAAGCAGCTGAAAAAAGCCAGCTTAGTTTAGTACCAGGCTTGGGGGTTTTTATCCCTCCAGCTTCTCAAAGTGAGATGTTGCATTTCAGGTTTTTCTGACCCATATATGAGGGATTTATATTTTATAGCCATGGAATGGTTTGGGTTTAGAGGGGATTTAAAGCTCATCTTGTTCCACCCCCTGCCATAGGCAGGGACTCCTTCCACTATCCCAGGTTGCTCCAAGCCCCATCCAAACTGGCCTTGGACATTTCCAGGGATCCAGGGGCAGCCACAGCTTCTCTGAGCAACCTTTTAAAGGAAATTGAAGACAACAAATATACAATTGTATTATTTTCTAATTGCAAGGAGCAATTAGATCCATTTGCATTTTGACTCTCAAATTAGATCTTGGATACTCACACAGTGCTGTGGTAAAGTCTCACAATCCTTTTGCACTTTCTATTGCACAGGAAAAAGTAAATGGCAGCAGAAAATGAAGCCACTCCCTGTTATTTCTATGCATATTTATAACAAACACATTAGAAATATTTAATTGGCATTGATGGGATGCTGAGCAATCACCATAATAAAGAGATCTTTTCTAACCTTGACGATTCTGTGATTTTATGATTTTATGTGAGTGCTGAGGTGGAAGCTCTAAGGACAGCAGGCCTTGTGAAGGCACCCTGCTGCACTTTCTCCCACTCTGCTCCTGGTTTTTGCCTTTCAACTTCCACAAGACAACAGTCTGAGGACTCTCTCTGTTTCCATCTAACGGACAAGAAATGCACCTCCAGGAATCACAGACTTCATCATATTTTACATTTCCTTCGGGAACTCTGAAGTACTTGATGGGCCTTTTGTGCAGCCAGCAGGACCTGGAATGAGTTTTGATTGTACAGAGGTCTGGGTTATTGCTCAGATTTTGTTTTCCTCAGTCTGCCCTGCCTGGTGGATGCTCCTTCTCTACAAGCCCCCTTGAAAACATCCTACATTAGAAGAACTCTCAATTTTAAAAATAGCTTTACTTATGATTTACACAGAATGTAATTAAACAAAAAGTGGGACCCTTCAGAGAAATTCGAGCCAAAAAGCTGTTGTTGCTGTGAACATGCTGTGGGATTTCTGCCTGCAAGTCTGAAGCCAAGCTGCTTTATTTGCACACTAGGATTCTTAAACCCAAATGTACCCTTAAAATGCACATCCAACAATAGGGTGGACTCTGGTCGCTGTGGGATCAAAGTGATCCTTGAACAGGGGTTTATATTTATCTGCACATTTGAAAATTAAACCACTGTGACATTATTTCTTAGTGCTGGAAAATCTGCAGCAGAAAACTGCATTTTTTTCACTACTATTTAATGTAGAAGTGTGAGTTCAGTGTAGCTGTTCATTCTTTTAATAGACTTCTTTCTTCAGTGGAGGGGAACACAAACCAGACCTTCCACTTGGGCTCAATACATGACTTCTAGACAGCAAACTGAGGTTAATCCCATCTTGTGCCCCAAAAATCTGCAGCTCAGGGCTCCAGCATTTGTGGAGAATCTGTTCTGTGCTGAGGGAGGATGCACAGCTTGTGCAAGTGTAAACCAAATAAACATGCAAAGGCACAAATGAGCAAAGCTAGAAAAAATTCCAAAGATATCTCTGAGTTTTGCAAAAATATCCATGAACGTGTTTTGGAGAACTAAAATATTGTGAAGATGAAACAAATTCTTAATGATTAAAGTGACTGTGCTTATCTTGGTTTGTCTTTGTGTATGTGGAAAGATTGAGCTAAAACCTTATTCTGGCCTGGAAGAGAACAAACAGAAGCGTTTGAACCATGGAAATCCATTGGGACAATCCATTTTACAGCCTTTCCTCCTGATCTTCCCCAGAGTACCAAGACACTGATGTAGACTGCTGGGATTTAAGAACAGGGACAGATGAGGTGGAACTGCTGATGCCTTGTGCAGGCTGCCCTAGAGCAGAGGCTGGACAGAGCTAAAGAATAAAGCAGGGATTTATTCAAAGGCCTCCATGGATCCACCTTGGGCAGCACCAGAGCCCAGCCAGGGCTGCACCCAGGATGAACCAAAATGGCCCCAAAATGCACGGCCGCTCCCGGGGGCTCTCACTGGGATCAGCTCTGCTCCATTTGCACCTTGGAGTTCATTGTCCCATTCCAGCTCCAGCCCATGCAGTCCCATCCTGCTTGTTTTTCTCTCTCCAGCCCACGTTGTTTGTGCTCCTGGGCCTGAGATTTGGATCATTTGTCCTTGGTCCCCAGCTGGAGCAGGAATTGTTTTGTCTCCCTGCTCTGTGCAGAGAGCTCACCATCCCCTAATGTGAAGCCCAGACCCACCCACTAAAGCAGCACAGAATCTGAAAAATAGAAAAGCTAAAACCTGAGGCATCAGAATCAGATGAGACAGGAACCATTTTAGGCTTCATCTTTTAAAGATCAATGACTGGTGTTTTAACCTTGGTCTTGGCATTGAAAATTCTGCCAAATGTTACGAGTCCACAATGCCAGAACAGTGAATTTCACACTGAGGCAGCTTTGTGATGAAAACCCGATTCCCCTATTTCCATAGGCTACCCCAGAATACTTCAGGGAGCTCCAGACACAGCTGAAGGTGCAGAAAGATTCTGCTTATAAACTTCATTTTTGTTGTGAATTATTCTTGGTGTTTTTCCTGCCCACAGTTGGTTTCGCTCACTTGCTTTGGGGAAATTGTAGGAAAATCCTTTCACCCATTTTTCAATTAGAAGCAATGCAATTATTGCCACATCCTTCCCCCACACAAATACCTCGTAAACAGCTGGAACTTTTAAGCACAAATCTTGGCCAGGCTTTTCAGGGGTGTTTGGGGATATTTGACATGGCTACAGTGAGTCAGTATTGCTTTGCCCAAGCATTTAAACAACTTAATCACAAGCCTGACTTCATCACACAATTTTTTTTTTTCTTTTAGCTTCTGAAATTTTAGGATTCCCATGTTCAAAACTTTTCCCTACAGCTTTACTGCCTAAAATCAGGGGAGAAATGTTCAAATACTCCAACAGCTGGGGCTGGGAGGCAAAATTCAAACAGGCAATGTGGGATAGATTAAGGGAGCTGGGAACTTAAATAAATTCAGGAAAAATAACTTAAAATCTGAACTTTAGAATGCTGTTCTTGCCACACTTCCAGAAGTTTGCCTACTTATGTAGTGGTTTAGTAATAACCTGTCACACCCATTCTGCCACACAGCCAATCCTTCAGACCTGTGAAGGACGGAGAGAAGAGTTACAGGAAATCCTTCTGCAAGGAAAACAGCTCAGGGTTTATATCTGGCTGGGACAAGGACACTTGGCAACACATTCAAGGGTCCCCCAACCAAGGGAAAAATGCTGTAATAATTATGTTGACCCAGCTTCAGCGTGGAGAGGCTTCCAGTACAAATGACATTTTCATCATCTCTCTGATAAACACTTTTGCAGATAACAAGAAAACTTTTTATTTGATGCCTTTTGCTGGTCATAAATTCAATAGTTTTTGTTTTTCACTGTCTTCCCTTCTAATCAGTGATTTAGGAGGAAAAGGCTTTGAGAGGGTTTAAAATTCCCATTTGCAATGGTTGAGCTGGAATAAAGATCTGCCTTTGACACTGCTTAAGTGAGGGGACCAATATTAAAGAAGAAAAAGATTTTCAGGGAATTGTGAAGCTCTTTGCCAGTGCACTTTGAATTTTACAGGTAGTTTGTGCCAGAGTAGGTTGGGAAAGACCTTTGAAAAATATAAATACGCTGTCAAGTCATGTGTTCACCCTGACTTGCTTTGCTTTGTTTTCTAAACAGCTTTGTCTGTATTTTCTGCTTTGAAAATAAATACATATTGACTCAAAAGAAATCCTTTAAGTCTCTGTTAAGGTTTGGGGTTTTTTGCATTCAAAAGAGAAAATAACTAAAAGAAACAAATTCAAATCTGAGAGAAGTGGTGTAGATTGATGCAAAGTGAATTTTCTTGAGCTGGTTGGAAAATACAGAAGACATTTTTTAATCTTTCTCACCTTTTCCCCTGTCAGTTTTCCTGACAGTTGGTCACCTCCTGGAAGGGCCCTTCTCTGTGTGCCCATGGTTTATCTCCTCTCCTGCCTTTGGCTCCAGGCTCTGGAAGCCCTTAGTGCCTGTGCTGTGCCCTCATTTCCAGACCCATCTCTGACCCTTTCCCTTTTGCTCCTGGATGTGCTGTGTGGGGTGACTGACCCTGGCTGCTCCCTGACACACAGAGGGAAATGTTGGCTTTGGAGGTGGATTCAGGGCCTCTCTTAGGATGATATTTTGAAGATTTACAGTGTCCATCAGGGTGATGTGATGCTTCATTTAGCATGGCCGCTGCTCATACAAAACAACTCTTGAGGCATTTCATCTTTCCTCTCTGGGGACTCCAGGGAGCTGTTTTTATATGCTGCTCCTTTCTGCCTGGATTCTTTTTCATTCCTTCCACATTACATGAGACAGTAGGTGGGAATGTGCAGCCAGATAATGGTAATTTATTACTGATCTGTCAGAGTTGTTCAAAAGTCTTTCCAGCTAGGACTATAAATTTACCATTTCTGTCCTTGCCTTGCCTTTAGTGATCTGAGAAGCCTTTTGGGGGAAGGCAATGCCACGTCTAAATTTCTTGCAAATATTTAAGCAGCATATACTGGAAGATGGCATATGGAGAAGTATTTTTCTCTTATAAGGTTGGATGAATTAGCTATGTTTAGGTGTTAATTACTGGTGTAAGTTTCTGCGTTGTGCCTTCCCCAAAGCAGGTTTCTTCTCTCCTTTATGGCAGGACTCTTTGTGATCCTTCTTCCTCCTACTTTGGGAATATACAGTAGAAATTTTTCCTACTCCTTATTTTTGCCTCCTGGTTCCTCTCTTTGTTTTGAATAAAATGAGTTGTGAACATTAATTAGGTGTTAAACCTCCTAGAATTGTAATTCTGAAAAATTCTCATTCTGGTACTTTCCCAGGTGTATCAGGATATTATTTACAACCAAGCTGGGATGACAGCTATTCTGTTTATTCTTAATTATTTTTGCCAGAATTGGTTGTGCTAAATCATATTTAAATTGGTCTGTGGTTCAAGTTCTTTTCTTGGTGTGTGTAAAATTATGTAAAATAATGCATTAGTGCACCTGAATGTGGCTCAGGAATGAGTCTATTATCCAAAGCCATGGCACTGTTATTAATGAACAAAACAAGAAACTATCAGTGAGCTTTTTCTTTCCCCAGTCTGTCTGACTCTTTCTGCTGACATTAAACACCAAGGATTAATCCAGCAGGCAAAGTGACCATGAATTTGCAGCTGGTCTCAGAGTAATTCATTAGCTTTCAGCTGCAGCACTTTGGGGGACTGAGCACTCCCTTGGGTTGGTGTCTAAACTCTCTTTCAAAGGATTTGATTACATTTCACCGTTTGGAGCATTCTGAGGGAGTGGAAGAAGGCACAGCAGTCTGTCAGCTTTCCTTGGGTCGTCTATCATCCAATATGTTCAGGTTGTGCTTGTTCTCAGGAATTATCACCTAAGGTCACCTCTTCAATTAGGACTTTCCAAGAAATCACTGTGCTGTTGGAAATGTTCCCAGCTTTGGATTCCATATTTCTACAGTTCCCTGTTGGATAAAATTCATTCTGTGTTTGACATCACTTAAAGGTATAAACACATTAAACAAGGTACAATGCTCATTCTCATGGAGTTTAATTGAATTTGAGGCATCCCAACATCAGAGCAACTTCCAGAAGTCACTCTGCTGGATTTAGAGCTTTTATTTTCACCAGATATCAGTAGGATAAACCCTTAAGTGTTGCAGGAAAACTCTTCAATATTCCACAGAGCATCGAGCATCTGTGAGCCACGTGTTCCCTCCCACCCCTGCCTGGTGCTATTTTACCAGGCAGCTCCATGTAAAGCAGCTTTGTGTTTTGTTCTCAAAATCTGTGTCCTGAGCCCCGTGGTGATTTATTCTCACAATGTGTAGCCAGCACTGAATTCAGACAGGATAAGAGGAGCTGTGTGCTGCCTGCCTGCCTGGGCTCATTTATCTCCTCTGTTCATCTGACAGGACCAAGGGGGTTTGTCTGCTCTGCTCCAGCCTCAGTGGGGCACAGCCTGAGGATGTGCTTCTCCCCAGAGCATAAACATCTCCTTCCTGCAGTTTTTATTAGACTTAAACCTTCAGAGCCCCAGCAGTTGCCAATCAGTCTTTCACATTCGTGTGGTGCTGACTCTTTAGCTCCGAATGATGTTTGTTTTCAGTTCAGAGAGTGATGCTCGCTGCTGTGAGCATTGTTCAGCACTGAAAATTGTAATGGGAGTGTTTCAGGGGAGAGCAGGATCCTCATCAACTTTATAACACTATAAAGGAAGGATAAAGTAGGTGCAAAATGTTCTGCCTGGTGGCATTGGTGTGAGAGTTAAATGACAGCAGGGATTCAAGGTGACAGGCTGCAGAATCCGTGCTGGGAATGCACCAGGTTCAATGGTCTCCTGCATTATTATAGTTACTCTGACCACAACAAGTGTAATTAATATTCCTGGCTGAGCACAGTTCTGTAAATAGACTTGCCCAAAAAAGCGAATTGTCCCATCACCCTGGGCATTGGAAGGTAATAGAGCCCACGAAATGGCCAATCTGTCTTCAAAAGAGAGCTCTGGCTTTACATGGCCCTTTCAGCTCATGCTGGGCCTTGTACCTAAGCAAGAGCAATGAAATACTTGAGTATTGAAAGAAAAAATACTAGGGAAAAAAAAAAAAAACCCAAGAAACAAACAAACAAAAAAACCCCCTAGAGTATTGAAAAAATGCTGAATAATATTGAAAGTATTGAAAGTAAAGAAAAAAAAAAATACTAGAGTACTGAAAGAAAAAAATTCAAGAAAACAACAAAAAATCCCTGAAAAAGAAAGAAAATTGTTGTTAGTGATCCAATTTGTTTAGGGCAGGACAAATCAGAGAATACATGTTATAGAACCCCCTGGTTGTGGCCTCTGTTTGTGACTTGAGCAGCAGAGAATGAGGTTTCAGACTTGCATCCTCAGAGTTTTTGCTGCACATTGCATTTCTAAAGCTCTGGTAGCACTTGTTCCACTAAATTAAATGAGGCTGAGACAACGAGCTGCATATAAGGAGGCTTTACTTATATTTACTTACTTACCTTACTTACATTTAGCTCCTCATAAACTTTAACATCTCTTTATCTAATTATCTGTGACGTGTTATTTTAAAACCTCTTTTTCTAGTTTCTAACTGCCAATGTATCTTAAAACTTAAAATGTCCCAAAATGTCTTAAAATGTCTCCTGTTTTGTTTAAATTCCTCCAATAATATCTATATTATTGGAAATCAGTGTCTCCCTTCTAAAGCTTTAGAGAACCTGTCTACCTTATTATCAGGAGACTGCCTCTCTGTTGTCACAAAATGGCATTAACTGAGAAAAGGCCAGTCTCTGTTTGGTTGTCTGGGCTTTTTGTTTGGTGTGGTTTGTTTTTAAAGCAGCTCTGGATGAGCTTCAGTTGCCTTGTCAGAGGTGAGAGGAGATAACCCCAATGTTTGGGAAGCTGTTCTTCACTCACACACTCCTGACTCTAACAAGCAGTGCCTGATTCTTACAAAGCTGGGAAAAAGTCCTGAATTCTGGCATTTCTCACCTCTACACTTCCTGACTGTGTAGTTTCTACTACTGTGATATTTCCACAATGCCCAATATTTAATTTTTTTTTTTTCACTGTCATTGCACTTCAGATTACTTTGTTTAAGTTGGATAATGCAAGGCTGGCTTTGTGTGCCTGCTTTTGCTTATTTTGATAGATAGATTTGCATTATCAGAGCTGATAAACCTGCTGGAGATGTTCTTTATTTTGTTGCAGTGAGTAGGTGGATAGGTTTTCTTGCTCTGTGGTGTGATGGGAGAGTCACAGCAAGAGCAAAGGTGACAGAAACCACAGCTTGGATACATTCATTTAAAATTACCTTATCAAGCAGAGCATGATACAGACTTAGAACCACGGATGTGATAAGCTGGACTGGCTGCAGGACCTTACATAAAATATTGAGCTCAGCTCACTTGTGTGCCTTGGAAATTCCTGATTTGTATTTCAAAAGGTGCGTGTGTGGTATTTTCTAACTTTCCAGGAGGAGCACAGAGTGTTCTTTTGGGACCTGCATGTGTTGGAGGCTCCTCAGTTTTAATGATATTTACTTGGTTTCTTTCATTGTGTTGGTGGCAGTTTTGGCACAACAAAACCCACATGCAGCTGATTTTTTTTTAATATATCCATATATATAAACACGAGAAGGTGGGAATGATTGCTTTTCAGGTTGTGGTTTCTCATGCTCATCCAAGGACAGTGCTTGCCCTTGGAAGAACACTCTGAGAAGCTCAGTGCTGCTGGCTGCAATGCAGGAGGGTTCAGCCACATGTGAAAAATGCTGGGGGTGGGTTTGCTACCTCCTCTCCCTTTTGAGAGGTTCCTGCTGCTGCAGAACTGGGGATTTGTGTATGGCACCAACATTCCAGGCAAGGGGGTTTGCACATGTACACGAGACAAGGAAAAGCCTAAACTGCTTCTGCAGGTGAAAATCTGCTTTGAGGCTTTTAAAATCCATTTATTTATTTATTTATTTATTTATTTATTTATTTAATTTTTATTTTTTTTATTTAATGGCAGCTGAAAGACTGGTGCTGACAGTAAATCCACTCAGCTCTTTCTGGCCATAGTCACAACAAGCTGCTTCCACCAAAACTAAAAGCCAAACTTCCAGAAGGCAGCAGGGTAATGCTCAGCCACTGGACTTACAAGAAATCCTGCAAATGTGCTTGCTCATGTGAGAGGAACTTTCATCAGCTGCTTGCCCAGAGGAGCTGCAGAAACTTCTCAAGTTCAGAGAATCTTTCAAGGCTTAATCCAGAAAAAAATCAAAATGCTGTCTATTCACTAGGTCCCGGCTCACCTTTAATTTTTTTTCTTCCTCCTTTTTTCTCCTGTCCCCATGGCATATCCAGATCCTCCCACATCCATGGGCACAAGTGCCTGTGAGCTGTGAGCTTCCCTTCTGCCTGGGACTCACAGCTGGCTCAGGAGGAGCTCCTGGGCTGAGGGGGAATTTGCCAGCCCTGTCAGGAACTCCCCCTCTTCTCTCCAAGAGCAAATCCCCTCACCCAGGGTGACCTGCTGGAGATATGAAGGACAACTGCAGTACTTTGGACAATTATTTGCAGGTTATTTATGTTTTCCAATGTATTATTTGTGAGGAGCTTGTGGAGGATTTTGCCATGGTAAAGTTAAGGAGGTTTTTCAAATGCTGTTGGCCCAGAATCAATACATTCCCCTAACTTGATTACACAACTGTTTTGTAACTAACTGTTTTTCAGGTAGGTAAGAACTACATCTTTTATATAAATAACTGTAAATGTGCACTGGAGATGCCTTGATCTCAATAGCTTATCATTTGCAAGGAGGAAGATTATTATGTTTAATCAGTTCTATCATCAGATCTCAATAAATTCCATTTTTTCAGCCAGAAGGTCTGATGCAACTGAATGGTCACATTTTCCAAAGATCTGTGCTTGGAAGCTTTGTGCTGATGTTGTTTGGGTTGGTTTTTTTAAGTGCATTTTTTTTTTTTTGGGGGGGGGGGCTGGGGGGGGATAGGACAGGGGTGGTTTGTTGGTTTTTTTTTTGTTTTCTGGGGTTTGTTTTGTTTAGTTTGGATGGGCTTTTTTTTCCTGCCATTGCTGCAGTCAATAAGTTCCGTGTATTTACAAGTTAACTACTCAGAGTACTTTCCTTTCCATCCTTCATGTGTTCTGTGAGGATTCCTGTGTTACTGTGTCCCTCTTGAGTACTGATGGAGATCCTGCTTTTGGAATTGGGTCTGGCCTACAAGGCTCTGCTCTAGACTGCAAACCCTAAACCCTGCCTTAAGATGTTGAACTTCTGTTTGTTTCCAGGCTACAATTATTTATAGTGCAGAAACCAGTAACATCTTATGTGAATACTTAGAAAACTCAAGTGTTTTGCTGTCATGTGAGGTTAAAGCTGTGTAAGTGACCTCAGTGGCCTCACAGGGATTTTTCCTGAAGTGAAGCTCACGTTTTGTTTCATGCAGAGATTCCCCCACCCAAGGTCAGCTCCTGACAGAGCATTCACCAAGGAAAGGTTGCCTGGATTCCAGGGGAAGCTGGATGTCTGGATATCTGGATATCTGTGGATATCCTGTGAGGTTGTGCAGAGGGTAAATGTGGCCTGAGAGAAAGCAGTGTGAAAAAAAGCCCATGGCATGTGCAGAGGGAGGGCTGCTCTTCCCTCTGCCATGTGCTCTCAGCCCCACAGCATTGAGGAGGTGAACTCACATTTCCCTTTGGGAAGGTTGGTGCTGCTCTCTTTGGTAAGTTTGGGATTTTGGAGCAATTTAAAGTCATTTTAGTTTGGGATTCACATCACTTTTTACTTCCCAGCTGGAATGCAGCCCTTCAGCCCTTGTGGGATGTCACAGACACCTGGGGCTCCCCTTGACTCGGTTTTTAAGCCCACAAAATTCACGTGTGCTCTCCTTGCTTTTCCAAAAGGTGATCCTGGTGCAGCAATGAAACACCCAGTGTTGAAGCATGTCCACTGTTCAGTATTCCTCATTTTTCACTGGTGTGGAGGAGGTGATTCCATCTGGTTTGAGATTTGATGTGCCCACGGCTGCTGCTCCCCCAGCTCCAGGTCCAGCCACGGCAGCGAAGGGAAGGCCAAGGGCAAAGGCTGCTCAGCCTTTGCTGGGCTCCACCCATGGCAAGGAATCAGAGGTGGTTAGTGGAAAAAAAGAAAAGGTTTGAACTATAAACTCTGGATTAGTGAGTGTTGAAAGAGTTGTTTTTTCCATGTATCTAAGCTGGCAGGGTTTGCACATGGATAGTAGTCACAAGACATGAGAGTTCCTGGATGTGGCAAGGCACTTTAAAAAGGCATAATCTCTGTTTTCTCTATTCAGATGATGCTTTTTTCCCTCCTTGAGATGGAGAAATTCCTTCAGTGAAGGTGGTGTCTGCCCTTGTGACCATCTAGGCCACTGTGACCTTCTAGGATCATAAAGGAGCTATAAAAAGGAGGGAGAGGGACTCTTTTATGGACAGATAGTGACAGGACAAGGGGAATGGTTTTAAACTGAAAGAGGGCAGGGTTAGGTAAGATATTGGGAAGAAATCATTTATTCGGAGGGTGGGCAGGCCCTGGCACAGGGTGCCCAGAGAAGCTGTGGCTGCCCCTGGATCCCTGGAGTGTCCAAGGCCAGGCTGGACAGAGCTCTGAGCAAACCTAGGATAGTGAGTGGCAGGGAATCAGTGACTCAGAGCTTGTTGGAATCACCACAGAGGCTTTAAGAGCTGCTTGTTGGGCTTCTGCTGTGGGTGACAGTTCAGCTGTAGTGTTTCAACCAAGTGGTAAAGAAGACTGAGGAGGAAGGGGAAACTCAGGCTGTCCTTGAGGATTTCAAGTCAAAATCCGAAGCAACACATTTTAAATGAAAAGCTGTGAACACCTGAGAATTTAGAGTCTGGGTTCAAGTTCTCATGTTTGGTATATCCATGTTGAGAACTTGAGTTCTGCTGGAAGTGCATTTGCTTGCAACTTGAGGTTCTTGAGGTCTCCTTTAATGGAAAATCTTAAATAAAACTACAATAAATTTGCTTCTGTGTGTGTGATGCAGGCTAGCTACTGGAGCAGGCTGTGCCAGCATGAGCTTCTTGCTGCATTCAGGAGATTTTTCATCTGTTTTGGTTCTTTTGCACACTTAAATACAAAGCTATAAAAGTAGGACTGAAAACCTTTTGGACCAGAGATTTTTTTGAGAGGAATTTGGCAGGGCAGGTTTCTTCAGGCAGCCTGGTTTTCCATTCTGATGCATCAGCTGTGGTTCAGGTGAGCTCCACAGAGAAATGGGCTTTTGGTGTTTCCTGCAATTGATGGAGGGAATGCAACAGGAGAAGTGCCTGGATATTTTCAGGTGAAGGCTCACATTGATGTCTCAGGTTTTAGTTTTCTTATTTTTCAGATTCTGTGCTGCTTTAGTGGGTGGGTCTGAGCTTCACATGAGGGGATGGTGAGCTCTCTGCACAGAGCAGGGAGACAAAACAATTCCTGCTCCAGCTGGGGACCAAGGACAAATGATCCAAATCTCAGGCCCAGGAGCACAAACAACGTGGGCTGAAGAGAGAAAAACAAGCAGGATGGGAGTGCCTGGGCTGGAGCTGGAATGGGACAATGAACTCCAAGGTGCAAATGGAGCAGAGCTGATCCCAGTGAGAGCCCCCGGGAGCGGCCGTGCATTTTGGGGCCATTTTGGTTCATCCTGGGTGCAGCCCTGGCTGGGCTCTGGTGCTGCCCAAGGTGGATCCATGGAGGCCTTTGAATAAATCCTTGCTTTATTCTTTAGCTCTGTCCAGCCTCTGTTCCAGGCCAGCCTGCACAAGGCATCAATATCAGGTATTCATTCAAATCCATGTAGGTAGCCATAATAACAACAAGCTCCTCCTCCAGCCAGTGCAATAATGCTCAAAGCATTACTTTATAGATAGTATTGGAGGCCAGGGGAAGGCCTAACTCTGCTTGAGACACCAAACTCTGTATTTTGTTATTGGTTTTTCTCACATGTTTCCTTAGGAAGTAATGAAAACACAACATGATCAATGCTTAATTTATTGCCTCAGCAGTAGCCCTGGAGATCTGGCACGAATCAGAAGTGAGGGAAGGGACAGTGGTTTAAGCCTAACGTCAAGTGAAATTATACTTACAATATATGTCTGAAACAAGAGGGAGAGGAAGGCTGGAGTTTCCATCAGCCAGCCTGATGATATTTTCAACAATCAGTGTGTGGCAGATCCATTAGCTGCTGTTAGAGCTTTCAGGAACTCTTGGGAGGACTGCTGAGACATCCCAGAGCTCTGACCCCGGAGCACACAGCATCAGGAATTGGAGTTTCTTTGCTGGAGAGAACAATTCACCCCCATCCCCTTGCTGAGGGGAAAGTGGGAATAGCTCTAACAGCATGAAAGGATGTCTGGAGCTCTGTGTTTCTCTCCCTCCCGAATTTTAGGCAGGGTATTGTGTAAATGGGATTGGCTGGGACCAGGTTTCATCCTCAGCACTTGTCCCAAATTTCAGTTTCCCAAAGACACAGCCACTGGTGACTCAGTGGAGTATGGGAGTAGGACTCCTGTAATTATATCATAATAACTTACAAGCTGATTAAAGGGTTTCTGTGTGTCTCAAGCTTCTGGAAAATCATCCCTGGATTCTTCACAGCTAATTCCTTTTTTTTTTCTTAGGAGTGAGAGCATCTGTCAGCACAAAAATACTTCAGCAGCAGCATCTGAGGACAACTGGCATAGCTCAGGTGGGCATTGGCAGACCCAGAGAAGAGGTTTGCATCCCTCTTGTTCCCATCTTCAGGCACACATTAGGAAGTGCTGCAATGCAATTTGGGTCTCAGGGAGCCAAGCCAATAATTCAGTTTGGGATGTGGCCCTGGGATACTCCAAGTGAGCATGGAATATATCTCCATGGAAGCTGATTTTAGGAAAACTTAAAGTCATGTAAACTATTGCACTAAACACCAGGTGTGGGTCCAAAACCAAGCTGTAAATTTGGATTGTTTGGCAGTTCTAAGCATTAAAGAGCTCGATTCTGATATAAGCTCTACATGTTCAGCCTCTCTGCCTCCCACCTGGATCAAGATTTACTCATTACTTCATGGTTAGGAAATACTTTATGGAGAAACCTCAACACAACCAGTTTTTTACCCAGTTAGTGAAGAATTAAGGGCTTGATTTGTAACTCTCAGGTAGGAATCCTCTGTGGATGGTATGAGCACAGCAGGCAGCATGTGCTTGAAGTGTGAATTAGAGAGGCAAACAGAGAAAAGGAAAAATTGTTTCAAGCTGAAGCTGAAAAGGTACTTGTTGGTTTTGAGCCTCTGATTTGAAAACTGCAGAGTTCTAGAACAATTTGTCTTTGAAGTCTGTAACAAAAATAAGAAAATAGCATTTACTGGATAACTTCAAGGCCAAGGAAAACAATGATCACTTCTCCCAAGCTGGAGATGAGCACAGTGGGTAAGTGGCTGCTGTCTGAAGAGGCAGAATTGGTGCTTCAGAACTATTTTATCACTTATTTGCCAGACTACATCACTGCTGCTGTGACCCAAATGCCCCAGGCTTGTTCACACTTTCTAGATGATTCCTTAATAAAAATTCAGCCAGTGTGTGTGTTTTTGGGCAAAAATGAACTTAGTCATAAAATGTCTGGTTAAAATTACCAGCTAGAGCTCCAAGGTCTCAGCTATCAGAGTCCCAGAATAAATGACATGGCTGTGGCAGGGAGGAGACAGCTGAAGTTATTTCCAACAGACCTGAATAAAACTTGGCTGCCTTTGATCCCCATCAGTAGCATAGGATGAAGCAGAAGAGATGCATGAAAATGAGCAAGGCTTCTTTTAAGTCTTCAGAATATTTTCTTGGTGGTAAATCAATTTTGAGAGAGGAAAGAGTGTAATTTCTTTCTGCTCATGGCATTTGCACTGGCTTATGAGAAGGGTACTAGTTCTTAGGGGTGTAATGTAATCCTGCTTTTCTTTGAGCTGAATCTTTTTTTTTTTTTTTTTTTTTTTTTGAATAGTGGGGGCTGTGTAAAGAATTGCTACATTATCTTGTGGGTTTCCTTACTGCCCTTAAATCTTGTGCCAGTTAACTTTCATGTTACTCACATATTTCATTAAATCTGGTTTATTTGGCATAGGGAAGAGTAATTTATCCCTGTAGTGAAGTCATTCAGAAAGCTGATCCTTAGAGCTCAAAGAAGCTGGCATGTCTCAGTGTGGGTATACCTAAAAATTGCATTTCTATGCCTGCTGACTGTGGTTGGTGATGCCTGGGCAGGGAAGGAACAGGGAACCATCCTCTGAGCAAGCAGAACATTTTTAGGTCTGAAGAACCACATCTCTTGCTCCCAGTGAAGGCTGTGGAAAGCACTGACAGCTGCTTCTCATCTCACAGTCAAACATTTTGAAGCCCTGGAGGCGAAATATTTATGCTACTGGACACTTTGTTTATTCAATGAGCCTTTTTTTATTTCTCTTTTTTTACCAGAGAACTGCAAATGAGTGACGTGTGTGTGCCTCAGTGTAAATAAGAGACTCGTGACTCCTCATGTCAGAATTGGTAATTCTTCTGAGGAGCTGAAGGAAATACTGATTTGTGTGAACCAACAGAAAGTGAACATCAATTCGAGGGAGAAACAAGCTGCTTATTTAAAAATTGATTGATTAAAATCTTCAGTTTTACATAGAAAACATCAAGGAAGAAAGACTTTAAAGCGTGTGACTTCTGGGAATAACCTCCAAGGAGGGGTAGGCCAGCATGCAAACACACATCTTCACTGGATTCTGAGGAACTGAGAGTGAGAAGAAAAATAGTTCTGTGGAAATCAAAATGTTTACAAGCATCATTCCCCTTGTAAACAGCCTGTTTGCAGAGCAGGAGCCACAATAATTCAGCAGCAGTGTGAGGCAGCTCAGAGAGGTTTGGGGTGCAGAAAGCAGCCTGTGCAGCTGGCTCATGAAACAGCAAAAAGCATCAAACCTGGGGAATTCCTGAGGGGAAAACTGTTTGGATTTTGGATAATACTGGGGAGGAATGCTACAAGGGTGTGCCTTTTTCCTTAAGTGCCTGTGGCCTCACTTGTGAGCATGGTGGAGATGTTTTTATCTCACCTCTCAATTTCACTTGTCAGGGCTCCCTTCTGTGGGACCCTTCTGCTTCTTCACCTGACTTAGACAATATTTCATCAGCCCCAGCAGTACCTCATCACTTATGTCTGGCAAACTCCCTCTTTCTTGTAAAATGCTTCTCTTCTGAACACACCCAGGTGTTAAATTCAAGAAGCACTCACCAAATCCAATATTTTTGAGTATTGAAATCCAGTGGCTGACTCATCACTTTGCACAAAGAAGATGTTGCTTCCAGTTACTTTGTTTGGGCTGACTGCGGGTTTTTCAAACAAAGCAAGTCATTTCTGGAAAACCCTGTAAAGCTTGGTGCCAGAACAGTGGAGAAGTTATCCAAAAGGCCAACACCCAGGTTAGTCTGAGAGACTGAACTACTGGAAAGCCCTGGGGTTTTGCTGGTATCTCTTGTGTCAGTCCTTTTGGGGCCTGGGGCATTCTGGAAGTGCTGGATTGATCCCAACCAGCTCCTGGGCACCTCTAACTTTCCTGCTCTGCTTGTACCTGGCTTGGGGTGTAGTATAACTTGATAGGCTTTTCCCTCTCCTGCCCAGCCCCTTCAATCTATTACCTTTTTAAGTTTGGAATCTTCAGATGGGATCCTGGCAAAAGAATCCCTGAATACCTTCAGAGGATGTTGCACTGCAGGGAAGAGCTTCCAGGGTGGTGTTGTTTTCCCTCTGCCTGGATGAGCCTGTGGTCTGAAGCAGTGTGAAAGGTTTTGTGGGTTTTGCACAGCAAGGAATGAACAGTGTGAAGGTCAGACTTTTACCTTTTGTAGAGTAATCTTGGAACAAACTGCATGCTCCAATAGTTGTTCCCAGTATTTTTGGGCAGCACTGGCTTGTAAAACTCAGATGTCAGGACTCCCAAAGGTGGGGACTTCTGTTGGGCAGCTGCTGCTGTGACAACTGTGCAAGAGGATCGATACTTGGGCAGGAGGGAATCGAGATGAAGTGGTAAATGAATGTCTGTCCTGCCAGCAAATCCTGTTTTCCTTGGAATCAGGGATCAGAAGGTGGCGTTGCAGGCAGGTTTGCGAGCAGAGTGTGCTCAGGAAGGGCAGCAGAGCTCTAGGGCTGGACACACGGATTTTCAGTGGCACAGCTGAGGAGATATCAGATCTCTCACCTTTTACAAACTTCCCTTTATTTGTGCTCTGCCTATTGAGCTAGAACAGAGACCATTGCTTCAAAGGGGTGCTGGGTGCAGGAGGGGATGCCTGACTTAATTTCAGATCTGATAGAGCTGAGAGTATTGGAGGGACCATTGCTTCACTTCAGAAATGCCCCAAAGCTCTGGCTGAGTTCTCTATGTTGAAATCATGCATCTGGCTCCTTTTCCTGTTACTAAAACCAATAAATAGAAAGACCATCTTTAGAAGCTTTTCTTAAAAAGAAAATCTTCCTTCTTAAAAGCTTTTTTAGAGTGGCTGAAACTCTGCTCCAGGTCCTAAATTTAATTCAGTTGTTGGTGCATTTAGGTTGCTTCTATGCTGTAAAATGAAACTGATCAGTGAAGAGAAGGCAGTGAGATAAAAATCTAGGAATGTCTGTGTTTCATTAAATGGCCAGTCCCTGATGCTTTCAGAAAAAACAGGAGTATTTAACATTCATCACTTTGTGATGAGTGTTGGTAATTCCTCTGCGGGGCCTGGGCAGTTAAATCACTGCTGTCATCTGTGCATCTCTTGCCACTGTAGGGGTGGGCTGTGCTGATGGTTTGAGGTTTGGGGTTCCCAGCTCAGTAACTTGGCCAGGGATGGCCCTGCCCAGCCCCCACCAACCCCACCCTGTCCATCCCTGCAGCGCTGTCCAAACGCTCCTGGAGCTCTGGCAGCCTCGGGGCCGTGCCCATTCCCTGGGGAGCCTGGGCAGTGCCAGCACCTCTGGGGGAAGAGCCTTTCCCTGCTCTCCAGCCTGAGCTGCCCTGGCCCAGCCCCAGCCATTCTCTGAGGTGAGATCTTTCTCCCTCACACAGCCAGTTCTCTGCCTTAGATTTTTAGTCTCTCCTAAGATTGATTGAGAGCTTTTATCATCTTTTGAGTTTCTGCTTGATTGGTCACCACTGTGATTGCAAAGAGTTGCTGCCCAGAGAAGCTGTGGCTGCCCCTGGATCCCTGGAAGTGCCCAAGGCCAGGCTGCATGGAGCTTGGAGCAGCCTGGGCTAGTGGAAGGTGTCCCTGCCTGGGCAAAGAGTTGAAGCTGGTTGGTCTTTAAGGTTTCTTCCAACTCAAATCATTCCATGATTCCATGATTTCAATGTTCTTTCTCCCCCTGTACCTTTCAATGCTGCCATTCTTTCATATCCAACATTAATGTCACACCTTGCAAGCAGTGCAAGTCTTCTCCTGTGCTTTACCCACACTGATATAGTCTAGGAGAAGAATTAAGCTCAGAACAAAGTTTTCCCAGTTCTTTTTCAAGGAAATTGTTTCGCTAATCTTTGGTCATAATNTGCCCCTGGATCCCTGGAAGTGCCCAAGGCCAGGCTGCATGGAGCTTGGAGCAGCCTGGGCTAGTGGAAGGTGTCCCTGCCTGGGCAAAGAGTTGAAGCTGGTTGGTCTTTAAGGTTTCTTCCAACTCAAATCATTCCATGATTCCATGATTTCAATGTTCTTTCTCCCCCTGTACCTTTCAATGCTGCCATTCTTTCATATCCAACATTAATGTCACACCTTGCAAGCAGTGCAAGTCTTCTCCTGTGCTTTACCCACACTGATATAGTCTAGGAGAAGAATTAAGCTCAGAACAAAGTTTTCCCAGTTCTTTTTCAAGGAAATTGTTTCGCTAATCTTTGGTCATAATGTGGATTTAAAACCTTTTCATAGAAGATGAGATCTGAGCTTTGGGGAGTAAAGAGCATCCAACACGTAGCACTCACCTCCTCATTCTCCTGCAGGTGACTTTTGCTTACCTGTTCCAAGTCCTTTAGACTTTCACACCACCTCTTTTCTGTGCTCTCAGGGACATGTGAGCCCCTTGCTTGCTCTTGCAGAAATAAGCAGAGTTTTATGAATAAAGGACAGGGTTTGACAACGCTAAAAGAGACAAAGCAAAGAGAAACTCTTGATCAAAGAGGTCTTGCACAGTTTCAAGGGCAAACACAAAGACAAATGCTGATTTTGTTCCAAAATAAGAAAAGAAAAATCCCCCAGCTTTACAGGAAGAGCTCTGTTCATTTCCCCACCTTGCCAAGTAGTTTTGGATCTGTGAGTGCTGAAGACACCAAACACTTTCTTTTTCCATCAAGATCCCGGGAGCCTTCCCTGACCATGCTGCCCTTGCTTCTGAATGGTTTGTCTTTCTCTCCCTCTGCTTGCAGAGCATCTTTAAAACAACTCTGCCTTGTTCAGAATGTTGAGGTTGGCTGTCTAAACTGCAGCTAAATCAAAAACATAGCTGATGATTTGGACAGATACAGGCTGGGTGGGATTCCTGCCAACATTATATTTGCTTTTGTCTTCATAAAGAGCAGTCCTGGGAGATGTGCACTGCAACCAGGAAGAGTCTGACAAAGGCATGTGCCTTTATAAAGGGCTTTTTTAGAAAATTTACTTTTCTAGTCAGCCAGCTTTGTGAGCTATTTCAGGCCTTGGTGTGTTGATCAGATGCAGAGTGTAATAATGTCTTGAAAGACAATGCCTTGTTTCTGGCCCCTGCAGATATTTTGTAATTGGGTGCAAGGGTTAAAACTGTGCAGTGTCCACCCTGTCTGCCATGGGTGTGCTGGATGGGACCCCACACTGGGAGCAGCCTGTGGATTGCTCCTGATCCTGATGTGGGATCCTTTGTGGCAGGAAAAGCTGCCTGGGGCCTGATTGACAGGAGTTTGTACATTTTTCACTGCTGTTCTCATGAAAAGTATGAAATATTTTGGGGTGTCTCTTACCAGCAACTTTGAGTATGTGGCTGATTTGAGGCTCCTGAGCAGCCTGAAAGGATTCCATATCTGTGGATATCCATACCTGTGAGCTTGGAGAAAGTGTGGCTATTGCATGGGACTTAAGTGACTTAAAATCATTGTTTTTGTGTGTATTTACAATGGGATTGAGGGTTCCAACTTTATTCTCCAGCTTATTCTCCATCTCTTGAATTTAATTTAAGAATAAATTAAATTAATTCTTAATTTTTTTTTAAGAAAAAGAATTCTTATTTTCTGCTGGTGAAATTGGTATGAGCATTTAATAGTTGCAACACATCCAGTACTGTGATTGGCAAGGCCTGCATTAATAGGGACAGTGTAAAAAATGAACAGAAATTAAACTGGGGGTAATCCCTGTGGTTTGGGGCCAAATTTTGTTCAAGTCCAGTAGTAAGAAAGTGAAGCTGATATGGGTGATGCAATTTGCTGAGGCAGAGGAACGGCTGGACTATTAAGGACCTTGCAGAGATATCACTGAACATGTTGTGGACACAACTCTGCAGTTTTCAGGGCTCTCCTATGAAAAGGAAGGCAAGCCAAGCAACCAGAGACCAGGAAATTAAGGAAGTTTTTCTCTAAAACAATATAGGGATAAAGCATGATGTAAATAGGAAAGAAAAAGAAAGGCATTCACCAGCAGCCCATCTTAGCACTGTCCTGGAGAGGTAGTGAAGTTCCTTCCATACATGGATAGAATTTGGGGGTTTTTGAATGCCAACCCCCTGTAAAACCAGCCTCACCAGCAGCTCTCTCCTCAGTACCTTGTTACCCACGCTGTGCCTGAACTGCCCATACAGACAATTCAGAACCTTCTGAGAGCAATTATTCTGTTGCATTTAACAGCTGTTTTCTCCTGCTTGCCTTTACCTTACAAGGCAAACATTCCTGAGCAGCACTTGGAAGAAACATTTTTATGGACAGATGGGCTCTAAACCTGCCATCCACTGAGGGCCAGCTCCAGCATCCCGGAAGAGTGATGTTAAAATGTCTCACTCAGTAAGACTTAGGAGCTGTTTGACAATGTCTGCTGGTATTTAATCCTTCACTCTGCCTGCAGTGATCTTGCTGTTTCCAGGAGTTTAGCTTTACTTTCATCACCTCCATGAGGTTTCTGGCCTGTTCTGCCTGCCTGGTACCTCAGCCTGGAGAAAAGGAGGCTCAGGGGGGCTCTTGTGGCTCTGCACAGCTCCTGACAGGAGGGGACAGCCGGGGGGGTCGGGCTGTGCTCCAGGGAACAGGGACAGGAGGAGAGGGAACGGCCTCAGGCTGGGCCAGGGGAGCTCAGGGTGGACAGCAGCAGGAATTTCCTCATGTAAAGATTGGTCAGGTATTGGAAGGGTGTTACAGCTGTGACACAAAATAACGCAACTCACACACGATGTTCCAGCATCCAAACAGGAACAGGAAAAGAGTACTTTATTTTTCAGACCTCAACATTTATAGAATTCCAAAAGTGACAGTGGATTGGAGGATGGCATTGCCACCTTTCCAACCACACTGATCAAACTAACAGTCCATCAAAATTCTCCTCTTACACAGAAGAATGCAAACAATCATTATTTACATGAAAGTGTGTGAGAAACTCCATTACAAGAATGTAAACATCAGAAGGCTTAGAAAAATCTCAAAAGACCAAGACAACAGAAGGGCCTTCCAGGGAGGTATAGGAGTCCCCATCCCTGGAGGTCTTTAAGGACACTCAGTGCTCTGGGCTGGTGACAAGGTGAGGATCAGTGATGTGTTGGACTCAATTATCATAGAGGTCTTT
This sequence comes from Urocynchramus pylzowi, assembly GCA_013397555.1. Taxonomy (NCBI): domain Eukaryota; kingdom Metazoa; phylum Chordata; class Aves; order Passeriformes; family Fringillidae; genus Urocynchramus; species Urocynchramus pylzowi. Next base: position 956,305 of record VZRH01001152.1, read on the forward strand.
CCCAACCTCAGTGATTCTGTGATTTTAAGATAAGAATTTGCCTTTATGTCATAGATCAGGCAGTGGCAGAGTAGGCAGACAGGAGACCTTGGTTCTCCTCAGTGTTTCTACTCTTTTCTCATCAGTGCTAAACTGGTGTTGACCCTGCTGCCTGCCAGCTAAACATCTCTGCTGGTCTGTCCCTGGCTGAAACAGGTCTGGGAGCTGTAGGATGGAGCCCCAGCCAATGACCCTGCTCAGCTGTGCTGCCTTGGGCTCTTCTCTGAGCTCACCTGCAGAGGTGTTTTCCCTTCACTCAGGGATCAAAAGGCCCCAGGGAGGCATTTTCTCAGCTGTGTCATTTTTTGTCTTAAACCCTTCTAAAGCGCCGCTCATGTTTTTGTCAGCTCCAGTCTGCCTGCAGTGCTGCAATATTGCACTTTTGGTGAAGCTGCAATGAGGTTTTACTGCAGTCCTGCATTATTCCCCCAGCTGCTTCACTGTCCCAACCACCAGATCAAGTGTAAATCTGGTGCCAGTGCTCCTGGCTCTGATTTCCCCTACTGCTACCTCCCCCTTCCTTCACTTCCTCCTTTTTTTTTAAGACCAGCAATATTTGGACAGTAATTGTAGCCCCAAGGCTTGTATAAATTCATTAAAGGCTCTGCCTTTTGAAGTGGAATTAGTATTTTGTTGAAGCTGTTTGTGTTCTGGGTCATGAACCATCTGATGGGAGGCCTGGGTCCATCTGGGCTGTGCTAATTAGAGCTGCCTGCCCTGGAGCACTGGGGCTGAGGCTGCAGCTCAGTGCAGGGAGCAGCTCAAGGATCTGAGCTGCAGAACCACCTCTGGCTTTCATGCTGGAAGCTGATTTTCCCTGGACAAACCTCCAGAGTGGGAACTTGTGTCTGCTTTTGCAGTAATTTTCTATACCCCACATCCTCAGTAGGAAACCTCTGGAGACTTTATACCTCAAGGTTTTTTTCTCCTAAGAGGTAAATTTCTTGCCAGAAGCCTGTTATAATAAATCCCCCATCTAGAGATGGAAATTCAGCGTCTTCCAGTCCTGTTGATCTTTACCAGTTCCTTCAAATGCTCTATCCCTGGCTGCTGACTGCATCCAGGGGGAATGACATGGGATATTGTAGGGGATAGCTTAGGATTTTGGCTTCTTAAGCACATGTTTCTGCTGTCCAAGCTTAACATTCTTATTAATAAAAAATACAGCTCAAATTGAAATTATTGGTCTAGAACTCTGCTTCAGGGTTTTTCTGCTGAACCATGATCAGAAGTGAAGTGGTAACAAATACAACTGGAAATCCTGGAGTGGCTAAAGGTGTATCAATTTGTGGTTTCCAATGTTGATATTTGCTCTCAAGCTCTTTGAAATCTTCTGAAGAGCTTCAGTGTTAAGTTGGACATCCTAAAAGGGCTTGGGACCTTAGCCAGGTGTGTATGGACCACTCTGGTGTGCAGACAGAACATATCTCAATTATCAGGTAACAATTTTTGTTTGCTGCCAGCTCACAATTTTCTCACTTTGGATAAAACAGGTTCTATTGCAGCACAATAAATAGGGAATAGGAGCAACTCTGCTTAGATCACACTTCAATAACTTAGCTATCTGAGCTAACCAGATATTTCCAAGGAAAATTTATTTGAATTTTTAAGTCTGGACTTTGCAAAATATAATTAAGGTACTTTAGGGCAAGGTCTTCCCAGATGAGCTGGATCTGAGATGCTCCTGGGCTGTGACAGTGACTCCCAGCTCTGCATTGGGCTTTTCTGTAGGAAAAGTATTTGGCATTTTGGCACTGTCCATATATCCCCTTGAAACAGCCTGATGAATCCGTTCTTTTGGGCAAAGGAAATTTACAAATCATTCTCATGGTGGCTGAGCTTACGCAAGGCAGCAGATGTCTCAGTCCCCAAAGGCCATGACAAGTCCCTCTGAGCTTTGTACAGCACAGTTGTTCACATCTCACAAACAGCTGAACTTCCAGCTCTTGAAGGTTCAAAAGAGTCTGACTTTGGTGAGAAATGCAGAAATTCTGGAGAGAGCAGAGGCTGCTCAAGGAACATGATGTCTTTCGGGGGTGTTGCTCAGACGTGCAGGAGGTGAAGGAGCTGTGTGCTTGGGCAATCTGCTTCCCTGGCTCTTGATGGCTTGGTGAAGTATTTGAGCTGTACAAATCACTTAATTTTTTTATGGCTTATTCCTCAGCTGAAATGAAAATCCTTTGGGATCAAACTGTTCTTGATAAACATCTCAGGCTTTTAAGAACTGCTTCTGGGTTTATTGCCCTTTTAATTTCAAGCACCATGACATTAGTGTGTTGTCTTGTTTGGCTTCCGCTCCCAAACCAGAGAACAGATTGACTTTCTGAATTAAAAATAGAATTGTCCACAGCTACTCCCACAGTTTGGCATTAATCTGGTTCTGGTTGGCCTTGGGCTCCTTTTCTTTTTGCATGGGAAAAAAAACCCAACAATCCAGGTTTGGTTATCAACAGCAAAGTCCACTGTTCAAGACACAGAAGTGTCCCTGCATGGTGTAAGGCTTGGCAGAAGCTGACTTTGATTAAATACAAATCATCCAGGAGGTATTTTTCCCCTTTCTCAGCATCTCTTTTGGCAGAGCCTCCATCTGTGGTTGGGTTGGAGAGCCCAGCTGCTGTTCCAGGCTGAACAGAGTGCCCACGGTGGGATCTGGTGAATAGCTCTATTCATAAGTCATCCTGCCCTCCCTCTTTCTCCTTCCAGCTTGAAGCCTCCAGGATACTTGTGCAACCTTGGGCACACCATCCTGAGTGGGGAAGGGTGGGAACAGCCCGTCCTCAGGGTGGGAGCAGCACGCAGAGCCCACTCATGAGGAGCATCAGAAAAGGAGCTCAGACACCTCCTGCATTTCCCTCTTGAGCACAGCCCTGCCAGTCATCTTCTCCAAGAGCTGATTCTTCCCCCTTGTGAGCAGCCTGGCTCAGTTTCCTGCCCTGCCAGGCTGCTGGATGTGTAAGGAAAAGCCTCATTCCCCTCTGGAGCTGATGATATGGGAAGCTGAAGGAAGTGCCTGCTGTGTGCCTCTTGTTACCTTGCTTGGCACAGTAATGCCTGCTGATCCCAGGCTTGGAAAGCTGCTCCAAGGTTTTTTAGGTTAAAAAAGATTCTCTTTAATTTTGGACTGCCATAGAACTCGAGTGTTGGAAAGCTTGACAAAGTCACAAGCTGCTCTGTCTTTTCTTGTTTATTTTATTAGCAGAGAAGAAAATGTGAAACTTATGAGGAAAAACAAACCAAAGGTGGGAGGGGAGAGGATGTACAGGAGTAGAAACAAATTTGAAGAGGTAAAATGGAGGCTTCCTGAAAAGAGCTTTCATAGAATTATGTAAATAAATACCTACTCTGAAAACAATGACTCCCATGGCTTGGCCAGAAAAGGAAACTTTTTTCCACTGGTAGAACAACATTGTTTGACCATGATGGAGGCCTTGTCTGGTCAGCTTTGTCTCTCCATCCAAAGTGTTCTCCCACTTCTTGTCCTGATAATTATCTACAAAAGCCAAAAGACTTCTCTAGATAATTATCCACAGCTGATCACCAGCTGGGTAAGATGACAGAACCTTTCAATGAGTTTAATGAGTCAAACCTCTAAAAGTGGGATATATTTTGCTCTGTGACCACTGTGTGCATTGGCAGGGAATCTTTTCATTAAGGAGTTAACTTTCATTAATCATCTTTTTATTTAGGAATTAACCTGATTTATCTACACCTAAGTTCTCTCTCCAGGTGAAATGTCTGGATTGCACCAGCAAACAGTAGAGCCCAACAACAGTAGGGGCAGACACAAGGATCTATTTCTCAATTTTGGGGAGAGCTGCAGGCTGTTCTTAGTCAGCTCAGCTGCTCTGAATTCTTCACTTGCAGCTCACTGGTTTATTTGTGTGTTTTTCTGGGCACACAAACCCCTGTCACAATATTATTAGAAGACTTAAGTGGTACTTAAGTGGAAGTGGCAGGCTTCTGTGCTGCACAAGTTGTGTTTTAACAGAAAATTGATCCAGACAAGTCCCCAGATAGAAGTAGTAATTTACTACTAATGCTACTTCTTTCTAGGACAATGGAATTAGTGGCTAAAGTAAAGTTAGATTAGTTTTGTTTTCTAAAAGCAACCCTGAGAAGGCTCTTAGAGAACACCAGTAACACTTTCTCTGTGAGAAAAGCACAGAGCTCCTGTTGTTAACAGAAATGCTGGGTTTTATTTATATCTTAAGTAGAATCTGAATGGGAAGAAACCCTTTGATATTTTGTCATGCATATAAGTGCTAGAGACATAATCACTGAGTGATATTGGCCCTCAGAGAATAACAGTAGGCTTATTCTACTCTTCTACTACTATTCACAATTCTACCAAATTGTGCCTTCTGAACTGTTTCATAGTTTAAATCTGAGTTGTTTCATAGCTTAAATCCATCACTAATTATGTGTTTACAAACCTAGAGTTATTCTTCTCCCTTTTGTCTTCAACTTTTCCCAACTACAAGAGGAGCTGCAAGTGCTGACCATCTCTGAAAGCCCAGTTTTGTGATGCAGAACACAGTCCAGAGGGTGCTGGCACTGCCCAGGCTCCCCAGGGAATGGGCACGGCCCCGAGGCTGCCAGAGCTCCAGGAGCGTTTGGACAGCGCTGCAGGGATGGACAGGGTGGGGTTGGTGGGGGGCTGGGCAGGGACAGGGGCTGGGCTGGGGGATCCTGTGGGTCCTTCTCAGTTCAGAAATCCTGAAATAAGAGCAAAACCTGGGACTTGTTTAACCTTAAAGCTGGAGAAAAACAAAAGCAGACGTGAGGAAAATCAGTGTGGACCAGAGAGGCCGGGCAGTGGGTGAGCTGGAAGGCAAGGCTGATGGCCAGAGCTGGTAGAAGTAGTTGGGTGCTGGTGAAAGAAACCTTGTTCTGTTGTAGGAGCTTCATAAGTTGGAAGTCACTAAGGAAATAGGAAACCTTGGCTCCTTCCCACTGGGGAAGGCAGTTTGTGAGGGTGCCTTTGTTCAGGGCCAATTTGTTTTCACTTCAGTTAATGCTTCGTTAGTGCTGTCCTTGAGACCTTGGCTGTTATCCAAGGGGAAAAAAAGCTAAAATAGATGGGGGAAGAGAGCCCCTCCAAAAAGCTTTGAAATAAAGCTGTTGGGTAGTTTAATGTTATCACAGAGGCAGCAGGTTAGAATAAGCAATTTCAAGTGTCTGGGCTGTTGCATGTTTGGGCCTCTTTTGTGTGGATTTCTGAGCTTGCTTTGGGCAGTCTCAGATCCTGAGGGCATGGTGTGATCCTTCTGGGCTGCATTAGGAGTGGAATGGTTCTATGTGTATTTATGGCCACTTATAAATCCTAGGGATTTTTGCTCCTCCTGGAGCTCTGGAGAGACAATAGAGATAAATGACTGCCCTTCCACAAAAGATCTCTGTGAAAGTTCTTGCTGGCTGCCCAGTCACCCTCTCATTTTGGAAAATTATTTATCTGCATTGCAGGAGCTTTCCAAATATAGAGCTGTTCTTCAGCCCTGCTCTTTTACAAATATATTCTATAGCTCCGATTGAGCTTAATACATGTGGGAGTTAAAATTTGCTCCTTAAAAGAGAGAGAGGTTTTCAAGGTGGGGATCAGGCTATTCTCCCAGGCCACCAGCTCTGGGACAGAAGGAAACAGCCTTAAGCTGTGCCAGGGCAGGGTCAGGCTGGACATCAGCAGGAATTTCCTCATGGAAAGGGTGGTCAGGCCTTGGAAGGGGCTGCCTGGGGAGGTTTGGAGTCCCCATCTCTGGAGGTGTCCACAGAAGGCCAAGGTGGCACTCAGTGCTCTGGGCTGGGGACAAGGTGGGGATTGGGCACAGATTGGACTCGATGGTCCAGGAGGTCTTTTCCAACCTCAGAGATTCTGGGATTCTGCAGGAGTAGGTTTGGGCCACTTGGCTATCCAGGTTAGGGCCTGATCCAATGTGAACTGGGCACAGAAAGTCACACTTCAATCTATTTTAACTGGAGTTGAATCACTACTCCGTTGCTTAGAGACATTTTTTCTAAGTAGGTCTTGAACAGGCTCAGCAGGAGCTTCAGATGAGAGCTGAAGTTTGTATTTCCTTTCATGATTTGACTTCTCAAACAGCTGCATTTGTGCTGAACAGGGGGAATGTTCAAATCCATCTTAATCTTCAGGTGGTTGAACATCCTTTTCCTGAATTGGAGTCAGTTACTGTTTCCACTCTGCTTCCAGGTTCGTGTTCTGGAGGTGAAACACCATCTCCCCTGGGGGTTGAGTCAGCTCCAGTTGGTTTCACTGGCAGCAGGACTTGGGGTTCAGTCAACCATACCTGAAACCCCTGCCCAAAATTTCTGTCAAACTCTGAGAGTATTTGTTCTTGAAATCATGACTTCTGTGCTACAGCTGCCTACCTGCTGTGCTCTGGGTCTAAAATGCTTCACTGCAGTTCTTCAGCAAAAATCTCTCTCGTCAAATGCAGTAAAAAACAAAAACAAAAACAAAAACAAAACAAAACAAAACAAAAAAACCAAAAACCAAAACAAAACAAAAAACACACACCAAAAAAAAAAAAAAAACAACACCAAAGGATTGTTCTTAAAATCTACCCCCAAATCTAAGATTTCTTTCATGTATCAGCAGGACTAATCCTGTCAGAGCTCAGTGCTCTTGCTGATATGGCTTAGATATTCTTGTGAGGAGCAGGAATTTGGACTGGGATCCTTATGTGTCTTTTCCAGCTTTAAATACCCTGTGATTCTATTCTATGGTAACATCTCCCCTGAGCTGAAGGAGGTGTTTGCATTGATGTCCTGTGTAGGCTGGCCTGGAACAGAGGCTGGACAGAGCTAAAGAATAAAGCAGGGATTTATTCAAAGGCCTCCATGGATCCACCTTGGGCNGCAGCACAGAATCTGAAAAATAGAAAAGCTAAAACCTGAGGCATCAGCATCTGTCAATAAGAAAAGGTCTGAGGCAGAAGTCTGTAGCAATTCCATGAATTCTGTGAAGCTCTGCCTGCCCAAGGTGACTTTGTCCCACAGGAACACATGAACTGCCCTTACCTCGTGCAGGCAGGAGTGATGTGAGAATCTGGGATGGTTTCAAGCAAGTTTGAAGTTGTCTCAGCAGCTTTGCTTTGTTGTGCAATATATGTTCAGGCCACAGAGGGTAGCCCTTGTCTCTAAGCAGAAAACTGGAATGCTGTGTGTTCTTGGAGCAGGTAGGAGTCAATAAATAAAAGGATAAAGCAGTGACTTTTTGAGGAGAGAAAGCAAAATCCTTTGCCATCCTGGAGTGAGTGAAAAGCGGTATCATGTGTATGAGCTGAAAGTGCTAATGGACAAAAAGAAGGAAAGAAGTAATCTGGTAGGTGAATGCTAATTGAAAACTAATTAATAAATGCACATGGAACAATTGTAAGCACATTGGTCTGGCTGCACTGGCTTCAGGTTTTCAGAACCTCCTGCTCTGAAGCAGATGAAACATGGAACAACCTGACTTGTATTGACAAGTTCTGCCTCTTGTAAATGGTGACAAAACCTGGATTAACACAGCTGCAAGAGGCAAGGCCAGGAATCCCTTTTATTCCTGTTAGCTCAGAGTGAGCAGCACAGGATCTGTGCAGGTGGTCACAGGTGTTTGTGAGGTGTAGAACACTGATCTGTGTCTGGGGCACCTTTTGAGGGGTCTGGGGCTGGTGACAATCACATTCCAGCAGCTGTGTGTTCCATTCCATTTTGTGCTGTAGCAGAGCTGTGCTGTGTCCCTGGGTGCTTAGAGAGTACAGCCAGTGTTCCTCTGTTGGCCTGGGAACACTGGGCACTCAGAAGAGCTCGAGATCATTGCATTATCTGAAGTCATGTTTAGGCAGTCATATCTATGCAGCATCTCAATTTAGCTCAAGAAAATTTTCCTTTTTTCTAATTTTTTTTCCATTATGAGATTTTAGGAGGCCAGACCAAAGAACTCTGCAGAAATGAACAAACTGTGCTGTTGCAATTCAACTTCACTGCTGCTCTCCAGCTTGGAAGCTGAGGTGAATGCTTCCCTGCCCTCCTGGTTTCTCTGGGAATGTGCTTTCCAGCTGTGGGCACGATGGAAATGTGTGGGCATGGAGCTCTGAGCCCAGCTGACGTGCAGGATGTGCACAGGACTGGCCAGCTGGGAGCCTGGCCAGCGAGGCAGACTCAGGAATTGCTGATGGGGTGAAATGGAAATGCCAGCAAGAAGGTTGTCATTTAGTTATGGCTGGCAGGGGACATGGCACCAGACAACTGGGCGGCTTTGGGAGCTGCCAGTGGACAGGATAGGGATGATTAAGAAGCATAATTTGGCTGGCAAAGCCTGAGGAGGTGGACTTTCACATAGTGTGGCCTTCCAAAGCTGACCAAATCCTCAGGAAAACCATAATTGCTGCTGCAAACCAGGGACTAGTCCTTGGTCTGGCCAGACTCATGTTGGTTCAGTTCATGACTCTACACCACTCTTGTCCAGGCTTTTCTTTCCAGAGGCAAATGCCTGAGCTGGGAGGGAAGTCAGCAGAAAGAAGGAAGACAGCAGGAAGGCTTCAGCTCCAGGGAGCCATGGCAAGAGCTCAGAGATGGTGCACATTGCAGGCTGGGCATTTCCCTGTTCCTCCTGTTTGGAATCCTCTCACCTCTTTTCCTAAAGCACTTTTTTCTGAAGGCATTTCATCTTTAAAATTTTTGGATGTCCCATCCCTGGAAGTGTTCAAGGGGTGGGGCTTGGAGCAACCTGCTCTAGTGGGAGGTGGCCCTGCCCATGGTGGGGGTTGGACTGAGGTGATCTTTAAAGTCCCTTCCAACCTAAACCATTTTGGGATCCTTTATCCATGGAGAGATGCTGACCTCACCCCTGGAGCACCAAGGCAGGAATCCTGCCACTTGCTTGGATGTGATATTCTGAAATTCATTCACCACCTCTGCTAAGAAATCGTGTTGCCTTTTGTTAAACATCCTTTTTATCTGCCTCAATATTGAACTCTCAGTTCTTGTAGCAGATTAAAGCCATTTAACACCTGGCAGCTTTTGCATTAAGGTACTGGAATTCACTCAGGAATTAGGAGGACCCTGGTGCAGAGTCAATGCTTTGGAGGTTTAGTCCAGAGGGAGGATCTGAGGAAGAATCCAGCTGGATTCAGTTCACAGGTTTTAATTTGGAGCATGTCCAGGCTCGGGAGGGACAGGGGATGACAAGAAGGTATCTGTGCTGAATTTCTTTGCAAAACTGAGTGGAATAGGTGAAGAATTTGTTCCGAGGAGATTGGATATTTCCTACTCCTCTGAATTGTTGTGGAAAAATACCTACGGCTGCTAAACAGCTGCTGCCCTGACAACGGGGAACAGAGAGCTTGGGCTGTGTTCAAGCTGTATCATGTAGTGGCTTCAAGGGACGTGGCTCAGTGCTTGTCCTGATGTAGCCCTGCTACTTTCCACTTGTTACTGCTTTTACATAACAGCTTATTGTTGCTCAGACTCTTTTTTTCCACGTGTTTTACTCTCATAACTCTGTTTTAGCAATAGAACTTGAAATTGTGAACGTTTTATGGAAGCATTATGCCAGGATTTGCCTTTCAGTGCTGTGTTTTGCTTCCCAGCTGTGAGTGCACAAAGGCAGAGGTGCTTTGGCCTTGGTGGTTTTGCTGAGGAGGTGAATATTCAGGTTATTCCAATTAAGCAATGTGCTTGCCCCAGGATGACACTGTTTTCCAAAGACACTTGTGTTTATTACCACCAGTGCATGCTGCTAAAGCTGAAGGGAGGTCTAGCTGGTAAAAATATTGTGAGAAAGTGCTGAAACAGCACTGCAAAGGCACAGGAGAGGCAAAGTGGCCTTGTGGATTTGACCCACTTTGCACTTTTCTTGCCTCAGGCTGCTCAGTGCCTCTCACAGAAGCTTAACAAGTCATCTGGGTAGGTCTTTGTGCTTTTTTACTGAGCTCCTACAAGTTGTAATAATCATTCTCCTGGTGCTGTCAGCTGATCACACTTGCAATAATTAATTTGCATTATTTTGTAACACATTGCTTGTTTTTTTTAGGGAAATTTTCTTCACAGAAAGGGCTGTAAAGCATTGGTTGTCCAGGGAAGTGGTGGAGCCACCATCAACGGAAGCATTGAGAAAACATGGATGTGGCACTTGGGGACACAGTTTAGTGGTGAACATGGTGGTTGGACTTGATGATCTCTAAGGTCTTTTCAGTCTCAGTGATTCTTTGATTCCTGCTCTCCATCCTTCTCACTTTCTTTTCTTGCTGCAACTCAGTTTTTAAATGAGGCTCTCTTGGTTCTGCACTGCCTGGGAGGTGAGATGGACTCAAGTTAGGCCTACTTTAGGAAATATTTCCAAATATAATGAATCTGGGAAATAAAAGACTGGGTTTTATGTGTTTGTATAGAATGGATGGAGCCAAATTTGCCTCACAGCAGTTTCAATACCTCATGGTTACAATTGTGGATGGGAGAATGGGGAATGGCACCGAGCTGGCTTTGCTGTTATCTGTTGGAAATTCTTGTGTGGGTCAATTCCAGAAGTTTTCCACCACCATATCCCTCCTGTAACTTGCTCTGACTCAGTTGGCATTTAAGAAATAGCACTGAGGTCCCTTTTTCCTGCTTTGCCATCCTTTAGCCCCAGACACTCTGTTTTAAGAAGAGCTCTGGGAGACAGAGCTTCCCTTCCAGCTGGTTGGAACAAGCCAGTATTTGGCATCAACTCCCAGTTAAGGAATTTTCAAGACCCCGAACTCTTGCAGAAGAGTAAGAAACTTCTGTTTGGGAATTCCCCCTCTCTGAATTCCATGTCTGTGTATTCTTCTGATGAGGAATAGATTCAAACTGTCCCTGCCCATCAATGAGCTCTCAGTGCAACAAGAACCAGCGTTCTGACAATTCACCTTCACAGCCAGTTGTCTGCTCAGCCTGCACATCCTGGACCACAGCCTGCCTTCATTTTGGTCCTTTTTTTCCTTTTGGGATGAAAAATGAAGAAGAGGGACCTTGCTTAGGGACAGCATGTTCTCTAAAGCAAGTCCAACAGCTTCTTTTTGCTGCACTTGCACTCCTGCAGTGTTTAAGCAGTGTCACTGCTTCCATGACAAATTACTCTGGGATGGTTTGCTCTTTCATCCTCTCCCCAGTGGCAGCACTCTGTACACACTGGAGTGTGGATTTTGGGAGTGTTTCCTGCTCTGGTTGCATTATTTAAATACAAATATGGTTCTTCAAAGAGAGGGCTACACACAAAGGTTTTTTCTGGTTTTCTAAGGGTGTACAAAAGGCTCAGGCTGGTCCTGGGGTTGCAGTGCTGACTGTACCAGGTAGTTTTACTCTTAGCTACAATTTTAGGTTAAACCTTTGTCATGTGCACTCACTTCATAACAGCAGCTCTGTTATTACATCTAAAGCTTCATCTTTTTGTTCTTTCCTCATTCTATCTTGACCCACACTGACTGTAAATCAAAAACTTCAGAAGTCAGTGGAGTAATGCCACAGCCCTCCAGTTTTCTTTGCTCTTCCTACAAAGGGACATGAAATTGGAATTTGCTTTGTAAAATTCTGTGTATTCACTCTTCCCAAGCAGGTTTTCTCTGGTCATTACTCGTGTGAGAAATCTGGCATCATTCTGTCACTGCATCTTAATTTATGTCCAAAAGCCTAAGATTTGAAGCGGAAACACAGAATCCATCAGGTTTGAAGAGACCTTTGAGATTGAGTTCAGCCTTCTGTGGACATGTGCAGCTCCTCCTGAGCCCTGGCCATTTCAGCATAGAGCTATCTGTGGATTGGGATGTCTGAGAACTATTCTGAGTGCAAGTGGCCCCTAACTGGGGCTGGTGCAGGAATATTTATGGGTTGGAGTTCAGGAATTGCTGCATAAAAGCCCCAAATGGGTAAAAATTATCACCTTTTTGCAGGGACCCTTTTGCACTGCAAAGTTCTTGTATTTTGGAGGTAAAATAAGGTTTCCTTGTCTTTTTTTTCCTTTAGGCAAACAGGGTCTGATCTCAAATATCTCATCAGAGGACAAACCTGTAAATGGCAGTGACATGGGGGCAGGAGGCAGAATGAGGGGGAGCAGTGTTCAAACAATGTTAACTTCATTTCACAGAAGGAAACAACCCATGGAACATGCAAAAGCAATGAGCTTTAATAGCTTTTAATATGTTTTTAAACATTTCCATCACCCCTCTACGTTTTCAGACACGGCTTGGCAATAAATCAAAGTAAAAGCAAACACTCATCTGAGCTGGTCATTAGGGTGAAACAGGAATTAAACATTGAAGGGGTGGGGGAAATAGAGAGTTTACATCAGTGAGGTTAAGGAGCAGACAGACAAAACACTTGGGAGCAGCAGGGGGATGCATCCTGCTTTCATTTGGGCCTGACCAGGAGCCAGAATGAGAACTGGGAAAGTGTTGGCTGTGGGAGGCTGCTGCAGGCATGGGAGCTGCAGGGCTTGGCTGGTTTGCTCCATGGTGGGAGATCTGTGGGGCAAGTGGTGCTGTTTAGACTCAGTTTTTGAAGTCAGGCCTCTCAAAGCTCCTGCAGAAGCCTTTTGCTGCCTGAGATTTGCTTTCAGCCCTGTTTGAAGGAGCAGGGTTCAGGGCATCTCTTCCTTGCTCTTCCTGCATTTCTCTGCTGGCCCTCCACTGGTGCTACTCAGACCTTAGTGCTTGCAGGGCTATTCTCTCTCTTGCTTTGCTTCAGAGGAGGATTTTTAGGTCTGCACAAGTCCCCTGTTTTAGTTCAGTGTAAAAAATCAGTTCTATGTGACCTTTAGATTTAGTAAGATGGAGAAACCATGAAAATTTAAGTTATAGTGTGTTTTCAGAAGGTTGAAGTGTCACTCACCATTATGCTTCTCGGCACTGTTCTTGTCCTGAGAGCCTAATTTTTCTTTGACAGCCCATCCTCATGATTTCATTTAACAGCTTCTGGGTCTTCACTAGCCTAATGGTCCTTTCTGTTCCTTAGCAGCTCTTCCCCAACACAGATCCATGAATCAGTTGGATGCACTTAAAAAAAGTTGATAAGAGGTGGTGAAGAGGAGCAGCCCAATAATTTACACTTCTTATTTTTCTTGTTAACAACCCCATGTGACAACCTCCACATTTGGAAGGATTTTTGAGAATGTGAATGAGAGAGTCTTGGTGAAAATGTGTTCAGGGCCTAAACAGGATGGGCAGAATGTACCAGACACTTCAGTCTCTTACTAAAGGCAGCTCAGGAGATTTAAATTAAGCTAAGCCAAGTCAGCAGAGCTCCTGCTCATTATTCTCAAGAATAAATGCTGTAATTGATCTGCCTTTATATGTTCTTGCAGCACTGGCAGGCTGGGCTCTGGTGGGTTCACCAGTGTTATTTTGCTCATCCTTTGTCAGTGCAATCCCTTATCCAAGGAAGTGTCTTCCCTTCCAAGAGAAGGTGATTGGGATGTCTCTGCTGTCACAGTGGAGCAGCATCATGTCACACTGTCCTCAACTGACACCTCAGGTTTTAGCTCTTCTATTTTTCAGATTCTGTGCTGCTTCAGTGTGTGGGTCTGGGCTTCACATGAGGGGATGGTGAGCTCTCTGCACAGAGCAGGGAGACAAAACAATTCCTGCTCCAGCTGGGGACCAAGGACAAATGATCCAAATCTCAGGCCCAGGAGCACAAACAACGGGGGCTGGAGAGAGAAAAACAAGTAGGATGGGAGTGAGTGGGCTGGAGCTGGAATGGGACAATGAACTCCAAGGTGCAAATGGAGCAGAACTGATCCCAGTGAGAGCCCCCGGGAGCGGCCGTGCATTTTGGGGCCATTTTGGTTCATCCTGGGTGCAGCCCTGGCTGGGCTCTGGTGCTGCCCAAGGTGGATCCATGGAGGCCTTTGAATAAATCCCTGCTTTATTCTTTAGCTCTGTCCAGCCTCTGTTCCAGGGCAGCCTGCACAGGGCATCACAGCAGGCTCAGAAACTCTCCAGGTTCCCTCCAAAGCTGTGGAACTCCCAAGGTTCCACCCTGAGGTGCCTGTGCTGACCTTTCCCTGCTCAGCACCACCTGGACCACTCTGGGACTGTCAAGTGAAAGGCACTCCCTGGTTTTATAAGAGCTGCATTTCAGACTGATGAAAGCTTTGTTTCCCAGATTGGAAAATTACAACCCCTGGGGTTTCCAGCCACAACCGGTGCTATATTTAGAAAGTTTTAAATCACTGCAAGCTCTAGGTTTGAAGGGGTTGTTACAGAGTGTGTGTGTATTTATATATGTGTGTGTTTGGGTTTTATTGTGGAAGATCAGTCAACAGGGATTTTGTGGGTCTGCTTGGCAATGATGGAGTAATTAAAGTGCATTTTGAGGAATGGTGGGGGGAAAGAAATTTCTTCTCTCGCCAAGAGGAGAAGAAATGGAGGAGGTTAGGGAGTTACTGAGAATAGCTTTACTAATCCCTCTTGCCTTGCTGCTCTTGCAGACCTCAGTCTTTACCTCACAAAGGTGGAAGGCTGCCAAGGGAAAGAATCTCATTAAGATTACCCCAGGCCCTCCAGTCTTTGCTGGAATACATTAAAAGCCAGAAGAGCACCCAGACCGCCCTGGAAGGTTCTAAGCAGTGCCTGCAGTGACTCATCCAGGAAGATTCCCCCATTGTCCCATATTTTCCAGCCTGCCAGACATGTGAGGGCTCTGCAGGATCTAAGTGTGTGTACCTACACGTGTGTGTGCCCTAGCAACAGGATCCATCCTGGTTTCAGGGTTTCCATGTCAGGCAGCTCCAGTAAGTGCAGTAATCAGTAGTGACGAGAAATACCAGAGATACTCCCAGCACTGCCAGCTGAAATCCTCAGTTTGAAGTCCCCTCATTTTGGAAACTTGTCTTGCTTCTCTGAAGTTTTGAATCTGGCTTCCTATAATTAGGTGAGATGGTGAGAATCTATTTTTCTTTCCAGGCTTATGATTTTTCAGCCAGGTTCGTTCCTTTGGGGAGGGAGCTTCCCGAAGTGACTTCCCCTTCTGCCAAGCACAGATATTTGAGAGTGTACAATCCCAAATTAGCATATGCTAGTATTTATGTGTGTATTCAGTCTGTCTGGCCATGTCCCCTGGAGGCAAACACAGAACTCCCACACATCTGTAGCAGTGTCCCTTGCAGGCCCTGCCAAGGGCACAGTGGAACATCAGGACACTCAGGAAGAACATGTGCTGCTGTGGAAATCTGCAGTTACTGAACATGCTGGAACAGCACGTAGGTGTGTGGGGAAATACAGTTTTCCAGCAGTGGGGAGGCTTGTGGGAAAAAGAGTAGAGTTCAGACTTCAGTTTGGATCTGACTCTGCTGGGATGTGATTCAATTACTACCAAATCACTGCTGGAGGTAGAGAGAATGATTGAATTACATGCCAAGCTCTTCCATTTTCATCAGGGAGCTGGTCTGATTTTCAGGTTCATCTCTTTGCTTTCAGATACCAGCCCAGGTCCAGCTCAGGACAGGCAGATTTGGAGATTACTTGTCAGTAGAACCTGAGCAATGAGGATACTGAATGTGCTGCTGTGGCTACAGAAGCTCTGAAGAGAATTTGCAGAGCCCTCCCTGCACAGCTTCAGCTGTGAGCACACTGCAGGGAACACCATAAATCATGGAATGGCTCAGGCTGGAAAGGACTTTAAAGCTCATCTCATTGCCATGGGCAGGGACACCTCCCACTATCCCAGGGTGCCCTGTCCAACCTGGCCTTGGACACTTCCAGGGATCCAGGGGCAGCCACAGCTGCTCTGGGCACCCTGTGCCAGGGCCTGCCCACCCTCACAGCCAGGAATTCCTTCCCAATATTCAATCTAAACCTACTCTATGTCACTTTGCAGCCATTACCCCTTGTCCTGGCACTCCGGGCCCTTGTAAATCGTCTCTCTCCATCTTTCCTGTCAGGCTCTTCAGGCCCTGCAAGGCCACCCTGAGGTCTCCCCAAAGCTTCTCCTCTCCAGGTGAGCAATGCCAGCTGTGCCAGCCTTTCCTCCCAGCAGAGCTGCTCCATCCCTCTGATCCCCCTGGTGCCTCCTCTGGATCTCTCCAGCAGCTCCAGCTCCTCCCTGTGCTGGGCCAGGGCTGGGGCAGCTCTGCAGGTGGGCTCTCACCTGGGCACAGGGGCAGGATCCCCCTGCCCTGCTGCCCACGCTGGGCTCAGCCCAGGGCAGGGGGCTCAGGGCTGGGGCAGCTCCAGCTCATCCACAGCACCCCCAGCTCCCTCTCCAGGGCTGCTCATCCCAGCCTGGATTGATCCTGGGGGTTCTCCTGACCCAGGGAGACACCCAGTGCTAACTCCAGCACTGCTGAAACCTCCTGGGGTTCCTGTGGGCCACTTCTTGAACTTGTCCAGCTTCCTCTGGACATTATGACTGATGAGAAGAACAAACACATAATTAGTAGAAAGCTCTTCTGATGTTTGGTTGGTGAGTTCTGTGTCCAAATATTTCTTTCAGGTTTGGAATTATTGCGTCCTTGCCTGCGAGTTTTGCTGCAATATCCCGAATATTTCATATGTGTTGCTGGTGAGCTTGGCTCCTGGCATGGGAAACTGTGACAAGCTGTTGCCTCAGCCACACATAGTCAGACAATTAGCAGGAAGGGAGAGGGAGGGGAAAGGAATAGGTATGCTGAGCCCTGGAGCCTTCCGTGCCGTGTCCTTCCCTTAGCAACGGGGAATTTACACACAGACACCCCCTGGAATCACCCCCTGTGTTTGTTAAGGTATCACCTCTAGCAAAGGCTTGTCCCCTAAATTAACGATTTGCTGCTTTTTTATTTATTTTGTGCATGCCAAGGGTGTGAGTCAGCGCTGGGCAGTCAGGGTCCCCTCGCTGGGGCTGATTAGAGCCTGAGTGATGGAGCAGAGCCTGGAGTGGCTCCAGCTGGATTCCACCACGTCTGGACTTCAATGCAGTTAAAAATCACAGACCCACTGGTTTAGTTTATTGCAGTGGACTCTCACCTTGGCTTTGGAGCTTCTACATCTCCCTAGCCAGGATGAAAATTGGAGACCAGATTTCCCCATGCCTTTGCTAAAACATACTTAAAGTCAAATTAGTTACCATGATTCATTTCAGGGTTAACTGCATTACATATCATATTATATACATTATATATATATAATATTATATTATATTATATATTACTAGTTACAGTAATACCACAGACTGCTTCTATCTAGAAAATCATGATTTGTGTGAGTTCATTAATGCACACTGTCTACCCTTAAGATTAAAATTCCTCTAAAATAGTTGGACTCGCATCAGATGTTCCCAGTGTCAGACATATCAGATGTTACTACAGTAAAATTATCTGAGACACTGAGTAGATATGGAACAAGCTGATTCCACCTATTTCCTCTCCTAAAATTTTGACTCTGCTTTTTATGCAACTCATCAACTGACTCACTGTGGCTGCAGATCCAACTTTTTAAAACAAAACACCAGCAGAAAAAATCAAAGTCCTCCTTGTTTGCTCTACCTAGAAATTTATACCCCCTATTTGTATGTTTAAACTACCTTTAGGAACCTCTTAGATGCTGGAAAAGCCTTTTAGCAAGCACATAGTTCATTTGAATAAAGAAGCTCTTAAGATTCAGATAGAATTGATGTTTTAAGGGTTTAAAACTATGTGACTCTTAGACAGAAATCAGAAGCAGCATTTAAAAACAGAAATCCAAAGCAGATCATGGCAAGCTGAGATCAAAAACCAATCTGAGATCAAAGCCAATACTAGTTTTAGTTACATATTTTGGTTTTGCTAGACCACTGCTGGGCTTTTACTGCTTTGGATGAGCCCCATCTTTCAGGAGAGAGCCTGCCTGCCTTGGTTATCATTCCTTCCTCTTATTTCTTGCTGCATAAATGACAAGGTCACTGGGGGTCTGTTTTGTAGGAGGGTGTTCCTGACACATAAAACTCTCTTCAGCCAGTTCAGTGCTCCCTGTTCCATCTAATACACTTCACAGTATTCCCTTCTGACCACCCTGAAATCCTGATACCCAGGGGTTGATGTCGGCTGTCTCTGGGTTTAAAAGTTTTAAAAGCTTGTGGTGAGGACTTTTAAACGTTTTATACCATCATGAATGCAGGAGCAAAGTATATTCACTTTGTAAATCCTACTAATGCTCCAAGGGCTTCTCTCCTCTACAGAGAGGATGACATTGAATCATGTGGAATTTCTGGGAAGAAATCCTTCAAATATCTGTAAGGTGTGGAGATTAAAAGGAGAAAATTCCATTGAACTCTAGTCAGAATTTTTTGTTTGTGACTTTGGGCTAGAATTTCACCTTGAAAACAGACAAATTTCTTCAATTCCTGTGTACTTTGTCTTCAGAGTCAGTGTTAAATTTTAATAGGGCAAGTGATGGCCCAGTTTGTAGTGAGACACCAGAAATACATTACCCAGTCACTCTGAGGATTTTAGGTGTTTAGAACTCCAAAGTATCTTTTCCTTCCTGCTTTATAGAAGCAGTGTGGAGATGGTTTTTCCTTAGGAATTGTGTGGAAAGCAGAGATTCTCCTGTGGAAAAGGAAGTACAGCTGTGAACTCCTCTGTCACAGGAGTACACAGTGGCGTGGAATACAGAGGTAACAAATTTAGCAGTTTAAACCCAAACTGGGGGAGTTCAGCAGTGCTCCAGTCCACAGCCCTACAAGTTCATGATTTCTGAGCTCTTTATTCCATTTGTCAGAGTCAACTGGTGCAAAACCACATAGGAATTCTTTTAGCTGGCAAAATAAATTTCCTTTAATAACCAATAACTCAAAATAGCAGGAGTTTAAAGGCATTTTCATAATTCTAATTCCTAATATGTGTCCTGTTGATTATTTTTTTTTAAAGAAAAAGGCAGTTTTCCTTAGCATTGAATGCAATTCTTATATCTGAGATGAAGCTTTTTGCTATTTAGAGCCATGAGAATATGCCCAGAGCCATTCCACTGGAGCAAATGGAGAGGGAGCAATCAGGGTCACTCAGCTGTTGTGGCTTGAAAAAGAAACAGCTAAAGAATGACCCCTATGGAGCTGCCATTCTCAAGATAAAAGAAATGCTGGAACCTCTGAAAGACAAAAGTAGTTTGTAGGCAGAAATTTGAATCAACTTGAGTGAAGTTGATGAATTTTCAGGATCTTTGGTCTCTGTAAATGTGTGCAGGTCTAAGGATGTCCCTGAGTCTGTCACTCCCTCCCACCTGCACTGGTGTCTGATCACAGCAATGCCACCAAGTACTTTAAAAACTTGACTTCTGTAACCTCAGCCTGTGTGGTTTTACTGCCCTGACACTCTGGAAAATATGTTTTCCAGACAGCCCCTCAGAGCATTGTCACAATGACCAATGGCTAAATGTTTTATAACACTTCAACATTTGTCCCAGGCAGCAAATATTTGGTTATTGGGGGTTTTGTTTGTTTGTTTTGGTGTTGCACTAGTTTTTTTTCCTTTTGGATTTTTTTTTTCCTTTTGTAGGTAAATCAAGAAATACTAAATTTTTTTTAATCAGGATGAAATGCCATTGTGCCAAATGACAAGTTTTCTTATTCCACAGAGTTTTCAGTGTGGCTGAAATTTCCCTGCATGGAAGTTTCTAGGAATCATTTACACCCATGACTGTTTGCATTTCCTTTTTTCCCTCCTGTCTAATTTAGTGGCTTAAGTGAACATATGAAGGGCATCAAACTTGGTCACCCTAATGGATCTTTAATTAGTGTTCTAAAAAGCTGGGATCCAAGTCATCACTAACTGGCTTCTGAGAGCTGTGGCCCTTCAGAAAATCCTGGAATTGTTAAGGTTGGAAGAGATCTCCATGATCATTGAATTCAACCTTGCCTGGTTTCAAGGCAGCCATTGGGTTTAGCAGAAAAATCCAATTTTTGGACATACAGAACAGTCTTAGTGCAGCTGGAGGCAGCTTTTTTCTCAAAAGTAGAAGTTTGGGAGGGAGAGATGAGGTGGGGAGAGGAGCTCATAAAAAGTTTTTGGGGTTTTTTTTGGGTTTTTTTAGAGGGGGCAGGGATCAGCTATTTTGAGTCCTGCACAGTTTGGTCAGAAGCTGTTGTTGTATAATAAATATAAATGTGCAGTTTCCGAGGGCAATCTTCACTGGAAGTTCTTAGGCTGGGGTTTGATGCTGTGGGGTTTTGCCCTGGATGCCACAAGATCTCTTCTCTAGGGAAAGCAACAACAAAAAAAGCAAACATTCCCCCATCCCCCTAAAACAGAGAAGGCAAATTTAGAAAGCCCCACAGGAATAATTATTTATAGCTTTTTTTTCTACCACAAAGTTATTTATGCCACTTCTAGAGATGTTCTCAAGCTCTGAAGGCCTGTAAAGAGCAGTAAAGGTTGTTCCTTGTTTTTGACAATGTTGTTGGGCCATTTTTAGGCCCTTTTGGCAAATGCAGCTTTGCTGCCTGGGCAGCACAAGCAGTGCCCAAGTCAGGAGGACACTTAAAGAAACCACAAATAATTCATACGTGTGAGGTCCTGGAGATTGTGTAGTTGTAACCACAAATGTTATCTTGAAAGGGTTCATTTTCTCAGTCAAAACTAATTTGGGATGAAGTAAATGCAGTGATTTCAGTGGTGTAGATAAATTCCCACAAAACTCCTCACTTCTGAGTGAGAAGCTGCTGTTTATCAGAAGATAACTGGCTTGGCTTCCAGTTGATATTTTGCCTGTGGAAAAACAATTATTATTGTTGGCTTCCCAGCTCCTCTCTTGCTGTGGGGCAGCACACCCAGGATAGACTCTGGGATTTGTCTGCCAGATTATCTGTGAGTAATTATTGTGTCAAATGAACCAACAGGAGGAGGAAGGGGCTGATTAGGGAAATTAAACAGTATCTGTGTTTAGGGACACAGCTGAGAGGTATTGAAAACCAACCAATGAAAGAGGGTTTGGGAAATATTTAGGTGGTGTAGAGAGAGGGATCTACTTTGACTCTTATGAAAGAAAGTAAAGATATAAAGGACAAAAAAAAAAAAAGAATTTAAGTGGGGGTTTGTTTCTTCACAGGACCCACAGGTCTGACCTTTGTACCAGGACAGGAATTCTTGTCTAACACTCTGTAACTCCTTTTCATTTACTGTAAGAATTCTCAACCATTCCAAGTGTGTGGGACTGTCTGGGGTATTGCGAGATCTTAAGAATTGATAATCAAACTGTTTCCCTCATCTCTGGGACTCTGATTCTCATTGCAAAGTTCAAGTAAAAGAAAAAAAAATCTCTACAGATTTACAAATCTACCACATCTATGACATGTCAAACATGTGACATAATCAATGCCATTCCTTCCTGATCTGCCTATGTGTGTATATATATGACTAGAAAGAGTTTTACATCTGAGAAATCTTTGTTTTTCCAAAACAAAATAAGGGAGAGGGAGAAGAATCCATTTCAATGGCATTTCATACAGAATTTTTGTTTCCTTGAAACACTCCTGGCAAGCTCTGTATGATGCTGGGATATTTTGCTATTGCCTTTTTTTTCCCATGGCATTGCAAGGTTTATTTCTGCAGAGACAGATGTTCAGGTGGTGCACTAATGAGAGGGTAAAATGGCTGGAGAAAGGGAATATAATGAAATTAGGTGCCAATGTAACCTGTCAGGTAACAGATGTCTTCATCCCAGCCCTTAGCATGTGGTTACCACAGCAGGAGCTCTATTTTCTTTGGTGACAAAAAACTCATTAGAATCTCTATTTCATTTCTTCCAAGATTCTAATTTCAGTGGTTCAAGTCTCTTAAGGAGTTTCTGTCTTTCAAGATCTACTTCTTGTGTTTAAAGCCCCTTTAAGTGGTGCCAAGGAACAACAAGGAACAGGAGAAAGACAAGGGGATCCTGTTCTGTTCAGTGGCTGAGCTGTGTGATGATGTTATGGTTAAAGCTCTGCTCAGCAGAGCCCACGAGCAAGAGAAACCCCTCAGCCTTTGGATCCACTCAGCTGTTAATTTAAATCATATTGAAAACAGCCTCTCAGCAGTTGTGATATAAGAATATATAAAATCCAGCTTAAAGGCAGAGTTCAGAGAAATTATTTGAACTACAGAGGGTTTGGCTGGCAAACAGGGAAAGAATTAGGAACAAGCTGTTTCTTGCCTTTCTATTTTTATCACTGTGAGCAGATGTGAATTTTCCGTGAATGGTTTTAATGAATCTTTTGCTCAAACCACAGTTGCTGCAGTGTCAAAGTGTTTGTGCCTGGTCAGCCCCCCAGTTCTTTCACTGGAGTGAACAGAAGTACATTTTAAAGCTGCCTTGTGTATCTGCTTGAGCCGATTTTCCATCCTGGATTTTTGGGTTTTGCTCATCTTTAGTCCAACAGATGTTTCAGCTGTAGAGCAAAACTTTAAATATTTATCTCAACATGGAATTAAAAGAATTTAGGTTTTCAAGCCAATTAATAAAATTCCTTGTTTTCAGTTAAATCTTGATGCTTGTGATTAGATTCATTAAGACCTTTGGTAAATTGGGATTGCTTCCATAACTGCTTCTACTGTTACAATGTGAACAGTGGTTGAAAAGCTGGACTGGTTTTAGTTTCTGCTTTCCTCATGTTGAAGTTGCATCAGACAATTTCATTTGTTACTGGTGCTCTTATGACCCTTGAGGTGTCATCTCAAGTACCACACATTAAAGCTGACACAGATAAATTTCACACTGAAAGAACATTCTGATGTTGTCAGTGGTTCCCTGCTCTCAAAACCACTGCAGGACTGGGAGGAAACAGGAGTTTTAGGTGCACTAGCCCAGTTTGGGGTATGGATGAAGCTCCAAGGTTAGGTTTTACTTTTGGTGATGAGTCCCAGGAATCCCTTTCTCGATATGATGGGGAGAAGATGGATTTTGTCTCATCTCAGCAGTTTCTTTGTGGGCAAACATTGGGATACCGCTGTCTTAAAACTGGAGTGGACTGGACACACAACTCTGGGTCACGGTGGGTGCAGGTGAATGTTCATTAGTGAATATTAGTGAAGATTATTGAAGACTGATGAAGACTGATGAAGACTGATGAAGGCACCGCTCCCGGGTGTGCAGTCGGTGCCGGGGCCCCCGTGGCAGCCGCGCTCGGTGTTTCAGCACCGCGGACAGCGCCCGTCGCCCGAGCGCGGCGGAGAGCGCGGGGGTGGGACAGTGCCCTTTTCTGACCCAGACTGTGCCCTTTTCTGACCCAGACTATGCCCTTTTCTGAACTAGATTATGCCCTTTTCTGACCCAGACTGTGCCCTTTTCTGACCTAGATTGTGCCCTTTTCTGACCCAGACTGTGCCCTTTNGTCAGCTTTAGCCATACCATGCTGTAGATGCCTTAAAGCCAATAATCTAAAATTACCCCTCGTGGGTCCCAGTACAATCCATATTTCATAGTTTTATTTCTCCAAAGTATCCAGTCTTATTTGCAAGATCATCCTTTGAAACTTATTTCTAGCTCCATTTCTCTCTCAACAATGTCTGTCCCATTCTATGGCATTTCTAAGTCAGCCTTTCTTATCTCAAAGTTTACATACAGATACACAATATGTGAGCCTTCTGTTAGGCTTTGAGAATTCTCTACAAATTCATTACCCACACACAGGGACATCCCTACTTCTGTCACTTCCACAGCTCCTGCTCAGCCCTTCCCACAAAGCAGGCTCTGTTTTCCACTCTCTTGAAGAGATTTATGGATTATTTACCTTGTCTGGTGAACCCAAGACAAGGTAAATAATCCATAATTTTTTTTTCCTGCCCCTGGCAGCAATTTTTCGCTGAACATAGGAGCTGTGGGTTGATAACTCCCCTCAGAGTGCAGCTGGAAGATGCAGTGAGGTTGGTGTCAAGGTCTTCTCCTGGGTCAAGTGACAGGATGAGGGGCAATGGCCTCAAGCTGCCACAACCAGAGGCCACAGTCTCAAGCTGCATCAAGGGAAATAGAGCTTGGATGTTAGGAAAAGGTTTTTTACAGAAAAGGTGATAAAGTTCTCGAAGGCTCTGCCTGGGGAGCTGGTGGAGTCACCATTCCTGTTTAAAAAAAAAGCCTGGATGAGGCATTGGGTTCCAGGGTTTAGTTGAGGTGTTGGGGCTGGGTTGGACTCCATGATCTTGATCTTGACTAGATGGTCTCTTCCAATCCAATAATTCTGTGAATTCTGTGGAGTTGCACCAGGAGAGATTGAGATTGGATATAAGGAAAAACTTCTTCACTGAAAGAGTGGTCAGAATGCCCAGGGAAGTGGTGGAATCATCAGACCTGGAAATGTCAAAAAAACCCACTTGGATGTGGCACTTGGACCTGTGGCTTAATGGTGAATGTGACAGTGCTGTGTTAACAGCTGAACTCCATTTTAGATGTCTTTTCCAACCTAAAGGATTCTATGATTCAGGGGAAAGGGATATAGGTAGAAGAATGGACATTCCTCAGGGTGTAAAATCTTATTTGGAAAGAGTTCGCCTGCAGGGCTAGTTCATGAAGTAAAAAGGTTCAAGTACAGATGGAGGACTAACCTGCAGAGCTTTCCTTCTATCTAATTAACCTCATCTCCATTTAGCTGTGTGCTGATAGCTGTGGAGTAATTTGGGGTTGATCATGACTGATTTCTGAATTGACCCATGAGAAATTTAAGCTCCTTGTTTAAATTTTACTGGCCCTATTACTGGCAAAGCTCCTCATGAGACTTCTGAATATTCTCTGTATCTGTCAGTGCAGCCCTTTGTTTGAAGCTCTTCCTCTGAATGGGAAAAATTAAGGACTTATCTATGGAAAAAATGACTGGGATATGTAAAATGTTTTGGTTGGGAGTGGAAGGACTTCAGCTTGGTCTGAAGATAAATCCTTGCAGTATTCATTGGTAAAATCCTACTGCTCAGTGGCTTTGGGTAAATTGTGACCATCTGGCCTGAAATGCAGCCTGAGGAACCAGTCAGGGCCTCCCATTAAACAAGGAGTGTCCTGATAGTCAGAGTTTGTCATAATTCTGTTGTTCAACGTGCTAATTCTGCATTCATGTGCTTCCCAATTTATCAATGGCCTGGTACTACACAGTAGTCCATATATTACCACATTTTTGGGGTCACCAGGCCCAGCTGCAGAGTATTTTTGTCTCAGTAAAAAGTTCCAGCTCTTCTTCATGCCTCACTCTTCCAATGCATCCATTTCCTTCAGCACTGCAGTCCCAGCTTTTGTGTGGCTGCTTCATGTGTGGCCTCCTTTGGGAAACAACACAGCCAAAAGGTTATAATTCACTTTCAGGTATCATCCATGCCCCTGTTTTGTACTGAAGTTGTGGGCTTTGGCTTATTTTTCATTAACTCTCCTATTTCCTCTTTGTCTTCTTTGGCAATAAATGGGAAATACATGCTGTGAAAACTAATCTTGATTTTTAGGTCCAAATTTTATCTTGTGTTCCAGGACATGATGTTCCAAAGTTATGAGGTTTTGGTTCTCGTTCATTCATTTTAATCCCCAACACATGTCATTTTCTCTGTAAAATTCTGCTAAAAAATCGTAATGGGCTTGTTTTGCCATTTGGTGGCAAAATAAATTAAATGTGGCTGTTGGATGCAGCTGGCAATCAGCTCAAGAGGAAGACTCTATTTCCATCAGCTCTTCCCTGTTATTGGAGCTTCTTTAAAGCTCTTCCAGAACCATCTGGACACAATCCCATGCCAAGTACTCTGGGATGACCCTGCTGGAGCAGGAATGTGGAACCAAATGCACTTCTGTGGTCCCTTCCAGCCTGTCCCATCCTGGGATGCTGTGACTCTGTCATGCAGAACTGGGATCTCATTCACACACAGCCAGGGCACAGGCAGAGAACAGATCCAAACGTGGCTGGGGGTTCTGGTCCAGCAGAGGAGTGCAGGAAAAGCTAAAGCCCATGTTGAATTTTGAAGAGGTAAACAGAGGCACTGATGGGGGATTTCAACAACAGCCCATGGTGGCAATTCAATCCTATAGTTTTTACAATGAAAATTACATTTGTAGTATGGTTTTGTGGCTTAAAATCCCTGTGTGACCTTGGTTTCTTAAACTGAATGCTGACTTCTGGATTCCTGTTCCTTCCTGCACTCCAGGTGATCCTGCACATGGACAAGGGAGGATGCAGCCCAACCTCTTTGTGTCTGCTCAGATCCCAGCCTCACCAGCAGCCATCCTGCTCACCCTGTCCAGCCTGACACGTTCCTGGATTCCAGGAATCTCCAGCTCTTGGCTCTCCAGGTGCTGTGCAAGCCAAAGAACGGCTCCAGAGCAAACCCAGTGCAGTTGTAGAAGGGAAACTTTAATTAAAAAGCCTGAAGCAAAAAACCCTTCACTCCTACAGGTTGGAAAGTGGGAAGGGAAATGAAATTTAGCTCAAGTTCCTTGTGGTTTCTTGTTTTTCATGTAGGGAGATGCATTCAGGCCGCTGAGCTGGCACTGGGGGTTTGCTGCCAGGTAAGGAGCCCTGGGTCTGGCCAGGTGCCATGGGAGCTGGCTGTGTTGTATTTGGCCACAGCAGCAGAAAATAGTATTTTCCAGGCAGAAAAAAAAGCTGACCAAACATCTTCTAGTGTGAGGTGATTGAAATCACTGGCATTAGGTACAGGATGAACTCGAAGCAAATTTAGAATATGTGAATTATTTGAGCTGGAAGTTTGTGAATGCTGAGCAAATGTTAATGTGCCAGCCCAAATCCCTCCTAAGGTAGGCAAGTATTACTTGCTGTCTTCATTTCACTGGCTGGAAAATTGAAATTTCAAGGGCTTCAACCTCTGTAATCTTGATATAAACTGGAACTAATTCTGTTTTTGTGGTGTTGCTCCTTATTGGTGCTGATGTTGGTGAAATTTGAAAGCAGCTTTCCCTTTCCTGACAGGGAGAACTGGGACAGCTTACACAAGCAGATGAATCTCCAGGAAACAATGGTGTGGTACCTGTTGATATTGGCAAAATTGCTCAAGTTTCATTCAAAATGAAGTTTTATTCACTGGTGCTTATTCTGCCTGTGCAGCCTCTGCCTGGGTGATTACTCTCTGCCAGCTTCAGAACTTAGCAGGTCTATGAAAGCATCTGTCAGCAAATAAAAACCAGGCTCTAAGGAGAGTGCTTTAAAAGTGCATCTGAAGCCTGCTGGAATCAGCCTGCTGGAATTTGCATTAGATTCTTTTTTAGTTGCATCAGTTGGGAATATATTGTGACTGCCTGACACTTCCCATTTACTGAAGCTGAATGGAATCCTGATGGAGAGGGGTTTTAATAGAGATGTCACTTACTCAAAGGACAGCATTTGACAAATGCTGTCAAGCGTTTTTACAACAATTATTTTGTACCAAGCTTTTTATGCAGACAAATCCAAAGGTGCTTTACATTAATCTTTTTTGGGGGAGGAGAAGGAGGAAGAATTGTGATTTGTTCTTGCCTTTAATCATTTGAAACCCTTTGACATTCTGTCTCATGATAAAAGGCCTTCTTTGAGGTGTGCCAAGAGGAGGAAAAGCTCATCTTGTGTGTGGGGTGTTGAGGAGCAATCATTTACTCCATAATGCAGCCAGGTAGATTCTGTTGAGTTCTTTTGCCTCTGTTCTTGGTTAATAAATTATATTTGTGCTTAGAATGAACAGTGCATGGTAATATGTGACTTTCTTCCAGAAGATCAAATTATATATACATTTACAATCATAAATGTTACTATACATTGTGTCCTGCTTAAACACATCAAACACTAAAATCACTTTAAAAAACAACTGAGTGAAAATGGCTATAAAATAGAGCAGAAAACAAACCAGCATCATCCACCACCCCCTGAAATTCAAATGTCACTTCTAATGAGGAACACACTTAGAGCCTGTGAGATCACAATGCTCAAGATGAATAAATGAGCAAGTTTTTCTAACAGAGCTGTGACTTGACCCATAAAAACTCACAGGCAAGAGTGGTCCCAGCTGAATAAGGTGTTCTGGGCACGTCTCTGAATGCCAGCCCAGGGCCCTGGAGATATTTAGGGGCTGAATTTGCTGCTTTGAATGGTGAGAAGGTGATTAAAACTGTTTCAGACCAAGTTGTTGCTTTGGGAGAAATCTTAGCAGTGCTGCTGAGGAACTCAGTGGAGAAAGCAAGAAGGGATCAGTTGTGACCAGAGAAGATAATCACTCCAGCAGCTTTTATCTGCTTATTTTAATCCATTCAGTGCTTCTTGCAAATATTTGATGCCTTTTTTGCCATATAAAACATAACTCTATCAGAGGAGGACTTGAGTAGCAGTAGATTCCTAATTCTTGCAGAGACAACCAGAGAAAAGTAAAAATTACCATGTGAAATTACTGTTTTATGGAGAAACTTGAATTATGATTATGTTTTATTGATATTAGCAGGGAGCTGACTGTTTCTATGCCTCTCCCATGGGGAAGGAAAGGGTTCATGCATTGATACAGGAGGTGATGGTGTCACCTTAACTGTGTCATGTAGGCAAAGCTTCATTTTCCAAGGAGCTGTTTATCCACCATGCCCTGAGACATCAAACCCTGTCACTTCATGGGACATAATCACCTTAAACAGCAACAACTCCCCTGGGTGGTGAACTCACTTTCCCTGGACGACAATCCCAAGTTTTTCCAGCACAGAAGAATTGCTGGCTCAACATCTGCTGTGGCTTGCCCATTGAATGTGTGTAACATTGCAGTTTTAATTTCAGGATAAGATTGTGTTTTCCTCAGAAGGACCTTGGAAGTTGGTTCCATCCCCGTCCAAGGCCAGGCTGGATGAGGTTTGGAGCACCCTGGGACAGTGGGAGGTGTCCCTGCCCATGGCAGGGGGTGGCACTGGATGACATTTAAGGTCCCTTCCAACCCAATCCATTCCACGATTCTATGAAGGTGTGTTCCTAAAACTTCATTTTGTCTTTAAATTCACATTCCAGGGCTTGATAGCTAAAGTATTTATTTAGTAGTTGGTGTACCAACAGCAACCTTGAGCTCCCATTTGAAGTTTTAACAACCCCAGGTTGTTCAGATTTGTGTTAAATCAGAGTAAAATCAGCTTAAGAGTCAGGATGCTCCAAGATTAGAGATGTGAGTTGTCAGTGAGAACGTGATCCAAAGGAGCAGTTGGAGCTGGTATAATGAGCTACTAGAAAGCTGTTGATTCACTGATAATTTTAATTGTAAAACCCCTCATCCAGTTCTGGATTGAACCACACTGAGGGTGTGGACAAGGCCCCTGCCATGACCTGATGGGGCTGAGCCTGCTGACCTCCACTAAAGGCAAAAAGGAGAAATCCCTGATTATTGCCTCTTAAAAGGAAGCACAATTAAAATACTGTGAGCGACATTCTAGAACTGTGTCATTTTTTGTCAAGGAAAGAAGGTTGAGTAAATCTTCTGTCATTAGCATTTGATCCTATAAATATTTAAATGTCAGCCCTCCTAGGAGGAGAGCATTGCTGCTTTCTGAAATGGGGTTATGCTAGAAAGATGATATTTAAATTTTTGCTAATGCTGTACTCTAATTTGATCTTTTTCTGCATCACTGATTAAATTGACTTTCTGTAAGAGAAATAGAAATTCAGCCCACATCTCCCAAAGGTTTTTCTAACAGCATTTAAAGATAATACAAAAATAATCCAAACTAAATACCAGCAATTGAAGGCTGTGGAGTTTTTCAGTGGTGTCACTCTGTTTTTCAGCTACAGATTTTTCTTTGAGTGTGTGGAAAATGTAGGTTTTTTATAATCTCAACTCTTAACTCTGATGCTGAGTTTTTTTTTTTAACGAGCACAGAATCTTTCCCTGATTATCTGTTCAGATGGGGAGAACCAACACTGTTCAGGGAACTGTCTGTTTTAGAAAGGAGTTAATTTCCAAACAATGTTTTAGGACTTTATTTTATAACAGAGGTTCCAATACAAAGCCACACATTCTGAAACAAAAATCTTATGAGGTACTGATGAAACCAAGTCTTTGAGGTTAAATTAATTATTGTAGTTAAACATATTCTGTACTTTTTTGACCACTGGACTCAAAAGTCCAGAATGTGTTAATTCAAGACTTTTTTCTACTTTTTCTTGTTCTAAAAGTTCAGAGGATCAAATAAAAAGTTTACTGAAATCCATTTCTGGGAATGTGGATCAGTATTTTGTTTGTTTAACTTCAGTTCTTTGGCAATTATTTTGCTTTTCAATTTTTTTTCCTCTAGAAATGCCAGGGTAGAGTTGTGCTGAAATAGCATCACAATGAAATAAAAGTTGCCTTTGACAACTCTCTCTTCACATGGTCCAAAGGCCTTTTCCTCCTTTCCTTTTGACCATATTTGTCCTGGAAGAACAAAATCCCTTTTTGTTTTGCTGACTTAGGGGTTTTCTTGGATGTCGTGTCTGACCTTGTTTACTCAGAGAGAGGAAGAAATCCTCAGTAATTCTCTTTTGCTCATTTCTGATGGACAATGACTCCTGTGTGTCAGGAATTCCAGCTGAGGAGGACTGGCTGCATTACTGACCTTCATACCCTGCTGTAATTTTGTGAATTGCTGCCTTTACAGAGTTGAGGCAACAGGGCTTTCCTTATTCCATTGTTTGAACTGGGGAATGGAGGACTTAAAGGCTTTTATGCCTTCTGCAGAAAAGTTTCTGGGCAATTCCATTTTCTCAGGCACTTGGGATACAATACAAGAAGCAAAAGTGAGTCTGAACTGGTTTTAAAAGAAGAAATAGATATTTGAAGGGAAGTGGGGAATGAACTCATGGTTGTGGAGGTCAGACTTGAGTATGGGAGAGGACATGAATTTATTTACAGTCAGTGTTAAACATATCAGGAATATGTATCAAAAAAACTCCCAAAAAAATCCCAAAAATACCAACCAACAACAACAACAACCAAACAAACAAACAAAAAAAAAAAGGTTGGTAAAGGGATAAATAGATTAATGGAACTGGTAAAATAAAGAATGCAGATTCAGTGATTGAGCCATCTTCAATGGCAGAGCCCAAGAGCTGGGGAAAAGCTGCTGCAGACACCAAGAAGTAAAAGAAAAAAAATGTAAAAAGTAAAAAAAAAAAAAAAAAAATTTAAAAA
>VZRH01001152.1:987378-1018976 GCA_013397555.1 Urocynchramus pylzowi
CAGAAACCAAAAAGAAAAAAAAAAAAAATGTAAAAAAAAAAAAAAAAAAAAAAAAAATTTAAAAATGTAAAAAGTAAAAGGAAAAACATAAAAAGTAAGGCTTAAACCAAGCTTGAAAAGATGGAGGACAAAAACTTCAAAATATGAGAACAGGAAATCTGACAACTACCCAATGAAGACTAAAAATGTGACTTGAAGATGTGAACTTAATTTACTTAACTTGAAGGATTCTACCCAAATTATTGCCCCCATGGTACCATGAATATTTATTACTAAGGAGGCAGTCCCAAGTGCTTTGGAGTTGTAGAGGAAGAGTCCCAAAGACCATCAATAGAACACTTTTTGGAAATGTTTATTCCCATTCAAGTTGGGGAAACCTTGGTTCTGATTTGTGACGTGCCAACGCAGCTGCTGATCTGCAAGGGCTCTGATAGTAGAGCTTTAAAGTATCTGAGTTCCAAGGCACCATCCCACTGCTGCTTCTTCCATCAGCTGTCCAACTGTTCCATGGAGGTGGTGGTTTCCATGCTCTTAATTTATGGGTTGGGTGAAGCTTTCACAAAATGTTTGCTGGTTTTTCCATATCTTGAGTTTCGATTCTTGTTTCAAGGTGAGTTTTCCATTTTGGTTGTTTCTCCTGTGAATGCTGAGCCAAGAAAAGAGCCTGAAATGACTTCAGGCAGCGGGAGCTGAAGGGCTCCACTCAGACCTCCCTCTTGCTGTGCCCCACTCCAGAGGGGCTCCATGGTGCTTTTATATCCTTAACATTAAAATGCTCCTCAAGCTTTTAATGATCCTCAAGAAACACTGATCTGTCTCCAGCACTGCCCTCCCTGGGGGCTCTGTCATATTTAGCAAGAAGTCTAGTGTTTATTTCTGATGGGATTCAGCTCCTTTCACTCCTTCACTTGTTTTCTTGACTGCTTTTTAAGCACTCCACTTAATTAGGAGGATTAGTACTTCTCAGTGACAGAGCCTTCCTTCCCTGTGAATGGAGTGCAATTAAAAATACCCTGTCAGGAGAAAGGGTGGTCTTTATTGCTCAGCCTGTGACATGAGGTGCTTCAAACACGAGGTATTGTGTGACAAGTAACTTAGTCCCTTTGTTCCCCATCACAAATTCTGGATAATTATTCCCCTTTCCACCCCTTCCTTTGTGTGCCTTGTCTGCTCAGACGTTGAGTTGCTGGGAATGGAGTCACTTCCAATGTGTTTAAAAGTTCTTGAGAGGGATCTGTCACTTCAGCTTGCTGCTGCTTCTGCAGGAAACATTGAAAGCCTCTAGCTCCATGTTTTCTGTTCTTTTTTTCCCCCTTTTGTTCCTCTTCCCTTCTCCTTCATATTTAACACATCGTTCTTCCCACACACACCTGTTGTGCCTGGCAGATAGCAAACACTCTCAGCATGCCATAAGCCACTTCTTCCTTAGCTTTCCTTCACTCATCAATTTTGCCACCTCTTCTTTTTTTAAAGTGTTTTCATCCCAGGACAACTGCCTTTCCCAGCATGATTGATATTCTCCTATTTCAGGACAACTTTTCCCTTAATGATACTTTTTGCAAACTTTAATTACAGCAGGGATTTTTGAGGTGAAACTGGCTTTTTTCTGTTTTGTCTTTTTTTTTTTTTTTTTAAACTTCAATTTACAACTTTATTTTGGATGTTTACTCCAAAAGATCCAGTCTGGGATGCTAAAACAGATTTATGTTTGGGTTGGAGTTTTGTTGTGTCAGTACCTTTTGGAAAATACTCAAAATCAGATTGGGAATATTTAATTCCATATCACAAGAGCAGTCAGGTGTTCTTAATGTCATACACTCCAAGTTTGACCTGGCTGTTCAGCTTTTTGGTGGCAAAAGACATTAAATTGACTAAGATGGACTTGAAATACCAAAAAATCTGGGAAACCATTGTACAGCAAAAGTTCTCCAATGCTGCAATTATTTCACACAATATTCACACTCGGGGACTACACTGGGATTCCTTGTGGTTAAAGCAAAGGGAGTCTCCAGCAGGATGAGAAATTTTGTGGAAAAGCTGTGGAGCTCCTTTTTCCATTATACTGACGTGAGGGGAATGGATTATCCAGGACCTCTAATTACCTTTCCTTCAGCTTCACAACGACCTGTAACACTGCCTTGTGGCAAAAAGCTTTCTCCTTTCCCTCCTCAATGGGTCATTGTGCTGCTCCCCTCCAGCTGCTTGTCATTCCAGGGAAGGGCTGCCAGAAGGTTCCATTTGACAAGTGACACTCATTGTCAATGCTCTGTGCCTTGGGAAAGGTGATGTTTGGGAGAAAACACGGGCCAGGCTCTGTCTGTCACTGCAAGATGAGCTAATCTCTGCCCCTAACACCATGTGGCTGTGCCACAACACCCCTGCTCCCCTCCTGCCACCCAAAGGCAGGCGACAAGAGCTCAGGGATTGCTGTGGCATCTGTCCTCCCCTCGTCTGGGCTGCTTTGCTCTGGTTCTTACAACACCCTGGGCCATTCCTAAACCCACCCCTGTTCCTCTCTGTGCTCCCACAAGCTAATGAGATTCGGCCCCAGGACAAGCTGGGGCAAGGGAATGTTCCTTGTTAAGGCCTCAGCTGCTGGGAGGGAGCTGAAATCAGAGCTTCTCTTCACGTCCTCCTGCTCTGCTTCCCAGAGATCTGAAGCAATAGTTGCGTGGAGATTTTAAAAATCAAAACAGACTCCCAAACTTGACTTGTCCTGGGTGATTATTTGTGGTTTTTTCCATTTCTTCAGAACAAAGTTCCTGCCTTCTGATTTCAAACCTGTTGCTCAGCCACTGCTGGAGGGTGTATATTCATTTATTGTGATACAGGACAACAGGCTTGTGTGTTCTCAGCTTTATTTTACTTGAATGCACAAGAAATTGAGTAAAGAATAAATGGTGCAGTCAAAATCAAGCCCTGTCTTAAGTCCACAATGAGGTGGCTGGGAGAAGTTCCCTTGATTTCTTATGATATCTTTTTTTTCTTTTGAATTAGGAAATAAAAAAATTAACTGATTTTTCAATGTTGACCCCTAACAAATTTATTCTTGGAGTGGAATGGGTGGTCAACAATGAGCAGCTGTTTATAAAACCTCTTGATAATGGCAAAAAGGGGGCTTCAGAGGGATCTCATCCATCAGCACAAGTGCTGCTGTGAGGTTTATTATCCATCAAAAACTGGGATTCTTTACTTTCTGTAGTTCTGGGGGGTTTTGTGGGGATTTTTTTTGTGCATCCATTGCTGCTGCATCTCTCACAGTGGCTTCTTCCCTAAGCAGGAACAAGACCATGGTTCAAGGTGCTGTGGATGGCAGGTGTGGCATTTTTCTAATGACAGATTGTGTCATTACTGGCACTGCTCAGATATTTTTCCACCTAAGCTTTTTTCCTCACATAATTCAAAAGCCCAGATAAAATTCTCTAAGAAGAACCATGTGTTTTTAAAAAGAACTTAAAAATTTAAATTTTCATTGGGAGTTTTCAGCTTTCTAATTGGAATCTCAGCTTTTCTCAGGAAAACAGAAATCTTATTTTTGGAAAAACTGTGAACATTTGGCACTCCTAGCTTGGAGTTAATTGTTGCATTTCTCAAAATGTTCCTGCTAAATAGTCAAAGCACAGTTGCTCATTCTTATTTCTTGCTTTATTAATGAGGAATAAGTCATTACTTATTTTGTGTGCCCACAAATTATACACCCAAACCTCTCAAAGTATATCAAAATTTCAGGATAATTGAATGATTTGCTGCTAAGATTCCTCTCAGGGGAAAGCCCATGATAAAATCACTTTCCAGCTCCACACGCTGCCAATCTGCTACATTTGTCCTGGCTGATACTGAACAACTTTTTGGTGGCAGAGATTTCCCAAACTAGGTCAGGAAAACAAAGCAGGGATGTGTGTGGGGAGGGGGGGAATCACAAAGAGGAGCAGTATGGATTTAGCCCTGGTACATATATTAGGTCAGTTAATTGCAGATCGCTTCACAGACCCAGTTTAAAGTGCAGCCTGATGAAGAATTGCATTGCCACTGATAAAAAACCTGGACATTAAAGCCAGTTTATTGAGGAAAATAGTCTCACACTGAATTTCCCAATGCTGAGTTGCTCTCAAGGATTTCCTTGATGAAAATAAGATGTTCTATGAATAAACTTTGGTAGAATAAAATTAGGCCTGAGGACTGTGGGGTTTCTGATGAGATGGTGCCGTGCTAGAGCAGAGACATCACAGAATGTTTCCTGCTGGGAGAATTTCAGAAATCTGTTTTAGCTCCCAGTAGGGGAAAAATGGCCCAGGAGGAAATGGAGTCCATGTGGATTTCCTACTGAGATTTATTTTTACAAAATGGGAGAATTGGCTCTGGCAATGCTCTTTCAGTATTTCACAGCAAACTTGGAATTAAAAAGCGTTTTCAGGCCAGAGCTTGCAGAATTTTTTTTTTTTTTTTTTTTTTTTTTTTTTTTTTTTTTTTTTTTTTTGTAAAGTATGGAACAAAATGTAGAAAGGATTTATCCCCTGGTAGAGCTGTCCTTGTGTCCATTGTCGCTCTCAGAGGTGAGCACCATCCACACTTTGCATGGGATACACCCAAGGACCTCTGGATTTGTTTGTGTTCCTCCACAGAATCATGGAATTAACCAGGCTGGAAAAGACCTTTGAGGTCATCAAGTCCAACCTCTGACCCAACAGCTCCTCATCAACTACACCATGGCACTGAGAGACACGTCCAGGCTTTTCACAGATTTTCCACAGGCTGCTGGGAAGCTGGGACTTGGAGAGTGGAGGGAGCTTGGACTTGTTGGTGGACATGCAAAGTGGGGTGGGAAGAGCCAGAACCCCCTGATGTCATGACTTGGATATGGGCAAAGGTGCAGCTGATCCCTGCTTGTGGATTCCAAAGGTTTCACAACGTTCCCACTCCAGAGCTGCAGTGTTGTCCCATTCTCATGCCGTCTTTAACACTGCTGGACCCCTTTGTGATCCACTTGTTAGTAAGTCTTGGGATTTATGCCCAAAATGGGCTTAAGGACTAGTTTTAGAGCATTCTGACAGACCCTGATCTCCACTGGAGAGATGGAAGCTAAGCAAAATGCTTTTCCTGCAGCACAAGGCTGAGGCCAGCTTGGAGATCTCATTTCAAAGCAAAGGAAACAGCTTTTGCTGTTCCCAGAGTACAAATGTTGTCTTTCCAATTGCTACATGTTCGAGCTGACATCAGTCCCTGTAAATAAAATACTGAGCTGTCCAGTGAAGTGGGAGGTTCCTGCTGCTCTGATTCTGCAGTGCTTCAGGAAAACAGGAGGTCAAGGCTGTGCTTGATCCATGAAGGCTCCCTGGGTTGTTCCAGGACAGCAAACTGCATCATTGCAGGGCATAACCCATCATTTTCAGCTGTAAGGGTCTGGCCCAGCTCCCTGGAGGAAGCTGAAAGAATGAGAGAACACCAGGAGGGAGCTGGGAGAAAGGTCTGGAGAAAGAAACTGGGTTGGAAGTAGAAGAAAAAAAACCAAGATACTTTAATCAGGAATAGGATGGATCAAATATAAGAATTGTCTGAGCAAGTATTTTCCTCTTTATTCTTTGCCTAAATTTAGAGACCTATTTGAATCAAATTATGTTTTCAGTATTTTCCATTTCTGTCTGGAATGAAACCATCATTTAAAAAATTTATTTTACTGCAAGTACTTGCAGTGGTTTGGCCCAAGTAAAGCAAAACAAAACCATAAGGATGCTGTTCCTACAGTCAGGTGTGAGATTCTGGCTCAGTTTCCTCCTCCCTGAAAAGACTCAAACCTGTGCCTCTGGCATTCCAAGCAGGTGCTCTAATGATGAAGCTGTAACATTTAAGCAGAAGGACACAGTTTCTTTCTGCTGGAACAGGGAGGATTCCCAAGTGGAAGAGCTGCTGAGGAGGTGAATGTAGAGGCATTTCAGGAGGGATGCAGTGACCACTTCAAACAGGAGCCTGGGCACAGAAGGCTGTGGAACCCCCAGACCTTTGTGTGTTTGCTTTCCCTTGAGCTGCCTGTGGACAAATATAAAATGGGAACAAACATTGGGAAGTCCAGGAGGGAATTTATGTGAATTTTCCCCCTCAGCTGGTACCATTTGGTGAAGTTTGCTAAATCTTAGGATCCTTAGATGAAGTTTTCAGTGTTCCCTAGGAACAGAGTTTGCTGGGTCTTTTTTTCTCCCAGAAAAGGAAAGAATAATTAAAGGCAGGTGTTGTCCAAACATGAGAAAGTCAAAGAAGGAATTTCTGTAAGAATTTGGGACTTGGCATGACAGGATCTGACTCCAGCTTTAGGTGTGTCTTTATTCAGACCATGAAATTTTGCTGCTGGCACCTGATGGTGCAAATTGACTTGTGAGCAGTCACAGTACTGGATCAGCTCCTCCAGGAGTTTTGGTGTATCCTTAGGTCCAGCAGCTCCCAGGTTTGATGGTGAGTTGTTGCTGAGGGGAGTGGAAACCATGCTTCTATTTCCACATTTTCTTTTTTGGGTTGTTCTGAATGCTTTTCTTAAAGATGGTGGTTTAGTAGAAGGCAGAAGAAAGCCTTAAAGAGAGGTGCTTTAAAGAGAGCAAAAAACTAAGTTCATCTGTTATCAAAATGTCTCACAGAATTTACAAAGGATGAAAATAATGAGATGTGAACAGCTGAAAAGCCTAAACACAGCAAGGTGTGAGTGAGGTTTCCTGAACAAACTCCCAGCAGTCTGCAGCAGATTATCCATTTTATCAACCTCTCCTTCAAGGTGAGCACCCCTAACAGAGTCCTCAGGCTTCTGTTACCCTCCAGTTTCACTGAAATAAGATCTGGAATAAAAAAAACTCAAGGAATTGAGCCAGTGTAGAAGTACAGCTGTACTTTGGGAAATTCAGATCTCAAGTTGTGGGAAAGATAAAGCATTTTTTTTAGAGAGCTTGGCAGAGTGGTTACCTGCACTTAGCCTCTCTGGGGACAGAGGTGACAGCAGGGCAGAAAACAAATGACACTTTAACTTCCTGCCTGGCACAGGCTGAGCCTGTCAGCCCCAGAAGATGGAGGGGTTCTGGGGCAGGGGGTTATCCAGGACCATTCACAGCCTCAGCCGGAATGCAAATATTCTGAGCTCTTAAATGAAAGTGTTATCCTGCCTTGAGTTTGAATCTCCCAATTCAGCTTTCCCTCAAACTTCTGCTGTGCTCCTGCACTGCAGCCCATGGGCAAATCTCTTTTGCTGTGATTCCCTTCTGTCTCTCAGCCCTCCGAAATGCTTCTGCCGTCTTTCCCTGCCCTTTGCATCCCTGCCAGCCCCGGGAAGAATGGGAGACCATTAAAGGCAGGACTACAAAGGGCGCAGTGTGCGGAGCCCTGCGGCCATGCCCAATTACACAGCCCAGCGCTGCTCCCCCGGCAGGAGCTGCTGCATCTGCTCTGCAGAGCCAAGGTCAGCGTCTGCCTGGGGATCTCCCCTTCCCTGGAGCCTTTCTTCCCTTTCTGCCACTGTTACCCAACACCTTTTCCTCCACCTCCCCTGCCACACACCGTAAAATTATTCTGTGTGTAGTCCCCATTCATTCACCTTCCTCTAGAGAATATATATTTCCCCATAGAGGCTCTGGAAAACTGCAGCAGAGCTTTGCTGTCTTTAAACACTCTCTCTTCCCTTTCTAAATTCTTTCCTCTCCTCTTAGAGCCCATTGAAAAGATATATATATATAGATGTGTATATATATATATATATATATATATATATATTCCAGCTGTTTAAATTAAGTCTATGGCATATTTTAGTTCTTACTTAATCCAGAATTTATTAAATCATTCACTGGACCCTTTGTTTTTTGAAAACTGTTTCTGCATTGAAAACAGACAAAGAAAATAAAAGGGGCAGAGGAGGGGTTCTGAAGGGCTTCCAAGAGAAAAAAAATCTCTTTCTTGTAGCTGTAGGTCTCAGCTTGGATGTTCAGTGGTCCTTGCAGAGGTTTTTCAGTATTCCAAGTTCAATGAAAGACTCAGGATTGTGTCTGGGAATGCCACAGGAAGATTTGTGATGGGCAGGGAAGGAGGCAAGACAGGGGTGGGCAGCAGTTAAAAGGAGACAGATTAGACTTCTCCTTCACTTCTCCAACTAATGTTGGTCTTGGCTTTCAAACTCTTATTTCATCTGCCCAGCTTGTGTTTCATCTCTTCACTTTGAGTCCTTTGGTTTAATTTGTTTTAGCTGTTTCTTTTTTCAAATCCATTGTGTAGTGTCAGATAAATCCAGTGAAAACTGAATAATGCATCATTTGATTGTTCTTCAAACAGTAAATAGGAATTGTGTTTGTTTTGGCAGCAAGAAGGAAAGTTCTTCAATGGGCACTCTTGGCCACAAATTCACAAAGAAAAACACTTGTGTACATAGAAATGAGATGGTTTTTTATCTGCACTCCATACTTGGAATTGAATTGGAATATTCTCTACCCAAGCCCTGCTTGCTGTGTGTGCTGTAGCCCATCATGAGGGAATGGCTGAAGGAAGGGGAGGGTTTGGGGGTGTCTGGCTTTTCCTCATCCCCCCTGATTAAACTCCAGGTGTCAAATAGCAGCTGTGACCTTTAACTTGCTCTTTATAAAGTTCAAGTTCAATTCTTGTGATGTTTGCTCTTCCCCAGCTGCAATAAGGCTCAATTTGGTGTGTTGAAACAATTCAGCTTTTTAGCTTTGTAGAGCAAGAGGAGTGTGGTTGTGGGGACAAAACTGAAAGAGTTGGGTTGTTGAGGCAGTAAAAGGCCTGGGTTAGTCTCTGCTATGTAAAAACAGCTCAATAATAGTCTTACAAAGGTATTTTATTTGCAATGTCTGGATATTTAGAGCTTCCCTTGGTAATTTATGTCCTGAGAGAGGACCAGCCTGGAACAGTCAGATGGAAATTACAGAAAGCTGCAGTGGAGAGGGGAAGAAAGTGTTTTCTGCATGTTTCACACTGAATATCCTGCTGTGTCCTAATTTAGGAAGGACCCATAAAGCTGTGTGTCCATTTTAGCCAGCCCAGCGTAGAGGGGATTCCCCTTTCTTTACAGTGGCAGCCAAATATTTTGGTGACAGTCTAACCACATATCAAGAAACACCTTTTTTCATCAGGATGTTTTCCAATGTGATTGTATTGTGTTTATGTGTTGTATTTCCAGGCTGGAAACAAAATCCAAATGAGGCTGGGGTTTAATTAGTTTCAAAGGGCATGACTGAAACCACGAGCTTGGGGCCAGCACAGAGACACCCAGGTGGCAGCTGCTGACTTCCCCCAGATCAGGGGGGTTCTGCTGATGCCTTGTGCAGGCTGCCCTAGAACAGAGACTGGACAGAGCTAAAGAATAAAGCAGGGATTTATTCAAAGGCCTCCATGGATCCACCTTGGGCAGCACCAGAGCCCAGCCAGGGCTGCACCCAGGATGAACCAAAATGGCCCCAAAATGCACGGCCGCTCCCGGGGGCTCTCACTGGGATCAGCTCTGCTCCATTTGCACCTTGGAGTTCATTGTCCCATTCCAGCTCCAGCCCAGGCACTCCCATCCTGCTTGTTTTTCTCTCTCCAGCCCACATTGTTTGTGCTCCTGGGCCTGAGATTTGGATCATTTGTCCTTGGTCCCCAGCTGGAGAAGGAATTGTTTTGTCTCCCTGCTCTGTGCAGAGAGCTCACCATCCCCTCATGTGAAGCTCAGAACCGCACACTAAAGCAGCACAGAATCTGAAAAATAGAAAAGCTAAAACCTGAGGTGTCACTGAATCATGAAAGTGAGGGCAGGGACAGCACCTTCTTGAAGAATTTTGGAACTGTGATCTGCCATTATAAATGGTTTTGAACACCTCTTTACAATCCTGGTGAACAAAAGTGTAAAAAGGGGTCACTCCTGGTGTGCTGTCTTATGGTTAACTCCTGCTCACACCCAAATGCAGGAGTGCTCAGCTCCCCTCTGCTGCTGCCTCTTCCTCAGCTCCACACAGATCCTGGCCTGTATCCCAGAATCCCAGAATGGTTTGGGCTGCGAGGGACCTTAAATCTCATCTCATCTCATCCCCCCTCTGCCATGGCAGGGACACCTCCCACTGTCCCAGGCTGCTCCCAGCCCTGTCCAGCCTGGCCTTGGGCACTGCCAGGGATCCAGGGGCAGCCCCAGCTGCTCTGGGCACCCTGTGCCAGGGCCTGCCCACCCTCCCAGGGAACAATTCCTAATTCCCAATATCCCATCCATCCCTGCCCTCGGGCAGCTTGAAGCCATTCCATATAAGCAAATCTCCCATTTATGTGTGACTCTTGTCACTTGAGGGACCCCATGGAAACCCCAGCTGCAGGTGGCTGGTAGGGACACAGAAGTGTCTGATGACATTTGTGATCTTACAAAGGTTAATGCAGTAATTTTTGTAGAAGCTGCCAAAAGGGACAGGTTTTCACCATCTCTGCTACTGCCTTTGGGA
Source organism: Urocynchramus pylzowi (assembly GCA_013397555.1). NCBI lineage: Eukaryota > Metazoa > Chordata > Aves > Passeriformes > Fringillidae > Urocynchramus > Urocynchramus pylzowi. Next base: position 997,821 of record VZRH01001152.1, read on the forward strand.
ATGAATTCCACCCTACTGACTCTTCAAGCCCGGGTCTGAGCTTTGTCTAAACACAGATTTGTGTCCTTTTGTTAAATCCCTTAACAACTTTTGCTGAACTCCCTCGAGGCTGTGTCTGATGTGCAGTAATTTACTGATGCTGAGCATGACCATGGATGGTTACAGTGCAGCTCTGTGGGAGATTTTTCTTCTATGCATTCTTTGGCTTAATTCACAGGGCATGTCTTGGGGAAGATTTTAATTTCCACTGAATAGGAGGCATTCTCTCAATGCCTTTCACTGTGCTAAAAATCCTCGAGCTTTAATATCATGTTTAGCTTCTTCTTTTAACACTAAACAATATTTTGATTTGGGAGAACTTGTTGACCTCTGAGGGGAAAATGTGCAGTTGTTGAACTCGGCCACATTTGCTGAATATGCTCAGATGATATGTGGGATTATAAAGCCCTTGAAGAGAAAAATGGCAGGGGTCTCTAGAAGGGCTATTTCCTTTCTCCCCCCGGTGAAACAGAGAAATAGATCTTTCTGAAGAGAAGCAGTCTGTCTCTATGGTTTTATGGCTGGTTTTAAGTGCCTGCTTAAGTCACCTGAGTATGAATTGGCCTCTGTCTAGGAGCTGAGCAGCCCTGCTGAGGTGGCAACAAGCCTGGGGCTTGGAGGGGCATGGAAAAGGCTCTGCAGGAATTTTAGCCTGGAGTAAGCTCAGGTCTAGCCAGCCTTAAACTTAGAATTATAGAATTATAAAATTGTTTGGGTTGGAAGGGACCTTAAATATCATCTCGCTCATTGGCAGGGACATTTTCCACTGGACCAGGGTGCTCCAAGCCCCACCCAACATCCAGGTTCAGAATGGGCAGGAGCCCGTGGCTGCTTGCAGGGAGTTTAATGAGCCTGCAGAGAACACAGGTGAAGAGGGTGAGCACTGGTCCTGTGTGTGGGATAAAATCCCAGAGCTTTTCTGGCTGTCTCTGCTGAGCCCCAGCACTGAGAGATGCCCAAGACACAGGCAGAGAGCTCCAAGCAACCCCTCCACTGCAGCCTGCTGGGATTGCAAGAGGAAGGAAAGTGGATCCCAGGTTTCAGCAATCCATTAATGAGGAAGTGTCACATAATTCAGGCTTAGGGTTTTAGCTCGAATTTGAACTGCCTGCGTTGTCAGCTCTGGGGTTGCTCTCTGGAGGAGTGATTTAGATGGTGTTTTTTCAGGCAGCTGCTTGTGAGGAGCTGATTCCCCTGCAAAGGTGAAAATATGAACCTGGCAAATCCCAAATATCAGACTCTGCTGTAGACAACTGAGGTACTACTGATTTTGCTCTGTTTGCCCTCTGGTCATCTACAGGTCATCCACTGTAAGTAAATGTTCCTGGCTTCTGCAAGCTTCTGCAGGCAGGAATGCCACTGGCTAACAGCTGCTTAATGTTTGGCTGATAAATTCATTTAAACAGAATCCCAAAATGGGAAAGCTTGTAAATTATGGGTTCACATTTTTTTGATTCACGTGTAAAGAGTGGGGGCGGAAGAGGAGCTGTTGTTTTCTTCTCTTTTCGTCTGCTTTTAACCTCAAAACCACTTGGCATGGAAAAACAATTCCCCAAAGACTCTGAAAATAGCAAATCTGAATAAGCAGAATATTTTGCAAGTGAGATAGCACAGCACGGTCTCAGCAACAGCGCTCGGACAGGAGGAACATCAGCAGTCACCTCTGAGGAACGAGGCATTAATCTGGGAGCAGAAAACAAAGAGGAAACTCAAGCAGACACCTAAACGTGACTCATTACCGCCATTTGTCTCAATTAACACGCTGAGACAATGGCCTGATTATCTCGGTAGCACTGGGTCATGTTATACCCACCAGCGAGTGGCAAGGAGGAATTCGCCCCTCATCACGGAGTAGGATATAATGCCCTCCTCACACAGCAGCTGAGTCATCGGCCAAGAGAGACAAAATAAATCCCGGAGAGGAGAAGTGGTTAATTGATTAGAGCAGAGGAACAAGGGCCTGGGGCTCCCAGCCCAACCTCCGGCTTTGCAATGACTCACTGGGGCCCGGTCTGACCTCCAGCATCCGACCTGGTGTGCCTCTGCTTCCCAGAAGGACACAAATTCCACCTGTCCCACCCAGGGATGCCTTTGACTGCCCTGAGCAGGGTCCCTGACACCACAGGGGATGTGGGGATGCTCCTGGGAGGATTCTGAATTTCTGACTTCCAGCTGCAAACCCTACAGCTGAGTTTGGTGTCCACCCTAAAGGGCAGTGAAAGGAGATGGAATGAGGCACTAAGGACATGGACACGAGAGAGGGGAGGGAGGGCTCAGCCAGGGAGGCAATGAGAGCCTCACCATTTGGGGTTTTCTCTTTGTTTCATAGTGATTAATACAAGAGATGCTGAATGTGTCCTGGATGAGAAAAAATGTTTCTCTTAATAAGTCATTTATGTTGCACTACAATAATTAATGTTGTTGACTTGTGATCTTTATAAGAAACTTTTTCATTTCCAGTTCCTGTTCTGTCTCCTAGAAACTGTAAAGGCAGGGATTTATGAACTTTACTGGTTTTCTGTTTAGCAGAAATCGATTTTCTTTTTTTTTTTTCCTTGATGGAGGTGATGCTTAAGCTGAGAAATGAGATCTGCTCCCCTGGCTCACTTGCATAGATAGGAAAATGGGTGAATGTATTTCAGTTGAGGTCACCAGTGCTTTGGGGAGGGATTTTATTGATGGAACAGATTTGCAGGGATGGCAAGGTGGCAGAAAGTCTTTGTTTTAATACTTAATGAAGGTGGGGAGTTATTTGCAGTGTTGCTTCTCCAGTGGAGTCCTTTAAAGAGTGTCGTTTATTCTCTTTCTGTATCTGTCCTCAGGCTGCTTTGGATTTCAAGAGCTGGCAGACCCTTGCAGTCTGACTTCTGTTACATGATGAAGTGTTTTGAATTACATGTTGGTCACTGGTGTTGGCATTGAAGTGATTTATCTCAAAGGTTAGGTTGCTTGCTGGATGTGTGGTGCAGCTCCAGGGCTTGAGGAGAGTTGGGATGTTGTCAGGAGGAGCAGCTCTCCTGCAGCCCAGTTCCACCAAACGATGGTGAACATGAATGGAAATACTAAAAAGTGAACACAGAATTTACACTTTGCTGCTTGTTCCCACTCAGCCTTTCTCATATGTAAATTACATAAGAGCAGACTTAGGAGTAAAGGTTTGCTGTTGGCCTTTCTGCCAATTCTGTGCCTCACCTTGGACCTCTCTAGTTCTATCTTCTGGTGAGCAATGATGAATCTGCCCCTCAGCTCTCAAAACTGCTCAAAGACACAAGATGGTTTGAAACTGAAAGAGGAAAGGTTTGGATTGGATGTTAAGGAGAAATTCTTTACTCAGGAAGAGGTGACACCCTGGCACAGGGTGCCCAGAGCAGCTGTGGCTGCCCCTGGATCCCTGGCAGTGCCCAAGGCCAGGCTGGACAGGGCTTGGGGCAGCCTGGGACAGTGGGAGGTGTCCCTGCAATAGCAAGGGTGGGATGAGATGAGCTTTGAGGTTCCTTCCAACCTTCACCATTCTGTGATTCTAAGTGCACATAACAAAATACATAATATTTACATGTATGAATGAATGAATGAATATTTATTGACATGTTTGTGATCCACCAAGTTCAGTCTAGTTTTCAGACTCTCCCCTCTTTCCCATCTTGTTTTTGTGTAGGAAATGACTGAGCTGGTTACACGCTGAGATGCTGCCATGGGTAGGGAGCTGCATTTTGCTCTCAGTACTTTCTTTGTCGTAATTGAGACAGTCACAATACAAAGCAACACACTCCATTTTCAGAAGGCTTCAAACTGGTTTTATTCTAGCATGCTTTTCATACATTCTTACAAAACTCATAAATTTACACTTTATTAATTGGTCATGAGGAAAAAAGTGCTCATTGGAACAGGCAGTTGCAGGTTTCTCTTATTTATCCTTTTTTCTTTCTTGGTTTCTATGTCAATGACCTTGGTATAAAATTCTTTCAGGGGTGAACATGGATCCTCTTATCAAGCTCGTCCCTGGCTCTCAGAAGTCTCTGTAAAACCATTTCCACATTTCTTCACCACTCCTCTGCCAAGAAGTACTGTAGGTAAGGAGGGAAAGCAGAGCAGTTGTGCTGGCCAGGGCAGGCTGTGCAGGTGAAGCTGCTGTGCCCTGCAGGTTCCAGGTGGGCTCACAGCCTCCTCTGAGGGTTAATCCCTGGACAACCCTGCTGCTTTTCCTGCTGGGAACGGGGGAATTTCATCCCTTAGTGCCCAAACCTAAGGCAGCTTTCAGAATGAAATGGAGATGTTAGCAGGTAATCCAAAGGAAGGGGGCACAAAATGCTCTGATTTCCTCGGTATTTCCCTCGAATGAAGGAGCCCTTTATTCCAGCCTATTTTTAAAGGAAATAAGGAAGTTCCAGTGTGTTTGCATTTCCAGGGGGATGTCTCTGTGTGGTCGGTGCATGAATAGGGTACCTTGCCTGTACAAACAGGTAATGACCATCCCAGCTTAGGCATAATTTTGAGTTTAGCTTTTGATAGTAATGTGACCAAAAAGTATGAGGTAGGTAGTGTATGGATGAAAGGTAATGATTTCCTGTGAGACAGTAATGTCTTTAACAGAAAACCATCTCAGGAGGGAGCAGGATTGCTGCAGATACTTGATGGCTTTTGCAGGGATTTGTGTTATTAATGCAAACACCACAGAGTCTTCCTTGGAAAAATAATTTAATTGTTGAAATTGTGTGTTGTGTAGAAAATAATTACGGGTGTGACAGTGCTGAGCCGTTCTAGAAACTCCTGGGTAATTTTCTCTTAAGGGGAGGGAAATATTTAACTTCCAGATGTGACAAAACGTGGGAAAGCCTAAACACATTTGCAGGGAATGTAATACTAGCAAAAAGCCAGGGCATGGCATGGCATGGCTGAAGGGCAGCCCTTGGTCAGAATTGCACAATCATTTAGGTTGGAAAAGAGCTCTGAGGTCATTGAGTGCAACCATCAACCCATCCCTGCCAAAGCCAAGTGAATCAGAGAGGCACAGGATGATTTGGGTCAAAAGGGAGATTAAATCCCATCCCACCCACCTCCTGCCCACCCTTCCACTGTCCCAGGCTGCTCCCAGCCCAATGTCCAGCCTGGCCTTGGGCACTGCCAGGGATCCAGGGGCAGCCCCAGCTGCTCTGGGCACCCTGTGCCAGGGCCTGCCCACCCTCATGATGTGATGGATGTAAATGGTAGCTGAGTTTGAGGCCATTGCTCTGGAAAGCAGGGCATGGTGAAACTCTGCTCCTCCTGACTGGATTTGTCAGATCCCCCTAGATTGCTCTGATTGCTCAAAGCACACTGGGCAGGACCAGGAAGAGGAGCTGCTGCCTCTGGCCTTTTCACCAAACACAGCTGTGGACCAGCCTGAAAACCAGACAACAAAAAGGCTTCACAATCTGTCCCGAGGAGGTAAAAGTCACTGTAAAGGTAATTACCCTCTGAGTTTCCAAGGAAAAAACTCTCTCATGCTTAGCATCACTTAGATTTCTGGGTTTAGTAGGAAAGCTGTGGTTTCTTGCCTGCCTGCTCCAAGGACAAGTGAGCAGTTTAGGGCTGTGTTCCTCAAAAGCTGCCCTGGCTTGCCTGGGTTGGTTCCTGCTCTCTATTTTTAAAAAAAACAGCTAAAGAGGAGACAGTGCTGAGACTATCCAAACTCATGTCCTCTCTGCTCTGCTGGTTTATCCTCACCCAAACCCAAAGCTCCAGCTGGTTCTCCTGACATCAGTCACCACCTACACCATTATCTACCTCAGAGCCTGTCCCAGATTCCCTCAGTAACTAATGGGAAAAGAGCTGAGAAATAGTAACAGAAACACTTTGGGGTGAACGAGTTCCCCTCTCTTCCCCAAAAAATCTTCAAGAAGTAGCTGCTGTGGCCTTTGGGGAAGGTTGGGGAAGTCCGTGGTGTTCCCAGGGAAGCTCTGTGAGCACAGTTGGCCCAACAAAATTGTGCTTTGGATTGTCACTTCAGGCTGTCTTTAACAGAAGTGACAGAAACCCAGCAGCGTTAGTGATGGGTGAGATTTGGGGAGAGATAATGCTCGACCATCTGCCAAGGTATTTTTCAACTTAGTATGCTGAAACAGTGGATTTTTGACAAAAGTCCACCATTAAAGTCCACTTTAGGCTGGGCTTGGGAGTCCTTGCTGTGGTAATGAGCATATTCCAAAATGTGAACCTTCTCCAGTAATATCTCTGCCTCAGGTGTTTGCTGACAGAGGTATTAATGGCCTGAGGGGTGAGTATGGATCTGTTTATATTTTCAGTGAGGTTTTTTTGTGCAGCAGATGACGATGCACTGAAGCATTCATTTATTTTACTGTGGTGCAAACAACTGCAGTTGGAGCTTGTTTATTTACAAACCAAAATGTTTAGAGAGAAAACATTCCTGGGGAGACACTCTAAATCCAGGCAGTGACAAATAACCATGGTTTTCAGCTTCCTCTTTTAATGGATATAAGCAAATGAAACAACTCTGATCAGGTGATGTGTCAGAGCTTGTAGCTGGATTTAGACACTGGGATCAACTTTGCTCTTGGGTACAAGTGGGACTCTTGTTTCCATCCCTGCTAATGAAGAAAAATGATCAGTGTAACACAGCAATTAAGAGCACTGAATTTCCAGGGGAAGATGCTATACAAATGGCTTCTGATTGCTTTTTGATATTTTTTTGTTTTGGTAATGAGCTGTTTCCCAGAGACTTAAATATATTTATTATGTGACAAATGAGACTTGCTTCTTTTAAAGACAGTAAAATAAACTAAACCTGAAATCATAATACAGCAGCTTGATAGTCTTCAGATGGGAAGCGTGCAGCAATTACTTTTTGGCCTCCTGAACCCAGATTTGTCCAAGTGCAGGGATTTGCTGGGCAGTGTGACCTGCTACCCTTGCTGCAGGCACACTCTGAAGACCTTCAGAGGAGAGAGAGCTCCATTCCAGCAGCTGCTTTTTGAGTTTTAAAAAGGTACTTTAAAACCAAACAAACCATCCAAGCCACCTCCAAACAAACAACCAATGAAAACCCAGACCCAAAGGGAAATCATAAGAAAAACTTCTATTAATCTTCAGATGTGGAAATAGCCGCAGTTGTTCTTTGGCCTCCTGCAATGGGATTTTCCAAGTGGTCTGTTTTGCCTTATGGTTTCTTCCTGTTGGCAGCAACATCTTCAAAAATTCCCCTTCAAATTCATCCAGTGCTGCTGGTGTTAGCAGGAAGTGTCAGTGCTCGGTTTCCCAGAGTCAAGCTGCAAACACTGCTGGGATTCTCTAATAAACATAAATCTCAGTTTGGTGCAAGGAGTCATTTTACCAAGAGAAGAAGGCTGAGGGAGTGATTGGGAACTTTCTAAAACCTTGGTAGGTTTCCAAAGCTGTTCTTGGAAATGGAGGAATTTCAATTAAATATATCTGGAAGAGTTCTTTGTCCCTAACCAGAACCAGTGGTGGAAGTCAAGGGAAGGGAAGTGTCCCAGGCTAGACTGGATGGAGTCACATCCAAGCCATCCTCTTCTTGGAGAGGTGAACTGTGGTAGCTCAGTCCCACTTGGGAGGGTGACCAGGTCAGGTTCAGCTCCTTATCTAAAAGTGGTGCAGGTCTGATAAGCAAGATTTACTGTCTTGCTGATTAAAATTCTCTCCTGCCATGGGCCAGTTTGAGCAGTGACTTGACCCCACTTTAGCACAATTCTTGGGAGTGCAATGGCCACTAATTTCTTAGTGATGTCTTGGGCTTGTGTTTTATTGTCTGAACAGGATGAAAATTGTTTGATTTCATTGTCTGAATGGAATGAAAATGGTTTGATTTCATCCTGATGGGGCATGAAATAAAAATCCCTTTGAGGTTGTACCTTTTCTAAGATGGATTTTTTTTTTTTTTTAAATTTTTTTTCTAGTCAGCTTTTGTAATGGAATGTTCTGGTGAAACTGCAACTTCCAGAACATGTTACAGAGCACAGGTAAAGGTGTGAGATATGGTGAATGTGGTGATTAATGCAGGTCAGCCTCCAGCCCCGTACTGGTGAGTGGAACAATCTGTTCTTCCACAGGTGCAAGACCCTGCATTTGCCCTTGCTGAAGTTCAGACAGTTTTTCTCTGTCCCCCTCAACCTGTTGAGGTCTCTCTGAAGGGCTGCTCAGTGCTGGGGTATTGGCCACTCCTAGATTTGTGTCTAGGAGTGCACCAACCTCTCATCCAAGCCATTGATAAATTAATTAAACAATACTGGGCTCAGTATTGAACCCTGAGGGACAGCACCAGTGACAGGACTCCAACCTCACCCTGTGCCACCGATTCCAATCCTCTGGAACCTCCTGTTCAGCCACTTCTCACTGTCCAAAAGAACAGCTCTGACAGTCACTGCACTGATGTAGTGCCATTCTCAGAGAATCACAGACTGTCCTGATCTGGAAGGGACCCACAGGGATCCCCCAGCCCAGCCCCTGTCCCTGCCCAGCCCCCCACCAACCCCACCCTGTCCATCCCTGCAGCGCTGTCCAAACGCTCCTGGAGCTCTGGCAGCCTCGGGGCCGTGCCCATTCCCTGGGGAGCCTGGGCAGTGCCAGCACCTCTGGGGGAAGAGCCTTTCCCTGCTCTCCAGCCTGAGCTGCCCTGGCCCAGCCCCAGCCGTGCCCTGGCTCCTGTCCCTGTCCCAGAGCAGAGATGGGAGCTGCCCCTCGGGAGGAGTTGAAGACCACGGTGAGATGTTCCCCTGATTCAGACCTCGTGCTCCACTTCCATCTGTGTTGGGATTGCCCGACATTCCTGGTTGGGGCACAGATGGCAGACATGAATTTCTCTCCTCCCAATGTCCCACTTGCACTCCCAGAGGTGTTTCCATGCCAGTGGGATCCTTGCCCTGTGCAGATGCAGCCCTGACTCGGTTTAGCCCCGATGCTCTCATGTGTTAAACATCCTGGTGCTGGCCTGGCTTTCGCACTGAGTTGGACTCTGAGAAATTTTCAGTGACGTTCATTGCCCCTGCAAATCATTCCTGTCTGCCTCGTATGGAAAAATGGGCCAGAGCTCTGCTCGGCACTAGAAGGGAGCAGAGCATTTTGGAGAATTAATGCTGGACTAATTTGGTTTAGAGATTTGTAAGTTCTGAGGTATTTGGCAGAATATTCTCTGAGTGTTGCAACAGCCCTAGTTGGTTTTAACACCATTTTTATGAAATAGGAAAAAATTTTTCAAGCATCTTACAGAAAGGAATTTAAAAGAAACTGAGTTTTTCTGCTCAAAATTTTGCTTCTAGACTACTCCAGTGAACAAGGTAGAAACAGGCTGTAAGGAGAAGGCAATTCAGAAGGAGCAAGATTCCTCCAGAAGGCAAAAATAATCAGGTCTTATGCATGGTTTGGGGGAAAAGAGGATCTTTTTAAACATTTGGATCCAATTAGAATCACAATGGACTGTGCATCCCTTGCTGGAAAGTTGCACATACCTGACTAACAGTGAGAATGAGGGTGAATGATTAAGACAAGACTCTTTTTTTGTTTTAACAACCAAGTATATTCTATTTAGGAGAAGAAGATATGTTGCATAGGCACACCAGAGCTTCCCTGCATTACTCCTCTGTAAAATCAAAACTGAGAGAAGGATTAGCAGCCACATGGGACAATATGAGGAAGATGAAACTGTTATAAAAATACAGAGACAAAAACCTTATTTCAGAGAAGTTTTAGGATTGTCCCCCTCATAGCAAAACACTGCATTGGTTACAGTCACTCTAAATGTCATTGTTCTGTGAGCTCTTGAATGGGATTAGCAGTGAAGGAAGATGAGTTCTGCTTTCCTGAGCTCTAATGGGGCCACTCTAATGGGCTCAACCAACAGCAGACAAACCTCAGGCTCCTGAAATGGCAAAAAGTCATAATAGGGGCAGCCTTTGAGTAATCCTCACCAAAGTGACTTTGACAACCAGCCCTTTAATGGAAAACCTTACTGGAAGTCAATTCTTCTGTTTCAATGAGAATAGAAATCAGGCTAAATGTGCACACTGCTGTAACCCTTGGCTCATGGTTTAATTTAGGAGTGATAAAGATCACTTTGTCTCTCTGTTTTCTGAAATCCATGTTTTCCTGCATGTCTTTGCTCCATTCCCTCCAGCAGTTTGTTCTGCCTAATTACCCCAAGTGTCAGAGCACGAGCAGGTGGTGAGTGCTGCTCAGAGCTGTGCTATCCATTTCCCTAACCAGGAGCTGCTTCTGGTGTCATTAAGATTTCCACAAGGCTTGTTTTGCAATGTGCTCATTCTTTCAGAGCTAACGTTTTTTCCCCAAAATGCTGATTTTTCTTTCTGTCAGCCCTTCAGTTCAAGTGTTACAGCAGCTTACAGGAAAGTCAACCCAGTTTTCACAGCCCTTCCAGAGGTTTTGCTGAGGCCTTTTGCACAATTTGCAGATTTTCATCTTTATATTATAAATGCTTAGTTTGGTTCACTCAGCTGCTGAAGGCAGGTGGATGTTTACACCTCATTATAAACCTTCATGGTATATCCTAAAACCATGGAATGCCAGGCTGATTTGGGTTGGAAGGAACCTTAAAATTCATCTCATTCCCCCCCCTGCCATGGGCAGAGACACCTCCCACTGTCCCGGGCTGCTCCAAGCCCTGTCCAGCCCGGCCTTGGGCACTGCCAGGGATCCAGGGGCAGCCACAGCTGCTCTGGACACTCTGTGCCAGGGTGTCCCCTCCCTCTGAGTAAAGAATTTCTTCTTGACATCTGATCTAAACCTCTCATCTTTCAGATTAAAACAATTTTGCATCTTCGAGCAGCTTTGCAGTCCTGCTGCAGCTCAGCCTTGCAGCTGTGCTGTTCTCAGGCAGCAGGGCCAGAAGCCAGGGAGAAAGGCCTGCAGCAGGTTCTGGAGAAGTCACTTTTGCTGCCTGAAGCATGAGGCTGTTTTCTCTGGGAGGTAAGGATTGGTGGCTGAGCCCAGGGAATATGCCTGATGTGGTTGCCACTCCTTTTTTCTCTGACTGTGCAAGCACACCTAAGTCTGTGCAGATTTTTGGGGTCTGAGGAGGTGCTGTGGGTTAACCCAACAGACAGTGAGCAGCACACAGTCACTCCCTCCCCCTCGGTGGGATGGGGGAGAGAATTGGGGAAAACAGCATAACTTATGGGGTGAGAAAAGGACAGTTTAATTGGACAGGAAACGAAGGGAAAAATCAAATAAATAAAATAATAATAATAAAAGAGTGCACAAACAATAAAAGAATACACAAAGCAAGTGACACTCTGCAATTGCTCCCTGCTCTCCTGAGGGATGCCCAGGCAGTCCCCAGGGAGCAGGCTGGCACCCCCAGCAGCTGCCCTAGCTCTAGATGCTGAGCAGGGCAGATGGCATGGAACACCCCTGGGGTCAGCTGGGGTCAGGTGGGGTCAGCTGGGGTCAGCTGGGGTCAGCTGGCCTGGCCGTGTCCCCTCCCAGCCCCGTGCTGGAGCGGCAGCGTGGGAAGCTGAGAAGTGCCGGGCTTGGTGTAAGCACTGCTGAGCAACAACTGAAACAGCAGGGAGTTATCAACATTACCCCATCCTAAACCCAAACCAGACTGCCACACCAGCTTCTAGGATGAAAATTAACTCTGCCCAGCAGAAACCAGGAGAGTTTTGTGGTTGGTGTGGAACTCATATGAGTAACTCAGCCACTACGGAAAGAATCACCTCTTTGCTGTCCTAAATTCAAACCAAATCTTGGCTTTTTATTTTGCTGAAATACATATTGTTTGTATTTTATTTGTATGTTCTTGGCACACTTGTGATATGCTGGGACCAAAAAAAAAATCCCAGCCCTCAGACAAAACAACTTCTAACTGAAAGAGGATCTCCTTTCCTTGGTAAGTGAGCCACTATTTAATTTTCTCCATTTGAAGTTTGACTGATGTGTAAAAGGAGGTTACACAACAAACCATGTTCTTAATTTACAAATGAATCAACATCTTGTTAAAAAATAAACCTCATAAAAATTCAGCCAGCATATTGTTATCCACCAGCTTTTATTGTTGCTTTGCTGCTACTGAAGAAGTGCCCAGACTGGGAACTTCAGAGAAGTTCACTGCCCTTTTCTAGATTTGAGGAGCAACATAAAAGTGGGACCTTCATGAAAAGTGAACTTTTCTGCTCCTTTTTTACCCACTCAGTCTTGAATGGTGTCAAGGACACACTTTTCGCTCTTAGATTCTCAGCTGAAATAAGAATTAAAAATGTGCACACAATATTTCTTAGAATCCTGATATGGTTAAAATTAGGACAGATGATTCCTCTGCTCTCACAATACTGTAATGGGAAAATCCTGAGAAAGGCAATTTTGCACATCCAGGAGATCTTGATTTTACAATTCCAGGCAGGAGAGGAAGGTTTTGTGTAGGACCTTGTTTGCCTCTCTGAACATCAGAATCTACTGCAATTATTCTTTATGCTTTCACTCAGCTGCCAGCTTGCCCTGATGTACCTCATATCTCTGAACTTTTTAAACTCCTAAAATCAACAGCAATTAGATTTCTGCTCATTTCTGCTCCTCCTTGACCACATTAATGTAGCTGGCCATTCTTTCACAGCTAAGTTCTGGCACCTGAGGTTTTGCCTTCTATTGTATGTCTGATTCAACAGCTGAACTTAGAGAGTGCTTTGACCTGCTGGGAAAAAGGCTCAGGTGAAAGTTCCATTTTACCCAGTGGCTCTGTGGCAAATTCTTCTGCCTGGCTTAAAGACTTGGATAGAGTCTGGTCTAGCAGCTCATCTGGGGTGAGCTGCCCTCCCATTCCAAATGCTCCACTTGATATGAAATATGATAAAAATATGGGAACAGCTTCCTGTCCTTGCTCCAATAAATATTTAGCCAGTGACACAAAGCAGAGCAAGTTCATGAGGAGAAGCTGAGAGGCTGCCAGCTGATAATTAGTGGCTGCTGTGGGAGCTTGGGCTTCAGGGTTCCCATCCTTGCTCCAAATCCAGCAACTCTGGGTCTCAGTCCTGAGTCTCCTTCACCCTGAATGGCTTTGGCTGTTGGCCTTGAGTGGAAGAGGACAGCACAACTCATCTGCTTGGATTTGTGGGAGGTTGGATTCACCTGCAATGATGGCCTCTGAGAAATAAACATCTCCTTTCAGTCTAGAAATTTTAAAAAAATTAAAATTAGTTTCAGTTCAGAAATTTTTAAAAAATTAAAATTCATTTCAGTCCAGATTAAGCACTGGATTTTCTTCATGCTCCACCTCTCTCTTGTCATTTTTAATATCTCAGTGATCTGCTGCTTGATATAGTTGGTGTCTTCCTGCAAAACCTTATGAGAGGCCTCCTTTGTTACAATGATAATTAATGGAGTGTTTGGATCACTCAGTAATCCCAACTGGCTGGGCAAAAGATCAAGAACCTGTCCTTGTTTACTCAGTTCTTTGAGGGTTTTTATTCTAAATGTGCAGGTTCTCACCTCAGCTGCAGCTCGAGACATGAATAGATTAGGGGTAAATGAGGTGTTGACATAAGTGGAATTGAAAAACTGTAATTGAGACAGAAGTGGAATTTGAAGGGATATTTTTCAGCTTGTCCAGTTTGTCTGCTTTTCTTGCTCTGAAATCAGGATATAAATCTCATTGGGCTCGAAATTAAAAGTGCATCTCCTAATGTTGAAGATATTATGCTTTGTGGCACCTCTGTAAAGCAGGATGGAGGTTGGGGGTTTCCAGGTGAGAAAGTATGGCAGGAAACCACATGGAGTTTCTGGCTGGGGAGAAATTGTTGAATACATGTTTTTAATACCTTATCTATAACCCCTTAATTTCTGCTGTGAGGTCTCTATTTGGGAGCAGAGAAATAAGTGAAGGTTAAGCACAGCTGAATCTTGTGCTGTTAATTGTCCTTCTCAGCTGAAGTTTTCCACCCCTCCTAGAGTCATCCATTGATATTTCAATTTGTTACTGGTTTAGGGTTGGGTTTTTTTGTTCTGTAATATTTTGTTATCAATGGGGGTATCACTGAACTGACGACAAATATGAAGTGTGCTCAGCAAGAAAGATGATGACATTAAAATCAAGGATGACATTAAAATCCCTTTTATTTCTATCCTTGGGGCAAGAAGAGTGGGAAAGGTCTTCTTGTGTCTTCAGAAGGGCTTCACTGCAATGAAGTGAGAGATTCTGAGGTGACCTTGAGGGAAAACCCTCCATCCTGTGCATCCCAGCAGCATTCCTGGCTCGGGGCTGCTCCGTGGGCCCAGGCAGGATGAGTCAGAAGGCCTGGGTGACTGATGGAGGCCAGGAGATTGCACCACGCCGAAGGCCGTGTGCCACAGCGCGCTCACCGGATGCACAGTCACACGAAAACATTGTTCAAACGCTAAAAGAAACCTCAGCACGGGCCCAGACTCCCCAGTTACGATCTGACTGGAGCCCCAGCTGCTCTGGGGAGTGATTTCCCTGCCTTGCCAGCCCTGAAAGCCGAGCTCCAGCTGCGTTTCTGGGACAGAGCTGTCCCGTGTTGCCCCAGGAGTGCCACGTGGAGGTGGCGGAGGAGGAGGAAGCCAGTGGAGCACGGGGATCATCTCAGAGCAGGCCTTGGCTAAACCCTGCAATGTGATTTGGCCTCTGGCCACGCAGCAGCTCGGGATGACCTTAAAAAGCAGTGGAAGTTGTGTTAGCATGTGCTGCTGGAACGGCAGCGGGACAGCTCGGGGTGCTGACTCACAGGGAGCTGCGGGGGGAAGGTGGATTTTGGGTGATTCATCACCAGCCAGGCCGGGCTGGCACGGGCTGTCCGTGCTCTCCTGCAGGATTCCACACGTCCCCAGGGCCGTTGCGTCAGGGCCGGTGTTTCTGTGGAATAGGGAACCTTGGCAGGAGGCAGGTTCAGCTGGAATCTAGATCAGGCTCGGGAGGTGCTGCTCGGTGTCTCCGAGGTTGTTGTACCCACAGGAAGAAAAAGAGAGGAAGGAAAACTGGAGAAAATCCAGTTTCAATGTGGCTCAGCCAAAACTGGAGCTAGATATGGATTCCTCCAGTAATAATTCCCTGTAAACAACAGCACTTGGGTTTGACCATCAATGAAACAGATGCCAGAATTGTCTCCAGGTACTTCTCCAGCAGCACCAGGCCTTGACCCTGCAGGGATCATCAAAGAGAGGGTGAGGACTGCATCAAAACTCATTAAATCATTAGAAAATCATTAATATTTGTAGGCTTATCTCTGCTCTCAGAACTCAAGGGCTCTTCAACAAAATTCTCTTCGCTGGGAGTGAAAAATGAATGAAAAATTTTAATGAGGGAGCTTCATGGGAATTTCCATTTGTACAGAATTTTTGTGCTTCAAGGGAAAGACTCAAAATTAACAAAAAACAGCTCGCATTTTAAATAAAGCTTCTGAAAGTGTGAGCTGGCTGTTTAGGACATGGTTAAGGTTATCATTTAGGTATGGGGAGGGTGTGGGGGTCTCTGTGGGGACAGGCCAGGGCTGCCCTTTCAGCCTCCTCAGAGCAGGGTGCTGCTGGGCCTGGGAGTTACCAGGGGGTGCCTCGGTCAAAAATGGGAGTTAAAAACAGCCCAGAATGTCAGCCAGACAATGAGGGTGAGGAGAAAAGGGTGAGGAAGCAGCCCTGCAAACATCCAAGTCAGCAAAGGAGGAGGAAGAGCAGGGATTTTGCTGCAGCCTGGGGAGAGAAGTACAGAAAAGAGAGGACCCTGCAGGGAGCCCAGGCTGCAGCAGGGAAGTATTTGGTGTTTCCTGACAGAAACTGTGGCCCGTGGAGGACCCACACTGGAACTGGTGTAACATGTAAGGAGGGAGGAGTGTCAGGGAGGAATTGTGGACTGACCATCACCCTCCATCCCCTGGCTGCCTGCACTGTGCAGGGCTCAGGGGGAGCAGAGGAGCCAGAGAGAAGCTGAGTCTGTGAATACAGGGGTGGGGTAGGCAAAGATCTTTTAATTCCTCTTTCTCAACCTATTTCAATCAGCATTACATTATTATTTTTTTAAATATCTGTTTTGCCAGTGGCTGCAGTTGCTAAGAGATCTCCCTGCCTTTATCTCTACCTACACATTTTCCATCTTGTGTTCTTCCCCTGCCCTGTTGAGGAGGGGGAGATTTTTTTTTCAGTCTCCTGCCATGTAACCAGAATCTCTTGAGGAAGAACTGATGCATCAGCATCTTCTTCAGAAGAGCCACCCCTGCCCACGGCCCTGGCAGCTGCTGCACCTCCCCAAGAGCCTGGGAGGTCTGTGGGAAGCACAGCTGAAAGCCTGGTGAGCACCATTATAAACACTAATTCTGGAGGAGAATATATTGTTACCTTGGGCTAATAGTTTTAAACCACATCATCTGAATCAGAGACACCTGCCCAGGTAATCGCCATGGTGACATCAAAACAAATAGTAACCTTAACGTGATCAGCCTGAGGAAAATGAGGAGCTGGGTTGCAGTTTTGGAGGGGGTTTAAGATTATGCCTATGTGGTTAAATATGAGCTTGTTCAGCACTGAAGTGACCAAAAGGCACAGAACTGTGTAGGACTCTGTGCCTGAGCCAGCAAACGCCAAATCTCTGCAGACCTCATTAGTTTGGACAAAAGGAGCAGGGATATCAAGATGATCAGAGAGATGGAGAACCTCTCCTGTGGGAAAAGGCTGAGATAATTGGGATTGTTCAGCCTGGAGAAGAGACCAGGGAGTGACCTAATTGTGGCCTTCCCGTGCCTTAAGGGAGCCAAAAGAGAGAGAGAGAGAGAGAGAGACTATTGACAGCAGCCTGGAGTGACAGGACACAGGGAATGGCTTCAAACTGACAGAAGGCAGGGCTGGATGGGATATTGGGAAGGGACTCTTCTCTGGGAGTGTGGGGAGGCCCTGGCACAGGGTGCCCAGAGAAGCTGTGGCTGCCCCTGGATCCCTAGAAGTGTCTAATGCCAGGTTGGACAGGGCTTGGAGCAGCCTGGGATAGTGGAAGGTGTCCCTGCCATGGCAGGGGGTGAGATGAGAGGAGCTTTAACATCCCTTCCAGCCCTTCCAACCTGTGATTCCATGAAAAGTCCACAGCTGCAGAAGCTCTGTCTGACCTGAACACAGGCAGAACAAACTCCTGTCACTGTGACAACACATCCCCCCTGAATCAGGAGCTGTGGTCCGTGGGCTGTCCATGGATCACCAGTCCCTGAGCCTCCCTGGTGCCCTCCCTGCTCAGGGCATGCTCAGCCCTCATGCTGGGCAGGGAACAGCTCCCTAGCTGTGTGTATACATGCTTTTCCCCCAAACTCACACAGGCAGCTGGCTGAGCTTCTTGAAAGGATAGTTTGGCTTAAAGAGGAAAACAATAAACAGGATTAAATGGGTTTTAAAAGGAGTCTCCAGGAAGGAAAAGGGCACAGGCACCCATATATCTCGCTCTGGGGTATCTGCATCAACTAAGCCAGGAAAGCAGCTGCTGGGATTGTTTTGGGGAGCTCTGGAGTGATGATGTTTCTGCAGGAAAATGTGCAGTTAGATCCTGCTGGGGTGGGATCAGCAGCTGCTGGGAGCTCAGGCTGCACATGCAAACCAGCTGAGCTCTGTCTGTCTGCATCGAGGGGGGAATACCAGGCTCTTGGACTGCTTTCACTGCTGGAAGGATCAGGAAGAATTAACGAGTTCACAGTTCAGGAATGCTCCCAAGAAACCACAACAAGGGAATCTGAGCAACTGCAGACGTGGAAAGTCTGTGAAACACAGAGCTGAGCTCCCTGTGGAGAAGCAAAGAAGAAAAGGGAGGTGAGGATGACCTAAAGAAGGAAAACCTCTGGGATTTCTGACACAGCTCCCTTGAAGGCTCTTGGAGCAGCTGCTCATCTGGAGAACCTGGGCCTTCCTGGTGGCATCAGTGCCAGGCTGGGCCAGGTCTGGCTCCTCCAGCCCTCCTGTTGGTATCCATGAGCTGTGCTGGGTCTGATGGGTGTGGATGCAGCACTGGCATGGCTCTGCTGGCTCCCAGGTCACTGGTGGCTTTTAAAGACACATGGCAAGGACAATTGTCACAGACCTGTGACTTATGAAATAAAAACAACACCAAACCCAACCAAAAATAGAGAGAAAAGAGGAAAACCCTGCCTTTAGAACTGCTGGATGCCAGTTTAACCTGGTTTTAATAGTATCTCTCCTCCATGCATCTGACAAAGCAGATGGGGGTAATTTTGCATGGGAGAAAATATGAGCTATAAAAAGTAATTAGAAGAACATTTCTGATTGTAAAGATGCTAAAAATCCTGCTCTGAGCATTGATTATAATATTTCACTTATTTTTATTCCAAAATGATGCCCCAAACTGTACAGTTGGTACAGGTGCAGATTTATACACAATAAAGCATTCTGTGGAAGTGTTTAAATCACAGCAGAAAAAACCCAGAGATTTTTATGCCTAATAGGGATGGTGTATTTTTTCCAATATGTAACAGATAAAAGATAGACCAAACAACAAAAAGCAGCAGCATAAATGATTTGCAGATATGATTTTAATACCAGCCTCACATAGTTTTGATTATTTTTTTCCAGTCAGACATTCCTAATGGAAAATTACAGTGTAGCATCAAACAGCTGAGTAAATTAACATGAGGAGAAATTCTGAAGTGACAAACATATGTTTGTAAAGCATGATAATGATTAACAATCGTAAAAATTGTTGAAATACTTTTTCTAATACTTTTTGGCCTAGGTTTGTAAGAATCTGAAAGATTCTGTCCTTCCCCTGAAAGACAGAATCTTTCAGATGGGTCATGGGGAAAAATTCTCATTTAGAGAATATTGCTTTGGGTTATAAAATAGTAAACTCTGGGTTATAAAATAATAAACTCTGAGTAATAAAATAGCAAACTGTCCTTCCATGGACAGTTGTATTTCCACCAAAGGTTTCTGCTGTCTTAGTGGGGAAGAATTCTAGTAACTCTGAAGTTATAATAAAAAACTAATTAGCCTATTTAAATGGATCAATAGCTCTTGAACAGAAAAAATGAATATTTTATTCAAATATCCGACAAGTTTCAACAAGGGCTGTTCCAGCTTGGACAATCTTCTTTTCACAACCCTCTTTCCCCAGCATTCCCAACTGCTCTGTGAGCTTCCCAGAGCAGTTCTGGATCTGCAGATCTTCCCGGGGTGCGATAACCCCGCTGGCTTCCTGTCTGCAAACCGTGCAGGAGGCTCTGCTGCTGCTCACCAGCTCCTGCTGTGGGGCTGAGCACTTCCACAGCCCTGGCTATCTCCACAGCAGTGCCCTCAAAGCCTGATTCTTTTAGGGAAATGCATTCTGCACATTCCTGATTGTCTGACTCACAGCCCTGGTGCCAGCACTCCTCATTTCTATTTATTCACCACGGGAAGCCTAAAGTGCAAATACATTGGATGAGAGCCTGGCTCCAGAGGAGTCAAGGACAGAATTCCCATTGATGTCTGTGGGCAGAGAACTTCACTTCTGTGCTTTTGGTTGTTCTTTACCATTCCTGGCTGCAGGCTAAAGGGACATTTGAAAAGGCTCTGTTGCCCAGAGTGATGCTGAGTTCCAGTGGCACTTCCAAACACAGCCCAAGTGCACAAGAAGCATCTGTTTGCATCCTGGAGGCTTTGTAGCTTCTGAACTGAGGCAGACTCGAAGGAAGGCAGAGCAAAGGTTTTTTCCACACACTCAGACTCTAAATCTGTTTGAAGTTGTCCCTCAGGCCAGGCCAGAGCAGGGGATAAAGGGATTTGTGGCTGGTTCAGGTGTTGTTCAGCTTTTGGAAAAGTTGGATACCAAGGTTGGGATGGAGCTTTTGCCCACCTGTCCCACCAGGTCCAAACCATGATTTTGATGGTTCCCTCAGAGCTAAAACAGCCCCTTGGTGGTGGAAGAACCAGCACAGAATCACAGAATGGTTTGGGTTGGAATGGATCTGAAAGACCCTCTAATTGCAGCCCCCCCCACCATGAACAGGGATCCATTTCAGCAGAATTAATGTGACTGTAATTTATGCTGCAGTACCTAATGTCACTTCTCTACAGAAGTGAAAAGAATTATTTTGGATTTTACACTAGTTAGGGAGAGAGTCTTGGCTGTAGCCTCATTAACACATTGTAAGGGCTCACTGTATGCTCCATCAAGTACATAGTCTGATAAATAATCTTTAAGGAGTAAAAAACCCACAAAAATAATCCTAAAAAACAACTAAACCCAGAGCAAACCATGCATTTAGGAGCATAAAATTCCCAGGAAAAAAAAAGAAAACCAAATACCTCCAAATACTTTGCATCTGAGTTGAGGAAAGTTGGTTAAAATAGTAATACTGACAGCTCCCCAGTGCTCAATTAATCATTTGCTCTTAACAACAGCCACTCAGAGGCAGCCACAAAAGTGGAGCAGAAAAGCAGGAGAAATGAAATGGGCCTTTGTCTTGGGGCTGAACTTGGTGCCCTTGCCAGGACACAAACAGTTCATCTGGGGAGAGAAACCCACTGGCCCACTTGGCATCCTGCAGCTGCTGGCATGCTCTGAACAGGGCAGTAGGTGGTCTGGCACAGCCCTCCTGGACGTGCTTTCTCACCAGGTCCTCTGCCTTGCAGGCAGGAAAAACAGCCCCACAGAAAGGGCTTTTCCATAGGATTTGTAAATTGGTTTGTGGTACTTGGAGTTCTCCATGAAATATGAGTTCTGTAAGGCTGTCCTAGTTATTAGAGCTATTAGAGTTGTTTCATGCTGTCCCATACAATTCCTTTGGAAACCTGTTGGTTTTGTCTCGGCAATCTACACAACCATTTTAGCAGAGAAATTGTAAGCAAAACATAATTTGTGTATTTAGCAATCATTAAAATTATCAGGTGAAATAATGTGGCTGAAACGTTCAGATGAAGTGATGAAGAATCCCAGTGCTTCTGTCCCAGTGCCTTTATGTCTGACTGTATTTTAGCTCCAAAAGTTGTGACATTTTTCACTTTCTTACTTCAAATCTCCTGGAATTGATTGTGCTGGTAGTTACAAGTGTCTTTTAATTCTTTGTTGTTTGTATATTATTATTATTTTATTTTTATTATTATTATTATTATTATTATTATTATTATTATTATTATTATTATTATTATTATTATTATTATTATTATTATTATTGCAGGAAT
>VZRH01001152.1:1020493-1037194 GCA_013397555.1 Urocynchramus pylzowi
AAAAAAAAAAAAAAAAAAAAAAAAAAAGTCACTCTTTTCCAAAC
Source organism: Urocynchramus pylzowi (assembly GCA_013397555.1). NCBI lineage: Eukaryota > Metazoa > Chordata > Aves > Passeriformes > Fringillidae > Urocynchramus > Urocynchramus pylzowi. Next base: position 1,020,538 of record VZRH01001152.1, read on the forward strand.
AATTGTCAAGAGCTCCTAAGCCTTCTGGAGCATCACACAAAAGCAGCTTAATCCTGCTCGCTGCAAATGTCACTTTGCCTTGATCCCTGTGAACAGGAATTTGTTAAGTTGTTGCTCCAACACTCCCGCAGCCCCCGCCGTGCCCTGTGTCAGTGCCTCGTGCCACGAATCACACGCAGGGAGCTGTCGGGGGTAACAAAAACACATCCAGGATGGAATGGCTTAAGTCCTGTCGGAGGGATGCAGGGTCATAATTCCAGGGCGCTCGTTGGTTTGTCTCTGTTTGCTTCTGCTGGAGCCTTTGAGACTGAATTAGGTCATGGATCTGTAGGGGGGGCGGAATTTGCTGTGTAGAGCAGAAAAAAATTTGAGTTGAGTGTAGCTGGGGCTTGATGCCTTCATAAGGATTTACTGAGAGTGGTTTTGTAGTGTGACCTTGTCCAGAGAGGCAGAGGAGAAAGAGTTTGTGGCTGCCTGGCTGCTGGGGCAGAGAAGGGGACAGAGGAGTCCAGGACTGGTCAATCAGGGTGAAACTACTGCTGTTCAAGTTCTTTTTCTTTTTATTTCCAGTCAGGTCTCTTGTGGACATTCTGCTGAGTGCCCCCTCAAGTCCCAGCTCATGTGAGGGAAGCCTGGGCTGAGGGAAGCCTGGTGGTGGTTGTGCAGCAGGAGGAGGAAAACACAGACCTGGCCAGGGTGAGCTCTGAGCTGGCATTGACATCCCAGGGCGTGCAGAACAGTCTTTATTAGCTTGGGTTTAGTGTCAGCCTGTCCCAGTGGGGATTTGCTGGGTTGCAACCTTTGGTTGGCCTTTGGAGGTAAGTTGCAATCATGGAATGGTTTGGGTTGGAAGGGAGATTAAAGCTCCTCTCATCCCACCCCTGCCATGGCAGGGACACCTTCCACTGTCCCAGGTTTCTCCAAGCCCCAGTGTCCAGCCTGGCCTTGGACACTGCCAGGGATCCAGGGGCAGCCACAGCTGCTCTGGGCACCCTGTGCCAGGGCCTGCCCACCCTCCCAGGGAACAATTCCTAATTCCCAATCTCCCATCCATCCCTGCCCTCTGGCAGTGGGAGCCATTCCCTGTGTCCTGTCCCTCCATCCCTTGTCAATTGTCTCTCTAGCACCTCTGCTTTGAGGAAAGGCTGGGAGGGTTGGGATTGTTCAGCCTGGGGAAGCTTTGGGGTGACCTCATTGTGACCTTAAGGAGCCTGCATGAAAGATGGAGAGAGACTAAAGGACAAAATAGGACTAAAAACTTACCCCAGCCCTCAAGTGAATTTGTTGCAGATTTTTTCTCCTAGAGTGAGAACTCTACTGAATGTAGGAAAACCTCTTCTACTGCTCTTTAATTTAAGAAATTGCTTTTGACAAGGGAATTCTCTTCACTGGTCAGTGACTGGGTGACACCAGGCGTGTGACAGTGGCAGCACACAGCCTCTGGAGGGGACACTTGGCACTGGATGGAGAAGGAGGTGCTGGAGCTGTGCAGGAAGGTGGGTTTGTACATGAAGTTATGGCTCATTAGTTGCCACTCAGTGAGTTTATTTTGGTGGTTTGACTTTTCCAGTGAAAGATACACAAAAGGTGCAAGAGGAGCCTTCATCTCCATGTCCTGATGAAAGTGTTCTTCATTCCTGGGAGAGTAAGTGCTAAAGGAAGCACATATTTATGTGGGAAGAGATCCAGGTCTTCTAAGACAGCTTTGACAAAATTGTCAGAGGGGATTTTTCTGTCCATGCTGCCCACTGAGGATTTGTAGAGAGCTTGACTCTTCTGTCAGAGGGGTGTGGACTCCTGCAAAGAATTTATAAAGTTACTGATGGCCAGATACACCTGCTAGATGCAGCAGCCCACCAGCACAGTGGGGAAAAAATAATTTGGTTTTAGACAGGATTAAAGGAAAGCAGTTTGTTCTTTTTCTTATAACGTAACAGCTAATTTACACTTTAAATAGACCTTTGGAGAGAAGGAATTCCCCATCTGGAGGGAAGATGTGGTGTGTGGATTCAGGTTTGCTGTTGTAAAAAAGAGATGTGGAGGGTTCTAGCTGATTTTTGCAGCTGAATCTCTGACCCAAGTGTTTTGAACTGGGTGAGGGAAGGCTGATCAAGAATGGCCCATAATGCTCTTACAAGATTTTCTAAGGGCTTGCAAGTAGAAATTATTGTGTCATCATAGTGAAAGGGCAGCCTGGAGGTCAGCTCTGATATGGGAAACCCCAGGCAGGTCTTCTAAAATAGCAAGGGCAACGCAAAATGATGAAATAATGAGGGAAGACCAGCTTGTTACTCAGCAAGGCTTCCCCAAAATCTGCTGTGATGTATCAGCACAGAGATGTGGCCCTAAATCCCAAAATCTGTGCAGTGTATTTAGACTAGAGGATGTCATTTCCTTGAAAAGTTCAAATCCAAGCAGAGTTTTTTTCTACATAGACATTGTAGGAAAATAGAGACTATATAACTGTAACTATTTATAGACATAAATAGTCTATAAACACAGGACTTATAATTTTGATTATTCACACAAGCACAGATTGATATTTGCCCACAATTCCACGTCTGATCAATTCACAGCAGGGCTCTGAGACGTGGGAAGGGCAGTTCTGCCCTGAAGTGTTTGGAGTTGGAGTGTCTGTGGCTGAGACAGCAGCAGATGTTTCTGTGTGGATCCCCCCACAGTTTGGGAGCATGGTGTGGCCACTTCATTTGTCTCTGTCCTGTGTGACATTAAAGCAGTGATTCCTCCCTCCCTCCACGAGGCCAGGATGTGCCTCCAGCCAGCAGAGCAGGACGAGCAGCATCTGGCATGCGGGGCGTGGGATGTTTGGAGAAGAGCAGCACAGGACACTTTAAAGCAAACAAAAGGTTGAAACAATCAGGCTCCAGGCAGCTCGAAGAAGAAGAAGAAGGGCTGAGGCTGAGGCTGTGGAATCCCAGCCAGCACATGCTCTAAGCCCAGGCTGGTGACGTTTCCCAGCAGCAATGTAAAACAAGAACTCTTTCACACTTCAGTCCCCCCAGCTCTGGGCTGTTGTGCCGGGCTAAGTGTGACTTGACTTTGATGTTCTCCAGACAGGGCCCATATTTGTCCATGTTTACATATTTTGACAGGAAAGGACCAGCTCTGCTTAACATCCCCTGGGCTTCTTCACAGCAGATTTAAACACTGCAGGGCAAATAACAAGCCCTGCAGGTCCTGCAGAAACCGAGCTGCCACGGGCAAGGGTGTGTGGGGAGGGAGCAGGAATCACTGAGGGGATTTGGGACCTGTGGCCTCTCCTGCCTGCAGGTGTTTGGAAAGCTCCCATTCCCTCCAAACAGGGAGAGGAAAGTGATGGAGAGGCTGTGCTAGGCCAGCCAAGGAGCTGCCTCCTCTTCCTCACCCCTCAGAATGCCTGGGGAATTCTCCTCACAGGAGCTGGACATTGAGGAGTTATTCCAACACCCCCATGGCAGGGACCTGCTGGAATTCTGTGTGCAGTCAGTAGTGTTCTGCCTTTAAACCCAGATGTGAATGTGTCACTGAATCCCAGGGTTGTGGAAAATGGGGGGTTATGGAGTTGGTTCTTTCTTTTTGACACTGAACTTAATTCTGATTTGAACCCTTGTATATAAGAACTGGGATGGAGGACATTTACTGAACAATCTTGCTCCAATTTTGTCCTCAATTCCACTGGTTTTGTGCATTGCTTGTCTTACTACAGGCCCTGCTTTAACCTGTTGTGTTATGGGCAGAGGACCTGAAAAGTTGGAAGAAATATATAAGACAGATATCAGTGGATGAGGAAACTCAGGCACAAAGAATATGATTTTTTTTTTTTTCTGTGTCTTGGGGGTTATCAGGGCATTTATTGTAAGACTGCCTTTCCACATCCTTCTGAACTTTGATCATATTTAATATATTCTGTTTTATTGATCTGTTTTGCCTTTTGATTTAACAAGGAAAAGCAACAAAGAAAGCAGAAGTAAACTGAAATGGATAAAATCTGTACACTGAAGATGCAGTATGCCATCCTCTGAAGGATCTTTCATCTAAATCCTGAGAATCTGGATTACCACTACAGGGTAAAAGAAATACTTTTATCTGAAAGTCAAGGCAAGGCAAGGGATAGATACACATGAAAATGAGTGACCCCTTTCAGGGCAAAGCTTTTTCTTGGAAAAGCAGCAGATTTGGTTTAGGGAATTCCAGCACTATTCTTTGTCTTTCTGAGAATTCACTCTTTTCTTGATTTCTCTCCTTTTTTTCCCTCTCTGAATATTGTGAAACAGAACATTGTGTCACATTCTCAACAGGAATCCAACAAGCTGAAACTTTATTTACATTCAGGATCAATGAGAATAAATGCAGCAAGCCAAAACATTCATTAAATGGCAATTTCAGTGTCCAGTGGGCAGAAACACAAAGAAGCAGCAACTGGAGGAGCTGCTGAAATTACATGACTCTATTTATATTTAATAGCTGTATTAAAAAAAAAAATCCAGTCTTATCAGTAATTAGAAATACGAGACAAAACTGAGAAGAGTAGAGCCTCGTTGTCTATAAATTGATATTTTAAGAAAAAAACTGTCTGCTGCTCCTGCAGTAGAGTCAGCAATGAGACCTCAGGTCTGTTTAATTTTCTGTGAGGAAGATGAAATGAGAGCAGATTCAGAGCCTTCCTTTTCCCATCCCAAAGCTCCCTTCCTTTTGTAAATAATCTGGGTGAAAAAAGCTAAAGCCCTGGGCCAAAAAGTTAATCCAGAGCTGTATTTGAGCTGTGCCTTTGGAGAAGGCTCCAGGGGTGACACTCAGAAGGGGTGACAGGCTGGGTGAGAACCCCCTGAATTCAGGAGGGGCTTTTTAACTGAACCATGAGAAAACCTGAGCAACTGCAGCAGACACAGCAGGTTCTGGAGCTCTCACAGGACACAAAGGAAACAAGTGATGTGGTGAGGTCCTAAAAGTAAAATATACACAAACCCTGATCTGCAGCTGAGGAAAATTGGCTGAACTCTCTTTGAGCACAGTTGAAGTGTGTTGCTTTATATTTCATGGAGTTCTCTGCATTTTGGCAGGGCAATAGTTTAGGCTCTCTGACACACTTAAGTGTGGATGGGTGGATGGAATAAAGTATGATTTCATTCAGCCAGTTGTAAATATTTATGAACGCAGCCATCATTGGTAGGGAATGCGCTGTTACTTGGCATTAATAATAATGGAAAGGGCAAACATGGCTGAGGCTCGTGAGGCACATTGGGGGCCAGTGAAATTTATATACTAGCCCAGATTTCTGATACCCTTCTGAAGCTCTGGACAGCTGAGCAGCTTTGCAGTGATGTAGATGCAAATCCTCATTTCAGGCTGAGGATCGTTCCTCTGTTGATATCAGCATACTGAAGAAACAGAGGAAGTGTTTGGGTTTGTTTAGGGCAGAAGTTTGATTTCAGTGATGTGTTTGTTCCCTGCTGGCTCTAATAATCCATAAGCTTTGTGCAGTCTTGTGCTTGTGGCCCCAGTGAGCCAATGTGACACCAGTGCAGCAGATTTCATGATGTGGTTGTCGCTGGATGCATGTCTGCAAGCTCAGGCTCTGACAGACACCATGAGTCATTAGGAAAAAGTAACTTTTAAAAGATGGGAAAGGATTGTTAGGTTGGTTTTCCTCCTTTTGGAAAAGCTGAAATGTTTTTTTTCCCAGATATGTCCATTCCAAAGAACGTTTCCTTCTGGTTCTGCCTGGCCCAGAAGCCACAGATTCCAGTGCAGACTTGGGAAATGATGAAGGGTTTGGTTTGGCTGAGGATGCTCCTGGGTGCTGGGAGATCTGGCTGCTCCTGGCTCTGTCACAGACACCCTGGGCAGCTTTTTCTGTGTCACAGGATGGGCACCAGGCAGAGGAATTTGAAAAGACAAGGAATAGATTTATGCACAATTCATTATTTTTCAGGTACAACTTTCAAACTTAGCCCTGACTTATTCCTGCTTGCTACAGCAGGAAGAACAAGATTTGTGTCCCAGAATACTTATTCTTTCTCCTTTAGGACACTACCTCTTCAAATATTTCCATCCTTCACTTCACAACTCCAACACTTTGATATCTTTCTTCAGGAAAAAGCTGCCACAGGAGGGGCTTTTTAATTAAACCATAAGAAAACCTCAGCAACTGCAGCAGACACAGCAGGTTCTGGAGCTCTCACAGGACACAAAGGAAACAAGTGATGTGTTGAGGTCCTAAATGTAAAATGCTTCTAACCTGATCTGCAGATGAAGCCCAAACCAAACATCTGCCCTCAGAGAGCTCCAGCCTGGCACATTTGGGGCTGGGTTTGTGGTCACAGCTCCATTTGTCAGGCTCTCCTGTCACCCCTGCAGTTCCAGGTGTGTTCAGCCCCTTGGCTCGGTGTCCCTTGGCTGCCAGAATTGATCATTGCAGTGAGAGCCAGGAAGAATGTCACCCCCTCACACACCTTTTCCACAGCCATCCTTCAGCCCCAGCCTGTCCTGCAGCACCTTCCTGAGCAGCAGCTGATTCCTGGAAGTCTGGACTCACTGGATGAAGGCTTGGCCAGAGCCTGGCCCGTGGAAGTTGGTGGTAAACATTCTCACGAAGGGCTCGCTGTCTGTCACAATAATTTGCTAATCTGTTTATAGCTGGGATTCCTACAAAATGAAATCAGTCCCCCACATAGCCTCTGCATCCAAATGTCTCCAAGAAGTGACTTGATGCCTTTGATGAGATCACTTTTCTTGCTGCTGCTTGACCCCATGACATTGAGCAATATCCCACCAGGACTGATCCTACTTTGGAGCTCACAAGGTGTAGGAGCAATTAAATCCTACATCCTGTTCCCTTACTGCAAGGAAACTCTGAACTGAAGATGGCACAAGATTGTCTGCCAGACACTGGTTTGCAGTAAATGCTGGTCAGAGAGTGTAAATGGGAGAGCAAAATCATGTTTATCAATATCAATGTTTATCTGAAATGTGAGAGTTATGGAAAGGGAACCAGTGGGAGAGGAAGGGATTCAGAACAGCCCTGGAGAGGGAGCTGGGGGTGCTGTGGGTGAGAGCTGGAGCTGCCCCAGCCCTGAGCCCCCTGCCCTGGGCTGAGCCCAGCGTGGGCAGCAGGGCAGGGGGATCCTGCCCCTGTGCCCTGTGCCCAGGTGAGAGCCCACCTGCAGAGCTGCCCCAGCCCTGGCCCAGCACAGGGAGGAGCTGGAGCTGCTGGAGAGATCCAGAGGAGGCACCAGAGGGATCAGAGGGATGGAGCAGCTCTGCTGGGAGGAGAGGCTGGCACAGCTGGCATTGCTCACCTGGAGAGGAGAAGCTTTGGGGAGACCTCAGTGTGGGTTGGAGTGCCTGAAGGGACCAACAGGAAAGATGGAGAGAGAAGATTTACAAGGACCTGGAGTGCTAGGACAAGGGGGAATGGCTGCAAACTGACATAGAGTAGATTTAGATTTGATATTGGGAAGGAATTCCTGGTTGTGAGGGTGGGCAGGCCCTGGCACAGGGTGCCCAGAGCAGCAGTGGCTGCCCCTGGATCCCTGGAAGTGTCCAAGGCCAGGCTGGACAGTGCCTGGTTTAGTGGGAGGTGTCCCTGCCCATGGCAGAGGGTGGGATGAGATGACCTTAAGGTCCTTTCCAACCTTAGCCATTCTGTTATTTTGTGATTCATTACCCACTTAAACAGTGGAGTGATTTCTGTCACAAAATCACAAAGCCTCTGTAGGCAGAGTGCCTGTGGATGTCATTTTGTGCCATAACTTAGGGAATCTCCAACAGCTTTAAAAGGATCCTGCACTGAACTCACTCAGAGCCTAGCTGTCCTCTCTGCCCTCACATTGGCCAGAAAAACAGAGAGCTGATAAACAAAAACCATCAAAGGGCAGGATTTCCAAGTGAGCTTCAAAATGGATGGTTTGAATATTAAAGACCTTTAAAATAAGATCAGATTTTAGCACTGGACAGTCACAGTCTCCAGCAGACCCTCAAAGGCAACTTCAGTTGCAGCCAAATCCCCACCACCACCTCCTTATCACAGCCTTTATCTGTGTCACCGCTGTGACAGCAGCAGAGGAAGTTTTATCTACATTTTGCTGGGCAACTGCATCCCAAAAATGTGTTGGGGTGTGTGAACAGGACCCTTTTCATCAGAGATCACACTGCTGCAAGGCCAAAGATCCCTGTTATTCCAGAGCAGGGCTCACCTGGGAGCTTTTAAAAAGGAGTTGATGTTACAGATCTCTAAAGAACTCACTAACTGTCGGTAATAAAGAGTTTCCATATCACTGGAAATTTTTCCACAGCAAAGATTCTTAGAAAATTTCTGCTACTCTGTTATTTATATTCTTCTCTCAGCTGATTAAAAGGGATGAGTTTTACAATCTGTTCAGAGCTTTAAAAAAAGTCCATACTTATTAGCAGTCCCCAATTCAGCTGTCACATTCCTTTCTTTTGTGCTTAAAGTGTGCTGGGAAGTGCTCAGTAGCTAGGGGAAGTTACCCCAGCCAGGCAGGAATGCTCATGGGAAGTGGAAAATCCCTGGAAGTCAGGCAGGACTGTGCCCAGTGCAGAGCTGTCCTGCCTGCTCTGGCGGGGACCCACGCAGAGCTTAAGGTGCAGCCTTAACCCCCAGGCAAAAGGGGAAAGCCTAGCCCAAAAGTCACTCCCAAAAATATTTCACTTGCTGGGAGTCTCTGGTATTTGGCAAGTACCTTTAGCTTTTATTTTTCTCTTTTTATTTGAAAGAGCCAGACACTTCGATGGAGCCTTTGGGGATGTCTGTACTGCAGGGCAGTGCTGGGAGAGAAGTTTAACCTTGGCTCAAGTGTAGACAAATAAACTTTCCAGTTCTGTGGTGCTCAAAGAGGGCTTCGAACACTGCTGGATTCTGAAACACACCTGTAATCTGAGGCAAATGTCAGTAAATAATCTGTATAGAAACTTGATTTTCTGTGCCCTCACAGCCACTTACATCCAGACTAAAACCAGTTAGCATCAGCTGCTCTCACAATTTTTGAATTGCATTTTGCCTGGACATAAACCATGTTACATCTTTTAAAGGGAACAAAGAGGCTGCAGCTGATTGCAGGAGCTCTGTGTGATCATGGTAGCTTATGAACACCTTCACAAGCTGTTTCTAACCCTTTCTCTGGGTCCCAAATTCAGGTTGAATGAGGAGACAAATGGCTGGGGGGGGGGGACAGAAGGTACCAAGGACCTGCTCCTCTACCTCTCATTTCCATAGCAGACAGGAGGAACCAGAGGGGCTGGTCTGCACAAGGAGTGTAAAATGAACGAGGAAAGATAATTCTCTGAGCAGATTTTGGCAGCAGTCTGGTGACAGCTGCACATCCTGGACAGGCTTGTCCAGGGCATGAGGGTCCAGGGACTGCTGGGAGAGCTGTTGATCCTGAGGATGACAGAGATGTTGAGTTGATTTCTAAAACCTCCTTCCCTCCTTAACCCTGCTGGTTAATAGAAGAAGAATAATAAGAAAGAAAAGAAGAAGTCAAGTCCTAGATGGGAGGGGTGAGGAGATGCCTTGATCTTGGGGCTGAAATCCTCTTGAAAAGCTATGAAGAAAGACTCTTTTTCCCTATAATGAATGAAACTATGGGGAGATTAAAATGTTCAAATTTATATGGAGCAAAGGGCCTCCATGCCAAAATAAGCAGATAATAAAGTAGTTCTGATCTATGAGAAGTTTGAACAGAGAGAGAGAAAAGAGTGATGAGACCCTGTGCCCCTAGGGAGAGAAGAAGAAGACCCCTGAGTCTGAGTCTATTCCCAGAGATAAAGATGATTTTAGAGATAGATAATGAGAATGAATGTAGGCTTTTGCTCCTGGAAAACATTATTTCTGTGGCTAATGATGCCAGGATCTGGTGAGAGGGACAGTTAAGTCCTCTAATATGATATTCCATGATTTTCCAGAGCTGGGAAGTCGCACTAAGAGCCCAGTGGTTTCTAATGAGGTGGTGTGCACTCAGACTTGCATGACCAGGGGGTGTCAACTCAAATGCTTTGCCCACTCTGTCTGCAGAATGGAAATTGTTGGTTCTTCCCAAAAAAAGAATTGACTTCAGAATGGGTCTGTGATCAGGAACTTTCATCCCCAGAAAAATAAGTCATCATCATGTTTATGCAATCCTCAAAACCTCTTGTGCAATTTGCATTTAGCAAGGACAAGGAACGTTCAAATTATGCTCAGGCAGTCTCTGAGGAGAGCTGGGGGTCCTGCTGTGCCCAGCCTGCTTTCCAAGCCAAACTGACAGGGGGCATTTGGAGAAAGCTTTGTAGAACGAGCCAGATTGTTGACATTTCTCCAAACAGACCTATTAACCTGTGGAGGAATTTGAGAATCACACACCCCGAGTCCTGAGGGTCCCCGAGCCACATTTTCAATGATCGCATTATTCATATTCCCAAGGTGAAAAAAATACCCCAGCAAGGAATTCTGTCTGGCCTTGTGTTTCCCCCTTCTGCAGAGGAGGCTGCAGCTCTGCGTTTCTGATGTCAAATTTGACCACATTCAGAAAGTTTCTGTCTCCAGGTGGAATTCAGTCTATTGACACAGTTGGATTTTTACAGCGCAGCGAAACATTAACCACTTCCTCTCCTCCTCCCTAACTCTTGACCTGTCATTTAGGGGCAAAACTCATTTACACCAATCAAAACCTGAGAAATGACATGTTTTTTCAGCGAGGCTATTTTTGATTTACACCCCCTTAAGAGCAGAATTTGCTCCTGAGTGCTCTCCTCCCTCTCAGCCTCTTCCTGCCCAGTTAAAACATTGGTGTTATTGTAGCTCCCACATTAAATCCCAGCAACCTGGAGGTCAGGCAGTCCTAGACCATTGTGGTAAATATATCAACTCACCCTGAAATAGATCTGCCTTTCATCAGATTCTTCTTTAATGAGGTAAGAGATTTAATTTCACGGTTAAAAAAGTAAAATGAAATAAAGGACATGTGATACATGAGCAACTCCATTAGACCCCGCAAGGAAATGGGAATTGCCAGACCAGGTCTAGACAGCAGCACAGGCAGCGTCTCTGAAATGGTTAATTATGGAACAAATAGCTCACTTGGAGTGCTGCCTTAAGAGAGCTCCCTTAGTCCAGGGTCTGGAGAGAAAATTCCCATTGTAATAAGTGCATCCTATTCATTCTCACCTTGGCAAAGTGCACTTTACAAAAAAAATAAAGTGAAAGGACTGAAATCAGAAAGTTTTGTTGGGTTTTTTTCTGAGTGTTTTTTGTGTTCTCTTTTATTTTTTTATACATAGTGCAGAAAGCATTAATTCCCTGGATTGCTTTCAGAAGAGGAATCCTGAAAGGCTCCTGTTGTTCCTCTCAATATTGCTCTTACACCAACTGCATCCCTTGCAGCCAGCATCTGGACAGGACATGAGTTAAACTGGAAAACCCAGAATGTTCTGTATGTTCCCTGCTCTCATTACTGGGCTGTTTGCTTTTGTCTGTCAGTCGATGCAAAGAACGTAAAATAATCTTTTCCTCTTTTATTGTGGGTTATTTTTTTCATCTGTACCACAGTGCTGGAACAGGCACAGGTGCCAAGAGTCACTTCCAAGATTATATTTTAACAACTTCCTCAAGTGTCCATTAGCCTGCAGATGCAAATTGCTTCACTGAGGCACTGCTTGTTACTCTCTCTGTACTTATTAAATCTAATTTCTGGATCTGAGACCCCCTGAACCCAAGTTACTGCTGTCTGAGCCAGCTGCTGAAAGGACTAAATTCTATTACGCTGTCCTTCCTCAATTGTAATGTTTTTAAACAAACACAGCTCACAACTGAGAGCCCTGGGGAATAAAAAAAGGCATATTTTCCCCAATTCCTTGTCTAGCTGCCTCCTTGAGGAGCTTCTTCTTTTGATGTTTGCCAGTGTTGTAGGACTGTGACACCTCCACTAAACAGGACATGGGCTTGCTTATACCTGCTCACACTCTTGGCTCATTAAAAACCTTTATTAAACCTCCTAAATGGGAGTGTTGGCCTGAGTAAAGTTGCACTCACACTGTTGGCTCTGTGCTAGAGGCAGAGTGGGTGCACCAAGGGTTAATCTGCCCCTGGCAGCCCTGCCTGGAGTGCCTGAGGTCGGGAGCAGGGACACAGGACTGGGCAGAGGCAGGGAAGATCCCCTCTGGCTCCGGGGGATCCTTTCTGTGCTGCCTCACCTGAGGGAAGAGCAGGGACTGAACAGCTCCTGTGCTCACTCCATGGGGCTGAGCATCCTCTGCTTCAGAGGAAAATTTATTCCATTGTGGCTGCTCCAAGGATCTGAGATGCTCCAGCTCACTTCCTTACAATGTCCAGATTTCAGCAGTGGGCTCCTAAAGAGGAGGACAGTGTCTTTCCTTGGAAAAGGGAGCCCCCAAGCCCATCTGGCAGTTATTTGAGCACACAACATCGTTTTAGTTGCCAAATGGTTTCCTCCTGGCTTGCCTTGGGATGGGCAGGCAGGGGAACACCTGTGGATAATTGGGAACAGGGATTGTCTGCAGGTGACTGGGCCAGGCAGGAGCAGAGTCCACACAACCTCCAACACCCCAGCCAGCCCAGTCGGGATCGGGATGGATTTTTCACACCTGTTTCTCCAAATCCAATCATAATAAAAAATTCCATGTAAGCCCAAAGAAGGCAACATTCCAGTAACATTTTGCTTTTACTGACTGAAATTTCCCGTAAGATGGGCCTCTGGCTATAGTGTGGAAAATGTTTCCTCACTTGCTTCCCCCTGCCCTCTGTGGAGACTCTGCCTGGGCTTTGTCCCTGCCAGGGCTGCCCTGGGCCAGGGCATGGCTGGTTCCTGAAGCCAGAGCCACCAGTGTCCCCAGCAGCACTGGGAGGGGGGACTCTGTTCCAAGGGATGTTTCTAAACCCTGGGTCACAAAGCAAGCTGGGAACAGGCTCTGCTCGTGTAGAGAGAAGGGAGAGAATGAAAATAAAATAAAAACAGAAGTCACAATGCTATCAGAGAAATATGTGTGAAGTCCCCAAGTGCTCCTGAACCTTGGTCAAAAGCCAATTTGAAATCCCAGACTCTTGATGTGCTGAACTCCAAGTTTCCCACCCCACTGCTCCTTTCCTTTGTAGTTTATTTTTATTTAGCAACACATAGTGAGATACAAACTTTTCTGTTGCCATGCTGAGGTTGTGGAAAACTCCAGTAGGAGGCCACGGGCTGAATTTGGCTATAATTGACTGGAATTCATGACATGGGAGTATCTTTTGTTGGCTTTACAGAATGGAATCACTTCCTAACTGTAATGAGCAATCTTGGACAGGATCATTTTGGGATAGTAAACCCCTGGCTGTTGCACAAGAGCTTCTAAAGCTCCTTGCACAGCGGGCTCTGTAAAAAGCTTTTAGGAGAGAAATAAAATATTTGGAATTTGATACCTATGGAGGTTCTGACTTCTCTCTCCAGACATCAGTCTCAGCCTTGTGGGAGGCACTGCTTTTGCCAGAATAAATGCAGTTTGAAACAACAGCAGTACTAAAACCCTCATATGCAGACATTTGTCCTAAAAATATTTTTAGATGAAAAAACTTAACTGCACTCTCACAAATCAGGGCTGTTCTGGAGAGGAAAAATTAAATTAGAGATCTTATTCACAGCAGCAGGAACTTTTTTTTCTTTTTTTCTTTTTTTCTTTTTTTTTTTTTCTTAAATAATTTTTCTGGGCTAAATAGATGAATGGATATACAATTCAGCATCATAAAGTCACCCCAGGACAGATCCACATTTTAGTTGCATGCTTACCTTTTGTTTAGGACTAAAAACCCCCNTTTTTTTCCTTAAATAATTTTTCTGGGCTAAATAGATGAATGGATATACAATTCAGCATCATAAAGTCACCCCAGGACAGATCCACATTTTAGTTGCATGCTTACCTTTTGTTTAGGACTAAAAACCCCCTTGATTTTACCCCTTTACAACAACAAGACTTTTCTGCTCTGTCTTGGTCATTTTGGAAACAAAGGTATTGTTAAATTATTGATACTGATGTGCAATATCAGCAGGGAAATTAAAAAAAGGAAATGTCAGTTCTTTTGTGGCAGAACTCATGCATTCATTTAACTTCAATGCTGTAAATGAAGTTTAGGAGGAGTATTTGTACAATACTATCATACCACTGGCACTCAAACAGTGTGGAGATAAAAGGATTGTATTCAGAATAAAAGCAGCTTACATGATGTCTATTGTTGCACTGTCATAAAATCAACCTTGTTTTAACATGCAATGATTTGGATTACTCTCTCCTGGAGGTTTGCTTTATTTGCTGGCTCTGGAACAAAGATAAACTTAAATGGGCTGAGAAAGGTGATTATGAGCAAGAAAGAAAGTTTAAAAGAAAGTTTGAACTAAATTTGCTCTTGTGCTGTTGATGTTGAGAGAGCCCCAAATTTGTGAGGAGGTCACAGAGTGCTGCTGGGGTTTGGAGAACGCAGGGAAGGCAGCTGGTATAAGGAGAAGCCAGTCAAGCCTTATCCTGGTTTAGTCTGGTGTATATTTTTCTTTTTCTGTGCTATTTGATGGACTCTGCTCTCAGTCTAAGCTGGATATGAAGAACAAAAGGATTGTTCTGGGCTCAGTTACAAGCTTACTTTTTTTTGCTCAATTCATGACAAATTCATGACAAATCCTTAGTCTCATTCTTTTTTTTCTTCCCCCTCAAAATTCTTGCTAGGCTGGATTTCCAAAGGCCCAGCAGTGACGTCAGCAGTGAGCTCACGCATCCGAAGAAGTCTGGGATTACAGCTGTGTTTAATAAAATCTGAGTTAGCTATAGAGAATGTAAGTAAGCTAAATCCCATCTGCTTTGAGGTTTTCCTTTGGTCCCAGAAGAAGCCAAATGCAGGATATGAGCAGAGGTGTCCAGGCTCCTTCCGGAAATGCTGGGGGAAAAGGCAAGGAAAGAGGGGCTCCCTCTGCTCCTCTGCTCTGGTTTGGTGACGTGACCTCAGCTGCTGTGGAAGAAATGTGGAAGAGGTTTTACAGAGACTTCTGTGAGCCAGAGACGAGCTTGATAAGAGGATCCATGTTCACCCCTGAAAGAATTTTATACCAAGGTCATTGACATAGAAACCAAGAAAGAAAAAAGGATAAATAAGAGAAACCTGCAGCTGCCTGTTCCAATGAGCACTTTGTTTGTTTCTCATGACCAATGAATAAAGTGTAAATTTATGAGTTTTGTAAGAATGTATAAAAAGCATTCATGCTAGAATAAAACCAGTTTGAAGCCTTCTGAAAATGGAGTGTGTTGCTTTGTATTGTGACCATCTCAACTACGACAAGCTATGAGCAGAGAGGGGAGGGCAGAAGGAGTTTCATGCAGCTCCCCTCACTGCTGGTTTTCAGCTTCTTTTTTCTACCTCTGTCAAGGTCGAGATTGAAGTTCTTGAGACAATATTTTGTGTTCAGGTTTAGATGTTTATTATTTCTTATCTATGTTACAAGTGGTGAGTTCTACAGCATTCTACTAACAAGGAAGGATGTTGAGATGCTGGAGCGTGTCCAGAGGAGGCAACGAGGCTGGAGAGGGGCTGGGAACACAAACCCTGTGAGGAACCACTGAGGGAGCTGGGGGTGCTCAGCCTGGAGAAAAGGAGACTCAGGGCTGCCCTCATCACTCTGCACAGCTCCTGAGAGTTGCCTGTGCTCAGCTGGGGCTGGGCTCTGTCTCCAGGCAGCACTGACAGAACCAGAGGACACAGCCTCAAGCTGCACCAAAGGAAATATAGGTTGGATATTAGGAAAAGGTTTTTTTACAGAAAGGGTGATAAAGTTCTGGAATGCTCTGCCCAGGGAGGTGGTGGAGTCACCATCCCTGGGTGTGTTTAACAAAGCCTGGATGTGGCACTGGGGGCCAGGGTTTAGGTGAGGGGTTGGGGCTGGGCTGGGATCGGTGATCTTGAAGGTCTCTTCCAACCCAGTGGTTCTGTGATTCTGTGAACAAACTATAAAATGGATATCTCTTGTTACAAGGTCTTTTAAGGCTAAACTATGCAATTAAGAAATTACACTTAAATTATTTTTACTTTTAACCCAATAACTCACTCAAAGTCTGCAATGTGGACCTTCCTGTCCAATTACAAAATACCACCCAAACCCATGAAGAAGAAGGTGAAGAAGAAGGACCAGCCACCACCCTAAAATCTCCACCTTGCCCCATATATATTGCTATATTCTGAAACCTTAAGTTCTAAGTCTTCCACCCAGTGATATTACACACTTCTAATCAAACTCCACACCTACAATCCCAGTGCTATCAATCCATTTTGGAAGTCTCCTCCACAGCCCCAGGTCAAATACAGTATTTTCTTTTGGGTCTGTGCCCTTCAGCACAGAAAGTTTAGAATTCTCAGCATCCAGAACTCCAACAGCTCACTGCCAGGGAAATGGGGTCAGAGCTCTGGGAACACCCAGCAGCTCCTCTCCCCTTGCTGATTCCACTGAAATCCCAGATAAATGGGGCAGCAGTAGGATCTGAGCTGTGCTCCCCTCTCTTCACACCTGGAGATGAGCAGCTCCTCAGTCCCCTCAGTTCTGAGGGCTCCTGTGAGTGAGGGGGGATGATCATGAGCTGGATCTTGACAATATTTAGCAATTGGGCAGGAGAAAATTCAGATTAAAAAAAA
>VZRH01001152.1:1037251-1094161 GCA_013397555.1 Urocynchramus pylzowi
AAAAAGGAGAGAGAGAAACTACTTCAAACTTTCAACTCAAAATCAATATAAAGCTGGGAAATCCAGTGGAAATTCCCACAAGTCTGCTTTTCCTTGACCATGTTTTTTTGTGGTGTTATCAAACAGTCAGGAAATAATCAGGAAAATTTAGCCATAAAAACCTCCTTGTTGGTAATTGAGGAAGCCAAAATTATGTTTTAATTATATGTATCTATTGTTCCAACCAGCCCCCTGCCCCTGGGATTTTGCTCTTGAACATGAGGTTCTACATTCAAAGTTTTGTTCTTCCTTGGAAAATTACAGACCAGTTCCAAGTTTCACACAAAACTCCTGTGCCAGTGCTGTGCTCACACAGCTCTGCTGGCTCCTCCTTTCTGCTCTTTCTGGGACCCCTTCACCTTCTGCTGCCGGCAGAGGCTGAGAATTGCAGAGCAAATTCCTGACTTCCCCTGATGACTTTATCTGCTGGATGGGGAAGTTAAATATCCTTTTTTTTCCTAGTCTATGACCATGGTTTAATACTTTAAAACAATTTTAGGGTATGCTTTGAAGGCCAGAGACTTTAGTGTCTAAGTCCAACACAAACAGGTTTTCAGTTATTTGGGGATTTCTCTTGTCTTCTCAACCACACCTAGAGATTCTCAGCATTTCTTCTGGGGGAGATTTTTCTGTTTTACTCAAAGGACAGACAGACAGACATACAAACAGGTCCCTTCTGCTCTTACTAGAGTGAATTGAATAGAAACCATGGGATCCCAGACTGGTTTGGGTTGGAAGGGTCCAGGCTGGAGGGAGCTGTGGTCTGGTGGAAGGCAGGGAGCTGGAATGAAATGGTCCCTCCCAACCCAAACCACTTTGGGATTCCGTGGATTTCCATCAGGTTTTCTATCAAATGGATGCTCAGGTGTGCTCACATCTGTTTGTGCTGTGGAATTATCCACTCTCTGCCCTTCACTAACAGCAGGAGTCCTCTTCCCTGTGGGGCACATGCTGGTTTTCATCATATTGGAACATGTTTCTTTTGGAATGGATGAGAACTACGGATTTTTGCCTTGCAGTTTTCCCTGCTTAGGCTTCAGTAGGGAAACTGTGCCTGCAAGACATTTAGGGGTATGTTTAACATGATTAGCTGCAATTTTGACACCAACAATCTTAAAAACATGATTGCAGTAAAGTGCATGTAAGTATTTTGGGATGTGTAGAAGCTCTTGAGCATTTTTATGAAGCCAAGCACTTAAAGGGTACAAATTGCTGTGGCACAGGATAAAACCTCTTCAGCAGCTGAGTTGTTTTCCCTGTGCCATCTCTGGATTAAACACTCTTGGATTGATGCTAACGAGCTGATAAACTTTTCACCAGCCCACAGATTGAGTTTCACTTTCTCCCTCAGTCCTCAGGGGTTTGATGTTCTCTTCTTTGTCAGTTTTCATATCTTGGTGCATAGCCAAAGCCATATTCTGTCACATAAACTTCTAATAAATCTACTGCAAATATGATAAAAGCCAAAGAAGTCACTCTGTCTCACCGAGCCTGACACCAGCAGTTTGCATGGAAAATATTTATGTACCAGCATAGTCGTCATTGTCTATTTATTCTTTTTATTTTAATTTTCCTTAAGGGAGTTTTGCCCAGAGATTATCTTTGTAAATGTTTGTGATATCACTAACAACACATTTTTTGGCTGGTGATTGTCAGTGTGCTGATGTCTCTTTTGCAAAGGACTTTTATTTTTATGGATCAGGGAAAGAGAGGATCAAGATCAGTTCCCACTCTCAGGTGTCCCTCAGCTTTGGGACACTGATGTGATCAGAGAGCTGGAAATAACTTTATTAAACACCAATATTTGCTCAATTCCTGCTTGTTTGTCATTAAGCCTGTGACTTTCCCAGGTTGGCAAACACAGCCAGGACATTTTCAGCTCTCTGGAGAGGCTGAGGGGGCGTCTGTCACAACCCAGGCACTGCACAGCCCCAGTGGATCTGTCCCCAACAGCTGCTTCCTATTTCTTCATTCAGGGAATAATGCAGCCCTTGGGAAATGCCCTGATACAAACAATAAATACAAATAATAGAGGAAATTTCCTTCTCCTTTTTGGAAATCATCTCTTAAAAATTCCAAAATTGTCGAGTATTTTTTCTTTGTGTTTTTTAGTGTTTCGTGTGATATTTAATATTTCAGTAAATATTATGGGGCCTTGCCTTTACAGTTTTTTTACTTCTGCAGCAGTTGTAAACTTGCACTTTCAGTCTCTGCATTTTATTTAGCTCAGACTTCCCCAGGGTTAAGAATGAGCTTCTGCATTCTCTGATCCCAAACCTGTTAACATGGCACCTTTTAACATGGGTTGCAATTGTCAGGATCAATCCCTCCCCAAATTAATGTTGTCTTCATCTGACCACTACTCATAGTATTTGGGAAAGCTTTATCAATACATAATTATATAAATTATAATTATATAAATTAACATTTTCAGTGGAAAAGTGGCCAAAAGTCTGCAGTATTTAGAAGCCCTTCTGAGCCATCACATCAGGGAAGGGAGACTTGTAATGTAGAAATAACATGAATTATCATAAATAGATATTTAAAGCAATAATTGAGATGTTTTCTGGGGAAGTAACCTGAAGTGTCTTGTTTAATTGTGTTGAGTGGTTGTAAGGAAATGCTCTCATAAAAATCAGTTTGTTTGCAAACAATTGTCAAAGAAGAAGCAGCAAATGGTTTTCTGCAAATTCCTGGGAAACCAACAGAAAAGTAGCAGATAAGATGGTAATCCAAGAGCCAGAGTTTTAACAGAATTGCTGGATATATTGCTCAATATAAACAACAATCAACTGAGCTGAATTTGGCTACAGTTGTAAAGGAATGAAAGCAATGCAGGTGGAAAGACAAGAGCATTTTGATCTCGGTTCTGTGCCAGGAAAACCTTGTGAATATGGTCTGGAAAGACAGAAAATTTAGGGAAAGGATTCTCAGTGAAAAAGGGTCAAGGAAATTGACCTAAAATCATCAATCTCAAGACTGGAGCACAGAAAGGATCTTAAAGTCTCCTTAAGGATCAGGCCTGTGATATCAGAGTCTCTCTTTACATCTTGATTTTTTCCTCTTCCTCTTGCAGTTAAAGGAGTTGTTTTCAGGATGGTTTCCTTGGGACTCCCCTGGGGCTGTTCTCAGGCTCCTGCTCTGTGCTCTGTCCTGCTCTGTGTCACATTCCCGAGGCTGCTGAGCTCCAGGAGCTCCCAGAGATGCCCAGGTGGGATTGTTGGGGTGTCTGCAGGGCCAGGAACTGCACTGGGTGATCTTTGTGGGTCCCTTCCCATCAGGATATTCTGTGGTTGTGTGATTGTATTCTAACATGAGTTTTCTCTGATAAATACATTTCCTTCCAGCCACAAGCAATGCTCCTAAAATTGTTCAAATCTTGTAATTTATGTTTCAGATGTTGTATTCCAGTGGCTCACTGCATTCCCATCTGTGTGCTCCTGAAACTGGCTGCACTCTGTGCATGGCAAAAGAGTCTCAGGCTCCACTAAGAGTGCTGTTAATTCACATTCAGGGCAGCTTTCACTCTGAAATATGCTGCTACAGAGCAGATTATTCCTAGGGCTGAGTGAACCAGCACAGGTATTAAATTGGAACTAAATCTAATTACCTGTGTTGTAACAATTTTGTCCCAAGGTAATAATGAGGAGGTTTTTTGCATTTTACTAATATTTCCCCAAACAATTAGTTGGTCTCTTTTAAGCTTTCATAAATATCAAGCTATTCTTAGATTTGTTTATAATTTATGACTTTTTTCAAAGATCTTTGAAATTCATCCCTAACACTGACTTGCAAGCCCATAAAACCACAGCAACAAACTCCAGCACATTCAGCTCAGTGTTCATTTAATTTCTCCCTGTTCCTTTCATTAAAAAAAAAAATCAATTTCTATCCACATTCATCTAGTGAAAGAGGGCACCGCAGGGCACAGAATCCAGTGCTGGTCCTGCTCATTAGAGATCACAACCTGGAGCTAACTTTCTGATTAAAATACGTTTTCCCTGTTCTTTCATGTTATCATTTGTTTCTGACTCAGCCGATGGTTCAATGTTTGCCACAGACTGTGATTAAGGATGGGTGAGCCCAAAAAAAGATGAAACAAGAACAAGCCTGAACTCTTTCCTGGAACTTATCTCCCGTGGCATTTTTTTTTTTTTTTTAAGTCAGGTAAGTGGGTGGTGAATTATTGGAGAAAAAATTAGTTTAACTTTTGATTCAGCAGCTGTTGGTGGAAAAAATGACATTAGCAAATGCTCCCAAAATAAATCCCGCAAGTTTCTTCCTCGTTTGACTTTATCTTCTGTAGACTTGGGGGTATGGACAGGGAAATAAAGTCTTTAAAGAAAGAACTACTGAAATAAGTGACAGGAAATGGTTCACTGTACAGAGAACTGTCATTTCCTAACTCCCATTCTGATTTTATTGGAAAAATTGTGTTACATCTCCCATGCAGGTTTTGGTCTTGAGTACACACTTCGTTGAATTAGAAATCATCCTTAAATCACAGAATATTCTGAGCTGGAGGGGACACACGAGGATTGAGTCCAGCTCTGAAGTGAAGGATCAAACAATCTCAGGGTTATTTCACACCCTGAATTGAAGCAGAGCTGGCCCAGGCTGGCTGCAAGAGCAGCTGGAGAAGATTCTGAGAATTACACACAAAAATTGGAGACCTGCTGATGACTGTATTCAACAACCCCACTGACTTTGAGGTTGGTGGAGATGCCCAGAACAAGATGTTCTTCTAAGAAATCAGTGCTCAAGGGGGGTTCAATGCCCTTAGCAGGAATTAAGTAACATTTCTGACCCTCTTTCCATCACAGGCTCATTTCTTCTCTGAGGGCATGACTGTTATGAAACAGAGCATTTCACAAAATTAATGCAGAAATTGGAAATGGGTGTTGATATTTGGAAAAGACTAACATTTATGCTGTGTGTGGAGAGCTTGGTGTGAGCTCAGTGATATAATCAGACATAAGAGGAGGCACACAGGGGGCCAATGTTATACAGAAAAGCCACAGCAAGGAAAATTTAAGTAGTTCAGTGGGCAAAAAAGCTCTGCATTTTATGGTCTTCTAAAATAGTCAGAATTTCAGGGTCAGGGATTCCCCCATCCTTTTCTAAATGCATAGGATTGGTAGTGCTGTGGAGGAGCAAAAAGGAAAAAATCCTGAACCACACAATCATGGAATATCCTGAGCTGGAAGGGACCCACAGGATCCCCCAGCCCAGCCCCTGTCCCTGCCCAGCCCCCCCACCAACCCCACCCTGTCCATCCCTGCAGCGCTGTCCAAACGCTCCTGGAGCTCTGGCAGCCTCGGGGCCGTGCCCATTCCCTGGGGAGCCTGGGCAGTGCCAGCACCTCTGGGGGAAGAGCCTTTCCCTGCTCTCCAGCCTGAGCTGTCTGACACAGATTCACTCCTTTCCCTCATACAGTGATGTGCCCGTGGAGGCAGGGAAAGGCCAGCTTGGAGGAGATGTGTTCAGAGAGGAGTAACACCCGAAATTACCAGGCAATCTGGTTTCATCCTTATGAGCACCTTTGCTCCTGAGGAAGATCCCAGGAGCAGAGGTTTGTGCTTTCATGGCCCTCAGACATGTTTGGGTAAGTCTTGCTGTCTAAACCATCCAACAGAAGAGTGATTTCATCTTTTCTCCTGGAAGACAGACCTGAAAGTTCAAGAATAATCTTTCTCCTTCCTCCTCTGCCACCACTTCGCCAACAACAGAACCCAAAGGAAACTGAAACCCAGAGCACAGCAGGCTGGGGTACAGGATTTTAGTGTCAGGAGGAGGGAAATCTGTCCTAGTGAGAATTCTTTAACTGTGATCTTCTCTTTTTTGCCAGAAGCCTCAGGTTCAGGGGTACTCAGAGACAACAAAGAGCCCTGGAAAGGTCCCAGCTGAGCGCTCTGTGTGTCAGTGATAGCTCCGGGCTGGGAAGCAGGGAAGCCCTGAGCCTCACAGAAGTGCTTGGGTTATCTGTACACACAGACAGACACGTAATCTCTTTTTATCTGATCTGAGAAGAAAGGGAATCCTTCCTGTGTTGTCCTCTTTGGGTTTTTATCTCTTCTATTTTAGTTTAGGGGGTTTTTTTGTTTGTGTTTTTTTTTTACAAAGACTCAGGCAACGGACTCTGCTCGCTTTTCTCGTCAATTCCCCACGCTTCTGCCTGAGGCTCTTCCGAGCAGGAGGGCAAAAGGATGCAAAAGAGATCACAGCTTGGAAAAATGGGAATATGACAGATCCTCTGTTTGTGTAAATCTGAATTTTGCAGTTGATTCCAGTGGAGTGGGGTCTATTTACACCGACATTAAGCCCATTAATTTCTGTAGGAGTCCCTAGAATTTAAACCCAGGTTGTATTTCCCCTGATTCCACACAAGCTTCCTACTATTTAATAATGTTAAAATAAAGGGGGTGAGGGGATTAAAACTCCTGATAATGCACTCCGCTGATGCTGTAGGGAAAATATTCTGCTTTCTGAGTCATTTGCCCTGAGCTGATTTTCTTTTTGAATGGTTCAGGGGGTTTCCTTCTTTAGCCATAAATTGCATGCAAATTCTTTTTGTGTGTGTGAGTGTGTGTGCCTGTGGATGACAGCGTGAGTGTGTGAGTGTGCGCGCGCCTTTCAGAAGCCACGCCAGAGAGGGAGAGAGAGAGGCTGTTCCTTTAAAGCAAAACTGAAAAAAAAAATGCCTTCAGGCGTCCTATTACAGTGGAACGAGCCAAGGATCAGGATTTGCAGCTCAGCTATATAAACCCAGCAGAATCTGGCTGCTCTGACCAGTTTGCCTTGCTGTCAAAGCTCGCTGCCGTGCGCTCGCACACGGCACCGGACAACGCAACTTCGCCGAGTTTTGACAGGACAGCAACAAAGTCAGGAGAGCCCAGCTGGCTTTGAACACCGTATTTATTTCATGGAGGATGCTCACAGCGGGATCTAAGCTCTGTCAGAGTCTCTAAGGTAAGTCTGCTTCCCCCCTGAATTAAAAAGTCCTGTCGCACACAAGTTTGCAATGAGTCCGTGCTCCAGCATCGCCCTCGTGGCTGTGACTGTCAGGTGAATGGGCAGGGATCCTGTTAGAGAATCATTTGGGATCAGAGCATGCCTGCCTCAAAGTCTGTCTGCATTGTCCAGTGCAATAATGACAGAAATGTCTCGATGACATCCACCTGACCCAATGAATGAATGGAGCAGGAGCTGGCTGGGTGCTGGACACCCACACAAGCACAGACAGAGCCTGGATTGACAGGCAGGGCAGGAAAGCAGATTTGGGATTTCCTCTTGGCTCCTGGAGTGCCATAAATGTTTCCCCCAGTCTCACCTCGAGAAGCAGACTAAATCCACTCCCAGGTTTTAACCCCCCAAAGCAACTCTTCTTGTGCTCCTGTCTGTGACCTGATGAGAGCAGGGCCCTTCCCGCTGGTCATTTGCTGTCCCCACACTTCTTTTCTTTGCACCAAAGCCTTTGTCACCTTCCTCCCCACCCCCACTGGGCTCCAGTTTCTTTTAAAAGTCCAGTAATACTAGCCTGCAGTGGGGAGCAAAGCACAAAGGAAGATTCAACTGGTATTTTATTACCCCTGCTTTGCTGGGTGGGTTCTGGGAGTGGGAGGGTGAAATTCTCCATCCTCATGGAAAAACAGAGGCACTTGCTCTGTGTCTCGCTCCTTGCTCCCTGGTGCACTGAGATTTTCTGCATGACTGTGTCTGCACTTACCAGCGAGGCTCAAATTGGCTTAAAAAGGAGAAGCTGGCTGAGAGAAGGTGAACACACTTAGATTCATTTAGGAGCTAAACTCACTCACTCAAG
Organism: Urocynchramus pylzowi; assembly: GCA_013397555.1. Classification (NCBI taxonomy): domain Eukaryota; kingdom Metazoa; phylum Chordata; class Aves; order Passeriformes; family Fringillidae; genus Urocynchramus; species Urocynchramus pylzowi. The sequence continues at coordinate 1,045,110 of VZRH01001152.1, forward strand.
ACTTTGTGTTACATCACCTTTGCAGAGTTTTCCCTGCCTGATTTTCTGTCTGGCTACCAGGACAGAGAGTTTTTGGCAGTTAATCTAAACTCCTGAAAAGTCTGTCTCATAGTATGGAAAAGAATGTTCAGATTGAAACGATGGTGATGTGTTGTGTTGCACAGTGGAGATATAAAATTAAAAAGCACAATAAAAACATTTATAAAAGTTTTTCTTCAGGAAAAAATAGAAAACAATGAGGTGGATACGACTCTACGGTCTGGGTAAAAGCCTTGCTGTCCAGCTGTTGGGTTTGGTTTTCTCTCCTGCTTTAATTTTTTTAGACCATATTAAATATTGGGAATTCACTTCACACACTTTCTGATCAATGTTACATATGTGGGTTGTTTTACTGCGCTGGGTTTGTGCATTTGCCTTTTAAAGCTGTGAAATCACTGAATGGTTTGGGTTGAATGGGACCTTGGAGATCATCCAGCTTCAGCCATGGGCAGGGACACCTTCCACTAGACCAGGTTGCTCAGTTTAGGGGTGCTGGAGTCCAAAAATGAGGTGGGCAATGGGGATTGGGGACCATCCTTTGAATCCTAGGGAAGCTTGCAGAAATGTGATGGCTTTTGGGTTGTTTGTTACTGATACAGAGAATAAAGGGACAAATTGAATCTGAAGAAGTTTGACCAGATGAAAGTGTTTAGTCAAGAGAAGATAACTGGTCTGTCTGCAGCTCAGCTTCCCTGGTAGGAAATTTGGGGAGCAGCTGGAAGAGCTGTCAGGGTGTTCCCAGTGCAGGTGATGCCCCCTGCTCAGGGCAGGATTTGCACCTGAGCTGAGCAGAGCGATGGGACAGGAGTGACAAGGGCTGTGCCTCCCATCACTGACCCAGTCATTCACTTCCCATATTTTTTGCTCATTAATTTTATCCTCTGGCTCCTTTCAGCCCAGAGAAATTTCTTTGCAAGTCTTAGCCCTTAATCCTGTCACTACAGTTACTTTATCAGTGTTTCCAGAGCTCTGGAAGAGCCAAAGGATCTGCTGCAAAGCCCCCATCCTGCAGATGAGAATGTCAGGTCTCATCTGGAGAGAAAGCAGAAATTCTGCTGCAGAAATCACTGGTGGTGGTCATGGGCACATGGAAAAGGCAAACAACCATACCCAAATCTCCTGTTGAAATAGTGATGCTTAATGGTGTTAGAACTTACTGGGAAAGTGCCTAAGAACAGGCTAAAATGTGCTCCACAAATTCTGAGTAACTGTTAGCTGGAGACTTTTTGAAAGCCATCCTCTTTTATCATCCTAGCTCTTTAAAACTGAATCATTTCTCCTCAGTATTTACTCAAAGTTAACTATCATGTTGTTCTAACATAATTTCTAAAGGTGTTTGACGTTCAGCTTTTTTCATATTAGTGCTTTTTATAAAATGTCTAAAAAAAGCCAAAGACTATTCATGGGCAAAGACATTCTCACTTGCTATAAAGAGACTGTCAAAGTTTGTTCTTGAGCATTGTCTCACTTTTTGATAAGAAAATGAGATTAAATGGCAGGGTCTGTGCCTTTTGGGACTCTCATCCTTTTCAAGAGTCAGGCAGAACCAAAAAGCAGAAGTGTCTGTGAAACAGTGAGGCTGCTTTGGAGCCAGAGCTTTAACCCTTTCATCCATCCTGGCAAAACCCTTTGGAAAACCAGCTTGGCCAGTTCTGTGCTGCTTTCCTGGTACAGCACCACACTGCCTCTGTCTACCCAGCCTTGTGGGATGTGTCTAAAGGTTTAAGTGGTTTTGATGGCATTTAATTGTCCTGGGTCAGACAATGGGTGTCTGGTAGAAGTGGATGTAAGGGAGAAAGAGTTTCCATCCAGTCCCGTATCCCTTAGAGAGCCCTGGTACCCCTGGAGGAATATTACCTTTGGAAGGAAGATTAATGCAGAGGGTGGTGTCTGCTTGCTTATCAGCTACACATTCACCTGTCCTACCTTTGTGCCATGAGAAATCCAGAGTGCTTAAATGATTACTCTCACTTGAAGCCCGTGACTTGATAAATTCCTCCTTGGCCTCGTGCCATCGCAGTCTGCTAAGCTGAAGGGCCACTGACAGTTTTAAGGTCTAGTGGCTCATAAAATTCCAGGCTTAGGAGTGGATGATTTACATCCCTGGAAAGTTCAAAATCTCAGCTTTCCAATAATAAAAGGAATTTGTTTTGAACTGTGTCAGTTTGAGATAGAGGGCATTGAAACTGGGCTCTGATTTACCAACGTGTGCTTTCTCAGACTTCATTACTGGTGTGAGTTTAGCACACCCTGCTCAAAGACTGAGCTCTGATCTAACCCTGTGGTTATAAACTGCAGACGTCTGAAACTACTGTAAAATGTAATAGCTGCTTTTAGTGGTTTTGAGGAAGCTGCTGATGTCATATTGCAGAAAAAATCATTGTTGCTGAAGTGGGAAACCAAGGAAGACAGCAATCTGAGTGAAATAAGTTAATATTTTGTCATCTACCAGGCTCAGAAATCTTCAAAACTGCAAGCAATTATAGGATTAGTAACTTATGAGTTCTGGACAGGAAACACCATAACCTGAGGTCAAGAGCTCAAAATAAGGAATGTGTACAGATTGCTTATGAGTTTTTAAGATGCAATTTAGTTCATTAAACTGCTTGATATTAAAGAGGACTTGTTGTCCATGTCTTTGGTTGGTTGATGTTGTAATAATTGCTTCAGCATTTTAGAGCCTCACTGTATTAGGAGTGAAGAGATTTAATAAATTATGCTCTCTCAGAGAACCTGCAATTCATTTATGTTCTCACGGAGTACCTGCAATTCCTATTATTAGCTATTATCAAAAAATTCTTTGTATAGTGAAGAGAAAAAGGAAATAAGAAGGCAGTTCTTTGAGGAAGGGGACTGCTGGAAAGCAGAGAAATTAAGAACCCTGAGGGACAATCTTGATTTGTCGCAGTTTCCACCGAGCTCAGGGTTTCTACAAGTGTGAAACCTCCCCTCCCTCGGTGCTCACTGTCCACTCGTGTGTCTGACCCTCTGGCCAGTCAGAGCTGGAGTTAAAAGCCTTCCACATGTGGGAAAAGTTAGAGACTGGGCATGGTTCCAGCCACTGAAATCCCTGAGTGCATGATGTAACCCCGGTGTGGAATGGGCAGACTGGGAGGAGGAGTCAGTGGGATCCTGCCTGACAAGAGGTGGCTCTGGAGCCTGCAGGAAGTGTCTGGGCATTGAAAGAAGGGATAGATGGGGATCCTTCTGCTAAAAGGGCAAAGTTTGAATAATTTAGTGTCACTATTTAGCATTGAACAAATGATAGATGTGCCCTTATAGCTAGAATTGTCCTTAATTTTTCCTGGATTTCTAAATGCGTTTCTCTCTCCTATATGCTGCCTGTCCTGTTGCTGACCAAATAACATCAAAAAACCTCCACCTATAGCTTCAAAGAACATATCCAGATGTAGAATTTGAATCATACTTATTAATATAAATTATACCTCCCAACACACCCCTCCTAAACAAATGTGAGATTTTGCTGCTCAGGTTGTGGAGTCAATGGGAAATAACTCCCCATTTATGTTCTTGTTTGGCTTATGCATGAGCCAATCACCCAAGACAAATCCATCCTGAGCTGATCTCGTCACAAGAAATTTCTCCAAGCCCCCATCCTTAATTGTCTGCAGTTTCAATTAAACTAAGGTGGGATGGTGCCAAGTTTTCAGCACTTCCAACGGGAGAGTCCCGGTGCCCGAATAGGCAGTGGCATTTTGTATTCTTTGGGGAGCGGAGGGCAACGTTGCCAAGTTTGCATTCAGTCATCCATCACATATTAGCCCACTGGAGGTCCATTCTTCCTGAGCAATGGGGGAGCTCTCCTTCCTACTTTGAAAGATTACTCACACAGAAAGCCCTTTCCCCAAACCCAGCCCCGCACAGCCCAGAGAAAGGAAGCTTTTCTTCGATTCATACAAGCGCTCGCTTTCCAAACTCCCCACAAAAATGATATTGTTTCATGCTCAGAAAACATATTCTCTTCAGCAATTGAGGAGAAAGTGCGGGGTGGTAGGACAGAAACCTTAAATACAGATTTTTCCTAAAGTGCTTGCTTGAATCCTGGGCTCAACAAAGGTCTATTGTAGTGGCTGTCTCTTCCCATGGCAGGCTGGAGCATTGACTATGTGTGGATAGATATTGGCCAGGAGCCTCCCAGGAGGCTGAAACTGAGAGCCTGGGGAAATTCCATTATAATGATTTTGGCTTTAACTCTGCCCAACGTGCACCAGAACTTGCTAAGCTCATAAGCCTAAAATTGCAAATGCTAATTTTGTTATGGAATTAGGATGTTTACCAGAATATTAATCTAAACAGTCTTGATTCTTCTTTAAATTTATCTTCTTTTACACCATGCTGGCAGCACAAAGCTAAAAGGGAACATAAAGTTCTTCTTCTGCTTATACATGAAAATCAAACTGTGAGATCCTTTCCCTGTGTGCCCATCAGAACTGGCTAAAGAGTTATTTCCACCATTAAGGAAAGGCTGGAAAAGGGCTAAAAAAAGCTTTATTTCTTAGACATAAATTCACTTTCCCTTGCCAAGAAATCAAAAGACCTGGAAAGAGGCAGATTTTGTTGGTCAGTTTGGGGTTTATGTCTGGCACAGGATGCAGGTGAGGGAGGCTGTGGGCTGAAGACTCTGGGGACAGTGGTTTTGTGCCTCTTTGCTGTGATGAAAAGCCTTTATTTGGACAGGAAAGAGTCACTCTCAGTGTGTGCTGAGCACTTCAGCACCAACCCTTGGTGGTTATCTCCCTCCTCAGGATTTCATCTTGTCGGGAGCCGTTTGTTGGCCTCTCAAAAGGAGCTCAGTGGCAACTCTGCACTGGCTCTTTGTCTCCCCTGGTTCCTTTGGAAGGCCAGCCTCTTTTGGGTATGCTGAATCCTCCTAAATAGCTTCTCTGTGCTGTGGGACAAAGGTCTATGCCAAGAAAGATATAAAGGTAGCTTGTGATCTGCAGGCAGCCCATTCCTCTTGGCCAGAGCCAGTGTAATGCACATTTTCCCTTTGCTTGTGGCTTGTACTTCCCTCCTGCATTGCTTGTACCACAGTAATTCAGGGCTGACTCCCAATGAATGCTGCACACTGTGGGCCACAAGGCACTGGAGAACGGGATACATATGAAGGGAAAGTTCTCAGATCATTTTTCTTACTGAAGGATTTTGGCCATGTAAACAGTTTCCAGGAGAAAAAAAAACCCGCTGGCATTTCCCATGGCGAGCGCTCCTTATGAATGTCCTATCTATTTTTCCAGTTTGGTGGCCAAGTGGAGTGTTTAGAGGAGGATATACCACCTACAAGCCAGGGAATTTATATTTCCACTGCCAAGTGTTAATTATGATGTCGACTTAGCCACTTTACAGGTTAGCAAGTCAATCACAGGAGCCAGCACTCCAAGTGCTGCAGCTCCAGGCTTGATGGAAAGCCTGCAGCACCAGAGTGCCATTCTCAAACACATCAGCATTATTTGCTGCTTTTCATTCTCTGGCTGTTACCTCATATATTGTTTATTTGTCTTAGCAAGAGCACATTGGGATTTGCCAGAGCTGCTGTCAGAAGCAAGGAAATTCAGTTTATTACCACCAGCCATGTGGCAGGGACTCCTTTTTGGTTGTTCTGATCCCTGACCTCGAACAATTCCAGGGATGGGGAATCTACCACATCTCTGTGTTATTTATGCTCTATATATCCTGTAATCCTGTATCCTGATGTCCTAGTAATAAACTGAAAAAAGCGGGCTCCTCAATTTAACTAAAAATTGAATTAATCAATTTAACTAAAATTAATTAATTTAACTAATAATTGAGTTTGTGATGTCAAGCTCCACCTGGGAGAGTTTTCCTGCTGACAGGAGCAATATTGAATTCCCTTTGGTACAGGGTGTTGGATGTCCATAGAACACACATTGCCTTAATGATATCCTTGTGCAGAGGATGCCTTGGGCTGCTCCAGTTTGGTCTGTGCTCATATAGGTCAGGAGTGCTGCTCATGGAGCAGCACAGGGACAAACCCAGGCTGCCAGAGGGGAAATTAGAACCCACGGAGCATTTTCCATGCCCTTCTTTGCCTGCATTGTCCCCTGTCCCCTCCAGCCTGCCCTGCTGAGTGGATGGGTTTCTCCTGGGCAGACTTCAGGGGCTGCCAGCCAAATTCTCATGTGACACAATGGCATTGATTTCACTGGGGATCTGGTGCTGGATAATTGAGCTCCATGTCCCTCCTTTCACCATCCCACGGCTCAAATTGCTGCCAGCCAAGGCTTCAGCACAGGCAGGGCTCAAGTCACTGTGGGTTAAGAGAACGAGGTCAGAGCTGGTGGACTTCTCTCAAGCCTCCCATTAATGTGGCAGTGCCCAATTTGCTGACATTTGAGGCAGCAGTGCAGATTTTTGTCCGAGTTCAGTCACTAATCACTGCTCAGGGCTGTGTTTATGGCTGTAATTTCCATTACATTACATAAGTGCCTCTGCTTTACATCAGAGCACTGCAAAACATCCCTAGACTGGACTTTTCAGAAGCAGCCTCCTCTCTTTTTCCAAACGCCTTGCACTCAATTTGTTTCATATCTTGTGCCTCTCATTTATATTTCATTTTGCCTTGCCAAGCCATGGTTGATTTCATTCCATCTTCTCTTCATGAAGTGTTTTGCTCTACTCTGAGTTTGCTATCCTTCCCTGGGTTGCCAAAGATGCAAATTCTTGATGCTACCACATGTGACAGAACTAGGCCAGGCAGATCTGCAGCCCGGGGGCGATTACTGGAAGTCGGATTTCAAGGAACTCCTTCTGTGGTCTTGTGAGTTAGAAAAATGTGCACATTCCTGTGTGTTTGAGGTGCTAGTACCAAGGACAGAGGAGCTCCAGCAGGGAAGAAAAAACGCCCAGGGAAACTCATAACTGGTTTAAAAGCAAGGAACTGCCTGGTGGAGGGTTACCCATCTGTTTCCTTAGCTTCTTTTAAAACCATGCCCGAAGTCTGCTAATGACAGGAATGATAATTCTGGTCCCTAGGAATAGTGCAGGCTTTTATGGCTGAGTTCTGAGTCATTCTTTGTGCTTGAATAAGTATATGGTTAAATCAAAGTAAAATTATAAAGCACATGCAAATATTCATAATGGATTCTGAAAGTATCCCGCTGCCTGCTGACCAATATCATCTGCAGCAATCCATACAATTAAATACTTTCCATTATTCCAGACCAATATAAATGTAAATTGTTCGTGCTCTCAGTTACAGCAAAGCTGTTAAAAGAGAAGAATTCCACCTCTCTTGCTTCTGTACGTGACATTCCTTCAGCTAAAATGATTTTAAATATGGAAAAGTGTGGGGTTGGGTGTGTGGAGCAGAATTTTGGCTCATCTCTTGCTCCTGACCTCCAGGAGAAATTTGAAAAACAGCTTCCTCAGAGGTGCTGTACAAAGCAGTGCTGTCTCAGTGCCTATTCACTGTGTATTTGTTTAATATGTCAATGGTTTATGATTCTTATAAATGATCCTTGTTTCTATTGCACAGATTTCACCAATATTCTTGGTTAATATATTAATTTGGCATCTGTTTTTTGTAGCAGACCGGCTATTCCTTCACCTGTTGTTATTATATTTATCAAGAATCTTGATGGCTTATTTCCTACCTCTCATTATCAGTAAAAAAGATGATGTTTGATACCTAAATCACGAACTTGTGAGACAAATTACACTGGCCAAGTTCCCATCTCCAGGACTTACTGCCTCTTTGTTCTCAGCAACTCCTGCTTGGCATGAAAGGAGTGGGAAGAAAATTCAGGAGTCTTGAATTTCTGCTCTTCCCATCTCATCCCAAAACCACCTAGAACTTTGTGAAATGGGCTCTGGAAAAATTATAGGTGGTTTTGGAAGCAGCAGCGTGGAGAAGGGCCTGGAAATGAAGCGGAGCTGTGTGTGTGGAAGGAACACGAGTTGCCGTGATTCATGAGAGCAAGCACACGAACCTCATGGTCTGAAACTGCATCAGCAAAGCCCTCAAAGTATTTCAAAGCGAAGCCTCCAGAAAATAATGAGCTCCTGACAAAGTGTAACTTGGCAGAGAAACTTTCCAAAGACAAGTTTAGAAAACTGTAGATCTTTTCCAGCTCCGCGTCTTTGCTGCGAGCAGGGAGAAGCCAAGAGCCCGAGCGAATGCTTTTGCTATTAGCAAAGGCTTTATTAAAAGGTACAGGACGTACTTTAGAGGCAGGAGTGGTTTCTGCTGGGAGGTTATGCACAGGAGCTGCTTTTGCTGTGAAAGGGTTTTTTTTTTTTTTATATTGGAAAAGGCACTAATTGAGGCTTCTGTGTCTGTGGCAGCTCTGCCATGGCCTGCATTCAATTCTCTGTTCAGCAGCCCAGAGTTCTGCTTGTGTCCTCAGAGAGGGATGGGTAAAAGTCACTGCTGTGCTGGAAATGCAAACAGAGAGTTCAGGCAGAAACCAGGTGTTTCTGCAACCCTGGTTTTGAAAATGCTCAGCTCGTAACTTCATATGAAGGAAAAGGATGATGCAGCACGCTCTCCTTTTATAAATGTGGCCTTGATATGCTCCTGGTTTATTTACCCAACTATAAAATTAGTAGTATACGTGTTTCATAGAACAGTGAAGGATTAAGTTATTCTTTTTATTTGTAAATCAGTCCTAGAGTGGAAAACATTTGCAGCAGAAGTGCCAAGAATTGCTGCTCTGAACTCAAACCCACATGCAAAGGTATGAGAAAGGTATTTCCTTTTCAATAACTGCACTAAGAATATGTGTCTGGTCATAATAGCCAGGTAATTAAAAACCAGAAAAAGGAAGGTGTGACCCATCCAGTCTGCTTTCCATGAGTCCCTCAGATGTGACCCATTTCTACAGCTCTGTTTCTGTTTTTAGAACAGCTCCAGTTTTTGTGAATCCATTGTTGTCTTTGCTGTTCCCATCTCTGGAGTGCCCTGCTGTTTCTAATTCACAGTTTTTGTCCAGGCTGTATCTGCCATGGGCTTTTTCTTCCCCCTCTGACAGCTACAGCGAGAACAGAGGTTGCTTTGCAGATGTGAGAAAAAAAGTATTTAGCAGATGGCTTTTTTTCCCCCCTTCTGAGTTTGTAGCAAATTGCTCCACTTGGCTGATTGCTGTGCCCCCTGCCAGGAGCCTGAATGTAGCTCCAGAGCACCCCACTGACCTGCTTGTTTTGTTTCTCTTTTCTGAGCTCCCATTTCCAGAAATTGATGCTCAAGTGTCCAAGCCCTTAACAAAAACCAAGCTCCAAGGGCAGACTGAATTCCCTGTTAACTTGTGCCTCATCCCAGTCCCTGTGAGTTAGACCAGCTGGGTTTGGTGTGAGTTCTCCCATGGTTACCTCTTGTAATGCTGCTTCTCTTTGTTTTTACTTTATATGCAACACATTTGAATGATCTGCTCTATAAAATAACCAGGCTGTTTCTTGTGGCTGGTGTAAAATTCCTTCTGTGGCTGGAGCTGGATGAAGGATTCTCCTGCACTTCCCATCTGCAGGGGTGAATCAATTGGGTTGTGTAACAGCAGCAAACATTGGCACACCAAGGTGCAGGAGGATCGTGCACATGTGTGGGAATGATCCCTCTGGTCCCACAAAATTTCCAGAGATGAAAGGACCTTCAATTGATGTAAGAGAATTAGCTGGACCCATGCATTTTGGGTCAGTTGCAGATTTTTCTCAAATTCTCTGGTGTCTTTGTCTGTGGGTTTTGGTAACCTTACAATTTATTTCCATGGATTCATCTTCGCATTCTGGTAATTGCCTGGCACAACCTCTTGGCTTCAGAGTAAGGCTGCAGTTTTCTGTTATTACCCCAGAATTTCAGGCAGTCCTGTGGCTCTGTGTGTTCGTGCTGCACATCTGGTCAGACTTTCTTCTTCAGAGAAAAAGATTTCAGAGAATCAAAGAGTGACAGAATGGCTTGGTTTGAAAGGGATCTTAAAACTCATCCCATTCTACCATGCCTACCATGGGCAGGGACAACTTCCACCATCCCAGGCTGCTCCCAGCCCTGTCCAGCCTGGCCTTGGACACTTCCAGGGATCCAGGGGCAGCCACAGCTGCTCTGGGCACCCTGTGCCAGGGCCTCACCACCTTCATGAGGAAGAATTGCTAGCCAATATCAAATCTCACCCTGTCCTCTGTCAGACTAAACCCATTCCCCCTTGTCCTGGCACTCCAAGCCCTTGTAAAAAGTCTCTCTCCATCTTTCCTGTTGGCTCCTTCAGGTCCTGGAAAGCTGCAATTACCCAAAATCTTCTCTTCTCCAGGTGAGCAATGCCAGCTGTGCCAGCCTTTCCTCCCAGCAGAGCTGCTCCATCCCTCTGATCCCCCTGGTGCCTCCTCTGGATCTCTCCAGCAGCTCCAGCTCCTCCCTGGGCTGGCCCAGGGCTGGGGCAGCTCTGCAGATTTCCCCTTTCTCTCCTACATTGCAGGGATAACACTCCAGCCCTTTGCTTTTTAATGATGTATTTTCTGACAATTTTACAGCACTCCTCAGGAAGATGTTTAATTATGGAAATGAGGATTTAACAGCACCTTTCCTGTAAGATCCTAGGAATACTTAATTCACAGGGACACACATTGCCCCTGTGAGGTTTTACCAGAGGTTAAAGAGAGGCATAGCAGATGATTTATGAAATAATTTCAGAGCAGGATGCCTGAGTTTCAGTCTTCAGTCCTAACCATGGGACCACACCATTAACCCCAAGGTTGTGGACATTTTCTGGAATATCTACTGAAAGCACAAGTTTTTGAGGCAATTCCATGGGTCCATTTCTCTTGTTATGGAAAAGACATGGAGATGGCAGACCCTCAGTCAGGAAGGTTTTATCTCCACCTTTATTGTTGAGATGTAATCTTTCCAAGCCTGGGGAATCCATTCATTGGGAAACCTGTTCATTCCCACTGTTCAATGACACCTTAATTCTGTTCATCACCATTCCGCTAAACTCTAATTCCAAAGTGAACATATTCCTTGGCTGCCCTATTGGTTCACTTCAAACTTTATTCCAGTTTAGATTTCCCCATCATTCAGAAGACTCCCTGGTAAACCAATCTGGCAATTTGTATTCCCAGATTCCATAAAGGAGATTTTATCTTCTCCAGAAAGGTCACAGCACCACAAACCAAGGCTCTGTGGTAAAGCACAGGTGTGCTCTGTGCCCCCCTTCCTGTCCATCACCTTCACAGGTCCCTGCAGGACAAATCCAGAAGGAATTTGCTCCTTTCATTATGCTGCATGAGAACCAGGATCAAAATCACACCCACACATGTGCCACTGTTGGAAATGTTAGCTGAAATATATTCTAAAAAATAAGATTACTCCAAATGAGCATTTGTTTGGCTTTTCCAAATGCCCAGCATTTAGAGTTTCAGCATTTAGAGTTTCACCTCCTCACATCCTAAAGGGACTAGATCTAATTTGTAAGAAAAACCCTTTGCTTTTTATAGATGCAGCTTTTTCATTTCCTGGGCTTTGCACCTCTGAGAAAGAGCAACATAAACCATGAGTGAGACATTACTTCAGCCAACCTACTCCAGGCTGCATTATTCCCGTCTACTCATTCAGCAGCATCCTTTTTGCATGGTCTTATCCTCTTTTTTTGCCTCCAACAAAAAGAAGGATTTTTAAAAACATAATACACAGACATATTTTCAGCTGCTGTGAATCCCTGCAGTGCCAATGGGTCAAATCCACCAGCTGGTCTAACATGTTTTGGAGGCGAAGGGGAAGTGGAGTTGTCTAAGACACCAGAGCTGCACCATCAAATCCCAAACCTGAGAAATCTGTGTCTGTCTCCTCTGCTGCCCCTCCCCAGCTCTGCTCTCTTCTCTTTGCCCACTCTTCCAAGCTGTTTGTTTTACATCTCGAGCCAAGCTGACTCCCAGCCAAACATCCTGGGGGACAGGAGAGTGTCATTTATCCATAGTTACAAGCCTTTGGTGGATAACAAGCAGAATTTGTCTTGGGAAAAGGAGAATCCCTGTGCTTGGAGATGGTAACAAGCTGAAGGTAATTGGGCAGAGCAGTCAGCAATAAGGAGCCCTCTGGCGCCTGGTACAGTATTTTTGAAGTATTTTGCTGCCTGAAAATTCAGTTTGGTGTTTGAAGATGCACTGACTTGTTTTACTCCCCGATGGGCACAACTCTAAGCTTTTAGAGGTGGGAGTGAACATGAAATTAATTCTCTTTTTTCTGTCCTGGGGTGCAGGAGAGCACAAGCACTGTGGGTTCATTTTCATAAATTTTCACTTAATAATTGAAGGCCAGGCTGCTCCGGCTTATATTAGAAAAAGGAGCAGGAATCCTTTGAAGAAATGATTGAGGTGGTTATTCTTTCCAACAGGCCATTTGGTTCAAAGCAAGCCATTACTGGTTTCAAAGATTTACAAGAAAGATTTGTCAGGGAATTTTTTCTCAAGAATAGGAACTCCCGAAATGCTGCTGACTCGCTCTTAGTTTCCTTCTTGCTGAGTCTTCAGAATCAGATGAAAAATGGCACCTTTCAATGGCCAAATATGTGTTGTGAAAAACTTTCAAGCAGTTGTACCTGTTAATTTATCATCCCTTGGCTCCAGTTCTTTTATAGAGACAACTTTTACACTTTTTTTTTTTTTTGGATATCAAATGGAAAGGACAATGAAGGGAAATACCGAAGGAAATTATACAAAATGAGAGGAACAAAGAGAAATGTTTTCTTCTAATATAGGGGACCACTGATGCCACCAAATAACTGATTTGAAATACTGTCATTCTAATAAGTACAATAGATATAATTTATAAATATCCTTGAGTGCTTACAGAGAGATCAGTGCAAACCAGCCAAGTCCTTCTTTAAGTTAAATAAAAATTGGAGTCCAGTTTCAGTTTACCTCCTCCAAAATGGATCAAAAGCCGTGGGTGCTGGGTCACTCTGGCAGGGATAGTTTGTGCTGTTTGGGTGCTGTATTGTGACCCTCCCAGGTGACATTTGCCACATGGATGGGTGTAACTGGTGTTACACAGCCACAGGGCTGGCTCTAGAAATCTTGAAAATAGATGAAGATCTTTGTTCTGTCATCTCAGAACAAGGAACCAGTTTCTTGTCCCCCTTTCCCATCTTATTCCCTCTGCTTTTTCCTGTTGAGAAAAAAAACCAAAAAAAACAACAAAAAAAACCCAAATTCAATTTATTTATTTATTCACTTCTCAATTCTGCCTGAGCCTGTTTTTTAAAGACCCTTCTTTTGTGAGTTTAATCAGATGCTTGATAAGAGAAAAAGCCTTGCTAACTAACTAACGCGGGCTACAAACAAGCCCCTTCAGGGAACACATGACCTCATCCCCAGGATTACTCCAGCTCAGGAATTCAGCCTCCAGCACACCCAAAATAAACCTTTGCAGGGAAGTGCTTTATCCACCTCCCCTTGGCTGGGCATATACTTTGCCAATGTCCTCCTCAGTGGCTGGGATGAAACACGTATGGAAATTCAGATTTTCTGCTCCTAAACAGCCTGCCCTGCTGGCTGGAGCTGCCTTTGGGCCGCTGCCCTGCTGGAGCAGCCAGCCCTGGCACAGGGATGCAGTCATGGAGCAGGGCTGGTTTTCACTCCCAGCTCCCTTTGTGTGTTGGGGTTTTGTTGGAAGCTCGGAGCCCTGGCAGCCGGGAGCGGCTCTGTGGGGTCACACACAGCGCTCCCCAAACTCACCCTCTGCCAAAAGGTGGCAAAAATCCCTCCCTGATGGATGAGAAGTGACACCATTGTGCTGTCTTGGTGCTCTCAAGGCCTTTACCACCTAATATTGGGCAGCACCAATATGCCAAGGATATCATCCCTGCTGGTGGGTTTACAGCCAGGTGCTTTGGGATCTTAGTCTGGGTGGGAAGACTTAGCTCCTGTTGCCCTTGTGATGAAGATGAGGATATGGTGAGCAGCTCCCACCCTGGAGCACTTTTGCTGGACAAGGTCTCCAAGGAAATGCAGGAAGGACTCCTGCAGTTCTTGAAGTAAAATGAACTAAAAGGCAATATCCTGTTGATGCCTTGTGCAGGCTGCCCTAGAGCAGAGGCTGGACAGAGCTAAAGAATAAAGCAGGGATTTATTCAAAGGCCTCCATGGATCCACCTTGGGCAGCACCAGAGCCCAGCCAGGGCTGCACCCAGGATGAACCAAAATGGCCCCAAAATGCACGGCCGCTCCCGGGGGCTCTCGCTGGGATCAGCTCTGCTCCATTTGCACCTTGGAGTTCATTGTCCCATTCCAGCTCCAGCCCAGGCACTCCCATCCTGCTTGTTTTTCTCTCTCCAGCCCATGTTGTTTGTGCTCCTGGGCCTGAGATTTGGATCATTTGTCCTTGGTCCCCAGCTGGAGCAGGAATTGTTTTGTCTCCCTGCTCTGTGCAGAGAGCTCACCATCCCCTCATGTGAAGCCCAGACCCACACACTGAAGCAGCACAGAATCTGAAAAATAGAAAAGCTAAAACTTGAGGTGTCACTGTCAAGTCCCAAGCTGGAGACCTGGTTTAAACCCCATTATCTCTAGTCAGCTCATAACCTTGCTGGAAGGCAGCACATCTGTGGCTCACACTGAGATGTATCATTTATTTGTTTCTAATTATGCACATTTAGCAGCAAATTACATGAAAGATTAAACACAGCATTATGAGTGTGGTCTGATTAATTCTGCACCACGCTTCTAAGTCACTCAGCAATTACCTTCACTCATTTTTAATGTAGATAATTTTATTAAATCTGGTGGTACCAATAACAAGTTAAGAGCTTTGGATTCCTGTTTTTAGTGTGGTCTCTTCCCAAGGCTGGCTGCCTATATATAATTATTACATAATGCCACATTGGATGCTTCTCATTTAAACAATAGCTTAAATAGCTGCAAGGCTCTGGCACGAGCCAAGGCAAGCTAGGATATCACAGGGTTCAGCAATGCCATTTCCTTGGGCTCTGCTCCTGTAAATGAGAATTCTTCATTGTGTTTGAGATACCTGTTGGAGAAAGATGCTGCAAAGCCTCGAGGTTTGAGTTTATTCTACAAATAATTGGCCTGAAGAGTAAGTACTGCCCTAAACACTACGGTGGTGCTGTCAGAGCAGCTCTGCTCCAGACAGGTTGTACCCTTTCCAAAGGTCTCCTTTGTCCTTTTCACCATCAATCTTGTCCCCACCTGTGACCTATTTAGAGGGTGACTGTGATTAAACCTTATTAAGAGCTGTAGGCACTTGGCTCCTCTTATTTAACACACTTGGGGCTACCTCTAATCCAGGTGATATATTAAAAGAATGAGGACATTCTAGCAAGAAGAACATAGAGTTTATGCAGAAAAATTGAGAGCAGAGGAAGCCTTTTCATAGGGATAAACTGAAGAATCTTTCTAGAGCCATTGGAAACATAGAATTAGGAAGTTTAGTTGTTTGTACTTTGTTTAGACTTATTAGAAATCAGGGTGAGAACTGACTGGGCTGAAATGGCAGAACTGAGGGATGATCTCAGCTCTCCAAGTCCCAGCTCAGTGCCATTCCCACATTCCTGGCTCTCCCCTGAACTCTTGCTCCTTTGCTCCTGATGGAATAGCAATAGCAATGGTAAGTTCAGGCAGAATTTCTTTGCTTTTCTCATCATTAGCCAGGTAATTCCTCAGAAACATAAATCAGCAGAGTCTGTAGGACCCAGAAACTGGAAGGCACCTCTTGACTGCTGAGTTCCATATCCTGTTATTGAAGGCATCTCATCACATAATCTGTTTTTCACTTCTCTTTAATTATTACATGTTTTCAGCAGTCATTTTCTCCCAGCTGTATCACTGCCAGCTGATTATTTTTTCTTTCAATTAATGAGATTTGCTCAATATATTCAATATTTCATTGATCAAAGGTGTCAGTGATACTGGAATAAGACCACTTCCAATCCTTGAATTTTTACTCTGCTTTGCAAAAGAGCCAAACTCATTGTTTAGTTTGGAAAATTCTGTTCCCTCTGAGATTCTGATCAAGGATAGACATAGAGAGATTTTCCATGGCTAAGAGAACAAAACTTCTGAAACAGAATAGTTTATAATGGAATAATCATGCTAATTTACCTCAAAACAGTCACTGTACAACAGAGGGTTTAGTCTCTCATGGGTCTCCTTTTATGCTTATCATTCAGAATTTACCAGAGCTCTTTCACATTTTATGGATGTTGGCTTCAGTGGACTATTTCTCCTTCTCCTTTGTGGCACTGTCATGCTGATGGCTTTGAAATATGAGCCTTTGCTAAATTCTAAATTGTACACAAAGCAATTAATTAAAATTCCTTCCAAAACAGTCCTGGCAAAGCCCTGGCAGTGCTGCTTTCCAGCCAAGGTAGAATGGGTGGAGGCTAAAATGCATCCAAGTTGTTTTATTTCAAGATGCTGTACAGTAGGATCTGTGAACCAGAGACCCTACAGCTTCCCCAAAACAGGAACATCATCTAAGAGCTGTAGCCAAAGGTGAAAACTGAGCTGGAGTGAAGAGTTCAGGCTTAGCTGAGTAATATTTAATGCAGGATCTCAGGGGCTGCACAGGGCAAAAAGAACCCATGAATTGTTTTAGTTGCAGTTCTTTGAAAGAGTCTGAGGTATAAACACAATCACAGGACCTCTCATAGGATTTAAGATAATCTAAAATTCCTGTTGTTTTTATTACTAATTCCAGTAGCATGGGCAAGGCCCTTGGAATGGGTGATGGAAGCATTCTGGGCTTGAAAACTCTCATTTGTGACAGCTCAGGAGTCAATCCTGAATTAGCTGTGCAGAGCAGTTCCCATCTCTGCATTCAGAGTGTTCTTGGTTGTGTCTGTCCTCAGTCCCACAGAGTTCCACCCCTCTGAATGTGCAGTGCCAGCACCAGATGGGACACAGGTGGCTCCAGGGGCCATCCAGAGCCCTGAGCTGTGGCTGCTCACCCACATCAAACACAAACTGCTGGTTTGTTCTGAAATGAGAAGGATTCAAGTCACAAAGGCAGGCACATCCAGAGGAAAATGTGCTTTTATGTGCTTTAAGAGCTATAAATGATTTCTGGGGGGTGTTTGAACCACTGTGGCGGGACTCAGCAAAGCTGCATCAGCTTCCTCTGGCTTGCAGTGGGGAAAATACCTCAGCAAAAAGGCAGAGGTTCCTGGGGAGCTGGGAGTCTCTGTGTCAGCCTCTCCATGTCCCAGTTTTCCGTATTTAAAGTAGAGGATTGTGCTTTGTTTACCCATTATAATTAAAAAAGCTTTCAGAGACGAGGCTCTTTGCCTTTCTCCAGCACATGTGGATGCCATGAGGCTCCTCTTGTGGGGCTGTGAACATCACTGAGTCACTTCCATGACTGAAAAAGTGGATTTGTGCCACTTGTATCCCTACACTTCAACTCCTATAGTTAAACAACTTTTGAAACTTCCTTCTAGTTGTTTCCTCTCTGCCCCTTTCTCCATGGAGTTTTCCAGAGGATGCTTTCTTGCTTTTTCCCTCTTTTTTGCTCTCATTGCACTCCCACAGCCAGCCACATCATTTTGGTTAATGCTTATCTCCCTTTGTCATTTCCAGGAAGAGCTTTAGTCAGAAAATATGGCATAGGTGGGGTGGCAAAGGCTTTTTATTCAGTGCTTTCACATTTTGCTGTTTATTAAAGGAAGGTCACTGAGCCTGGATCTATACTTTTGTGTGGGCTTTCCACATGTGGGATTTCTTATCTAGAAAACTGTAGAGCATTTGCAGAGTGTTTATTCTTTGTGACCTGGTCATGGAGGTAGAAGTGAAGTTGTTTGACTATAAATTCAAGGTAAGTCCTCAACCTGGAACCTGGATGGATTCCTGCTTGTCACTCTGCACTTTATCTGTTAGAACTATTGAGAAAAAGGCAATCAGCTTCCTCCTGTCCCCTTTGAAAGTTATGACCCTCTTTTCACCTCTTTGTGCAGCCGATTTAAGACTTTGAAGAAAATTCCTGAATTATGAAAATTTCCCTTTGGAGCTTCATACCTCCAGGGCCTGCTCATACCTGTGGGGTCTAATTGTGGTTGAAATAATTGCCACACTTCTTTGCACACACGTTCTATGGGAGCCTTGGGGAACATGGATTTTCTGAATTACTCTAAATTCGGCTGCCTTAAAATTCCTCTCCTCAGAATGGATACAATGTAAATAAAGAAGGAAGAGGGGGGAAGGAAAAAAGGTGACAATTTGGCGTTGATCATTTCTGCTGAAGAGGTTCAGGCCTGATGGCTTAGGACTGTTATGAATTTCTGCTCTCCACTGTGATTTAATGTAGTTTGACCTGCACTGAGTATCCCTGCTGATTCCTTCACCCTGTTGGAATTGGGAGTGGAAAGAAAATTATTTTCTGCAGTCACGAATGTGTGGAAACAGCAGTGGAAGATGATGAAGTCAGAGCCGTTCATGCTTTGGCCTGACACGTCAAAACTTCCAGGGCCCCCCCAGCCCCTTGCTTTGAGAACATTTCAATTGACTTCAGACTTAATCCAGTTTTGCTGGAGAAGATTCCCAGAGCCTCGGGAGTCACATAATCTTGGCAAAACCAGCCCAGCACTCTGACTTTGAGAGGTTGCATCTTTTGAGGCCTTGCCTTGTGATAATGCCCTGTGATCTCAATTTGAGTCCTGTGGAACAGCACTGCTTATATTCATTGCAGAAAATGCCCCAATTCCCCATGTTTGCAGACAAGGAATGGTCCAGGTCAGATCAATATCCCCAGGAGATAACTATTTTTTGTCTTTGTGGCAGTAGATGAGGAGGGTGGCAGTGTAACACGGTGTCAGTGCCTCCACACATGCCCTGCTGGGCACTCCAGGCTGCAGGGAACACACGGATCACACATTGGTGGAAGCCCTGGAAACATGAACTTCCTGCAGTTAGCAGATCACAGAAAACTGTTTTGGGGTTAGCAATTTACAAACCTCAAAATGCTCCTTGTTGTGTTCCCTGGAGAGGGCTTTGGCTCTTCTCCAGCTGAGTCTTCCTCCCTGTCACAATCCAGCCTGCTGCTATTTTACCCAGATTTTAACAAGATGTGCTTGAATCCAATATGGTGCTGACAATATTTGATCCCCTCCTGCTGAAATGTAGGAAGTATCTGCTTAGACAGGAATTGTTTCCTTTTTTCCCCCCCTCTCTTTTTTCCCTGCCATTTTCATGTCTAATTTCCAAGTCATGACATGTAGAGGGTGTCTGGGCAAATCTAATCAGCCTTCTGCCTTCGTTAGGAAGGACAGCTGAGATAGTTTTTAACACCTCCATTCCTTCCTTGCTGCAATCTGTTTTGATTAAAATTGCACAGGGCTCTCATCTGCATATTTATCATTCCACATACCCACAAATCATCTCACAATTCTGCCACTCCTGAATGTTCAGGAGAGACTGGAGTGCTACACCAGCACTTTAAAGTATACAGACATTAATTTAGTTTCTCACACCTGCTGCTTTCCAGCAAATATGGCTTTGGGGAAGGGAAATATTCATGCATTACCTTTTCTTAATATTCCCCAGGAGTCAGGATTCCTGGGGGTTTTTTCAAGATTGACTGAAAATTTCCTATTAAGAAACAAATTTCTAATTAAATGGAAAGCTCCTGAAAAAGCTGTGATGCTGGGAGGGGGGTGAGGGGAAGGGGGAATGTCTAAACAAAGAAACAACCCTTTTTAATAACATTTTTTCAGCTTTTGACAGCCAGTCTGTGACATGCTTTCAGATCTTCAGATGAAAGGGCTGCAGTGGAAATGAAAATCATTCCTTCCCTTTGTGCTATTGACAGTCCACCTTACCTCCACCACATATTAAGTGTATCACCAGGCAGTGATCAAGTTTTTAAGGAGTGTTTTCTAGAAATAGCCCTTTTCTGCTCTTTGGTTAAAATTTAACTTTTAAAGTTAATGTTCATATAAGAAAACTCTTTTCTTATCTGAATCTCCTTTTTCCCCAGCTGGTACTGCAGAGATGCTGTGATTTGTTTCTCAATTCATAATCTCTATTTTTTAATCAGATATTTAAGATGTGTGAGAGGCCACAACATATTTTCTTCTTATTTATATTGAGGTTGGGCCTCGGGGAGCAGGAAAGCAGGAGATAACTCTTGGAGATAACTCTTCCCACCTACAGAGGGTGGGAAGGTGCCAGTGACCAGATGGAGAGTACATGAGCTCTAGATTTATTGTCCTGCATGACAAGGAGGAACTTTTGCAGATCATCCACATCATCATGTCCAGGATTTTTTTGTAGTCAGGGTGGCAGGAAGACTGAGGGCACAGCTCATTAGGATGAGAGGTGTTCCCTATTAGACAAAGTATTTGTAAAAACAGACACACTCTGGGTCATACAAATCTCTCAAACAACCTGAGAGATGTCAGACATCACCCAGCTCCTCTTACAGACCACAAAGCCAAACTCATGCTGGGAAGGGTCATTTTTTGCCAGCCTTTGCTGCAAGACTTTTTTGGTGCCCCTAAATAATCCAGCAGCTGATGTCTGCAAAAAAAAAAATATCAAGAGGATTTCTCCAAGAGGCAGGTTTAAAGTACAGTCTACACAAGCTGTTCTGAAGGGAAGATGAGGGAAAATGAAGGGACAACAGAGCCTGGCAGTCGCTGTGGCTTCATTTCTCTTCTGCTCCCGGGTGGTCAATTGTGGTCAGAGCTGTTGTTTGGATGTGTCTGAGGAGCTGGGGTTGGAGAGAAGGATGTCCTCTTTGTTCTCCCAGCCAAGACCATGGGTAATTTATAAAGAACTGGAGGAAAGTGTCTTGTTTTGTAGATGTCAGATCCAGGAGTGGAGCTCAGCTAAACATGCTGGGCCCTTGGCAGATGGGATGGGAAACACCTGATGGGAATTAATTAGCTCAGAGATCACACGAGGTGTCAAAGCACAGGGATCACAGAGCAGGCATGGAATGCTGCTCCCAGACCACCACGATGTTTCTCCAGAAACTTCAAAAGGATGTCAGCCAAGGCATGTTAATTCTTCCAGTATCATATCAAACCAGCTGAGGGGTTTGGCTGCCTCTAGTGCAGCAAGTGTCCTCTCAGAGTCCTGGTGTTCATGTGGCTTTCATCAGTAGTGATGGTGACAGTGACAGTGGCACTTGCCAGAGCAGGTTTGTCATTTTCCAGGCATATTAAAGAAATCACAGTTTGTACCATGATTAAGTGATTTGTCAACTCACATTGGTCAGCAGAAAAAAAAGTGCTACTTCCTTGGTTGGGAAGTTGGAAGCCTGTATTCCTGTGGGTTCCTCTTTACAGAAGCCATAAGGAAATGGATGCTCAATTTTCACTAAAATTCAGTGAGAAGGAGATGCAGAGCTGCCTCCAGTTTGTTCCATTTCCCATTGGTGATCCATCTGTCAAGCTGCCTGTCCCTTCAATGACTACTTGAGGGTTAGGCACCAGTTTTAGCTATATGACCTTGTCCTGGGGTAAAAAGTGCATAGCAGCACATGGAATTGCATGGGAAGCACTTTGCAAAGCTCAAGTGGGAGTGCTCGAGACTAAAATCCCACTTCAAATACAGTCCTGAACACGTTTCATGAACTGGCAACCCAGTTTAGGGATTGAGTCAGAAATGAGACCTGGATCATGTCTGTCTCTGTTATTCTTTATTAATAACCTTGTGATCTTTTCTGGTACAGGCAGGGCTTGCAGAAATATTTGAGTAAATGGGGTAAGTGTTAGAAATGCCTTAAAGCTGAATGGTTTTTTGTAACAAGGAAAAAGCCTTCCTTGCTGCTTGTTTACTTCTGATTTATTCCCCAGTAAAAGGGGTGAAGTTTGCTCTTTGTGAGCTCTACGTTCCCTACAAAACCCACTAAACTTCCGTGAAGTGTCTGATGTGTTATTGTCATTCCCTCACAAAAGCAGCTGGGATAGCATGGGAAAAACAATCCCACCACTTTGGAGGAATCAGAAGAGTGGAAGAGGCTGGTCTCTCATCTGACAAATAAATTAGCATCAAAACTATGATGTTTAGAAAAAAAAATGCTGTTTCCTCCATTACTGGCATTTCATAGCTTCCGAACACTGAAAGCTCAGTCACTGATCTAACCATTAAACCAAGCTCTTCTGGGAGTGGGAAGGAAAACAAATGCTGAGATGACATTTATTAGGTGTGCTTGTTCAGGCAGTCCATTACTGCTTTAGCTCCTCACTCTACGTGCTGAGGGGCTGATCCTGCATGGAAGTCAATAGGTGTCTTTCCACTCCTCTGGCTCACTCCATTGAAAAGGAGCAGGCACAAACTGAGAAGGAAGAGGAAATAGTGGAGCTAATTGAAAGGAATGAGTTTCAGGAGGAGCTGTAGAGCCCAGCCAGGTGCTTGTAACTGTACACGAGTTATTGTGCTACACTGAGGAAAGATCAGACAGTGGGAAATGCTGCCTGATGGAAAGGGATATTGGCTGCTAAAAAGGCATTTTTACACATGTAGTTTTATTGCTGTCTCTGTTGTTGGAGTCTCTGCTTCTCTTGTGTCTCACTATTTTTATACTAAAATATCCCTGTGATACAAGCACTGACACCAGAACCTTCCACCTGCAGAGAGCTCCATTTATCTTCATGCTCTTGATAAATCATCATATAGTGGAACTTACTATAGAGCTACAAGCCCTGGAGTTCACATTCCACAGCAATCTTGGAGTAATTTAAAATATACAGAAAAGGGATACTATGAGCTTGGTGGTGTTGATGCACCTTTTGACAATGTCTCAAGTTTCTTACATGGTCCAACCTTGAGCAGCCTTCAAGCAGTGGAGGGGTGAAGGAAATACAGAATTTAACATTGGTTAAATCATAACAGAACACAGATTTATTTTATCTACCTCTGTTTTCAGTTGAGCTGAGACTCAGCAGGTATCTTTGCCCCGGTCTTCTGCTTGAGGCAGTTAAACTTTCTACAACCCACTGTATTTGCTCTAAACTGGAAATAACAGCAACTTTCTTCATGTCTGGTGGCATTTCCTTCAGAATCACACTGAGATCCTGGAAAACCACTGTTATTATACATCAGAGCAAGCTCAGCAGGTTGGGTGAAGTGTGATGGTCCTGTTCCCTGAGGATGCAGCACACGAGTAGTATCACAGCTTTGCTGGCTTGTGTAGTTGCTGTTAATCCCTTACACTGTTCCTTCTTCTTTTAGGGAACAAACGCACCAGGAAAGAAAAGCACCTCCAGCTTGGTTTGTCCTGGCTCTCCAATTTCTGCTGAAGATTACAAAGGCCAAGCAGATCTAAGACTCTCTCAGCTTCAAAAGGGAACCAGACACCACAATGGGACTCCCCAGCCGGGTCTTGGCCTGTGCCATCCTCACTTTGCTGTCCCAGCACGTCACTGGGGGACTCATCAAGAGAATTATCCGGCAGAAGAGGGAGACTGGGCTGAACGTGACCTTGCCAGAGGATAACCAGCCTGTGGTTTTCAACCATGTCTACAACATTAAGCTGCCCGTTGGCTCCCTCTGCTCCGTGGACCTGGACACGGCGAGCGGCGACGCTGACCTGAAGGCGGAAATTGAGCCAGTCAAGAACTACGAGGAGCACACGGTGAATGAGGGGAACCAGATTGTCTTCACTCACAGGATTAACATTCCCCGCCGGGCTTGTGGCTGTGCAGCTGCCCCAGACATTAAGGATCTGCTGAGCAGACTAGAGGAGCTGGAGGGGCTGGTCTCCTCCCTGCGGGAGCAGTGTGCCAGCGGGGCTGGATGCTGTCCTAATTCCCAGGCAGTAGAAGGTAAGGCAGGCTGGGGAGTTGCTCCTGGGGGAAATTCTTGTACTGGCTGTAGATGTTGTTCAGAGCGATACTCCAATCTCTTTCAAGAATGAGCACAAGTCAACCTCTTAAATTTGAAACGTAATCAAAACTGGGAATGTGTTTGGCCAGCATGCAAGGTACATTCATTCACAGTTCCACGGCTTTATGGATCTGTGGGTCAGGAGTTGGCCTGGGACCCTTTGTAGCTGTGGCATTGAGCATGGACAGCACTTAGACATGGTAAATCTGCATCAGAGTTAAGATTAAAACTCACAGTCCAAGCTCTTGGCTCCACTTTTTGTCCCCTTGAGGAAGCTGCCAATGTAACCATTTTCGCTTCCAAGTTTTCTTTAGTAGAGACCAATAAAAATACAGCAGGGCATAAGGCAATAGACAAGCACAAATAGTTATAGAAGAGGGAAAAATGTGTCTGTCTGGTTGATTTTTAAATTGAGGGAAGGGGTTGGTCACATAAGAGAAGAAATACAAGTCTTTGGAGTGATGTGTTCCTCTGAGGTCAGAGCAGCCTCCTAGTTGCTGACACAGCTGATGACACAATGTGCTGCCTGACTTTTTGTGTTCTGGGGTGAATGGATGAATGATGTTCCATCATGCATGCCCTAATGAAGCAGTCAGGAAAGCTGCTCAGTCAGTGGGAGAGGATTTTGAGAAGGGAGGAAGAATCCAGCATGCTCAATTACCAAGTCGTTGGCAGGGGATCTTCCCTGGCATTAGAGTGAATTAAAGCTTTCCTGGTAAAGTAAATCTAGCTGGAGAAAGAAAGATTCTCATTTAAAAACTTTAAGAAACTATGTCCTGTGGGG
The DNA here is from genome assembly GCA_013397555.1 of Urocynchramus pylzowi. Lineage (NCBI taxonomy): Eukaryota > Metazoa > Chordata > Aves > Passeriformes > Fringillidae > Urocynchramus > Urocynchramus pylzowi. The sequence goes on from VZRH01001152.1 coordinate 1,069,738, forward strand.
ATCCATGAAAATCAGAGCCCTTTTGGGTCATATGTGCCACTCTGGCCTCAGGCATCCTAGTGCCATTGGGAGTAATGAATTTTGGGATCGTTGGTACAGGTCGCCTGGACACCACGCCCTATTGCAGTGGGCACGGCAACTACAGCATCGAGATCTGCGGCTGCGTCTGCGAGCCCGGCTGGAAGGGCCCCAACTGCAGCCAGGCCTCGTGTCCCTCCGACTGCAACGACCAGGGCAAGTGCGTGGACGGGCTGTGCGTGTGCTTTGAGGGCTACACGGGCCCGGACTGCGGCCAGGAGCTCTGCGCCCAGGGCTGCGGCGCCCACGGGCGCTGCGTGGGCGGGCAGTGCCTGTGCCACGAGGGCTTTGTGGGTGACGACTGCAGCGTGCCCCTGTGCCCCCACAACTGCCACGGCCGCGGGCGCTGCGTGGACAGCGAGTGTGTGTGCGACGAGGGCTACACCGGCGAGGACTGCAGCGAGCTCATCTGCCCCAACGACTGCTTCGACCGCGGGCGCTGCGTGAACGGCACCTGCTTCTGCGAGGAGGGCTTCACCGGCGAGGACTGCGGGGAGCTCACCTGCCCCAACGACTGCCACGGCAACGGGCGCTGCGAGAACGGGCTGTGCATGTGCTACGAGGGCTTTGTGGGCGACGACTGCAGCGAGAGGAGGTGCCCCAACGACTGCCACAACCGCGGGCGCTGCGTGGGAGGGCGGTGCGTGTGCCACGAGGGGTACCTGGGCGAGGACTGTGCGGAGCTGCGGTGTCCCAACGACTGCCACAACCGCGGGCGCTGCGAGAACGGGCAGTGCGTGTGCCACGAGGGGTTCATCGGGGAGGACTGCGGGGAGCTGCGCTGCCCCAACGACTGCCACAACCGCGGGCGCTGCGAGAACGGGCAGTGCGTGTGCCACGAGGGCTTCACCGGGGACGACTGCGGCCAGCTGCGGTGTCCCAGCGACTGCAACAACCGCGGGCTGTGTGTCAACGGGCAGTGCGTGTGCGACGAGGGGTACACGGGCGAGGACTGCGCCGAGCTGCGCTGCCCCCACGACTGCCACAACCGTGGGCGCTGCGTGGAGGGACGCTGCGAGTGTGACAACGGCTTCACGGGCGATGACTGTGGCGAGCTGGCCTGCCCCAACAACTGCCACGGGCGTGGGCGCTGCATCGACGGGCGCTGCGTGTGCCACGAGGGCTTTGTGGGTGAGGACTGCCGGGAACGCTCCTGCCCCAATGACTGCAACAACGCGGGGCGCTGCGTGGACGGGCGATGTGTCTGCGAGGATGGCTACATTGGGGATGACTGCTCCGATGGTAAGTGCAGTGTCCCTCTGAACTGCTTCCCCTTGGGCCATCCAACAGCCTTGGAAGGTTTTCCATAGAGTTGGGCCTTGTTGCTGCTTTTCCAACATAGTCCAAACAGCAGATGCAACAACACCAGTAGCTCTTGGCATCCTGAAATACCAGGGCTAAGTAGTGTAGCAGTTTCGGGTGGCTTTTGGTGGTCACCAGTACAACAGGCTGCTGATGGTGTTGTAGTGCCTTTGTCACCTCCATTTCTGCTCCCACCACAATGTCACTGGTGCTGTAGCCAGCACTGGCTGGGATTTGTCCCCATGACCCTTCAGTTTCTCACAGTACCTCTTGGTGCTAGAAAAATAAAAAAAAGCTGAAAGAAGCTGTTCCAGCTAAGGAGAAAAGGGAAATGATCCAGAGTCTTCTCCACGTGTGTGTGTGTGTATTTATATATGTGTGTATATATATATCTATACACATATATATATATGTGCATGTGTGTGTAGATACATATATGGATGTGTGTATATTAGATCTCACAGAAATTTAGAGGAAAATCGTGGGATCAGTTGGAGTGGAAACTTAGCTATAAAGTCACATGCTTGGTTTCCCAGGACCACTGACTCTATGGAAATTGATAGAAAATTTTGGCAGCCTGATAATGACAGGCAATACACCATAAATGAGGTCGTTTTCTTTAGTAGATCCTGGGGGAGAAATTGTGAAACTAAATTTTGGTAATCAAAGAGTTGGGGTTGAGAACTCTATAAAAGACAATGAATACCCTTTAAAAGAAATTCCCATCATTCATCTCCTCCTTCTGGAAGGTGCCTAAGCCCCACTTTGTAATCTTGCACAGGCAGATCTATTGCAAGTATTTATTCAAATAATAATGTTTTATTTTACTTTGGTAAATCTGTGCACATCCCAGGACTTCTAGCTCTACAATCACATGCTGCTGGCAGTTGAATTAAATATCTGAATCCCTCGAGACCCTGCTATAGCAGTCTTGTGCTGCAGCCATGAGAGAAGCAGCTGGAACACAGTCAGCCATATGTTGTGTGCAAGTGTGAGAGCAGAAATTGGGCCATGGCTTCTGGAAATGTCTGTAGTCTCCATCAGCTGAGCATTCCTTTCCTCAGCAGCTAATTTGTGGGACATGCCTTCCCCATTCCCAGCGTGTGAGATGAGCCTTAAGAACAGCTCCTGGGAAAATGTGAAACTGGGCAAGTCATTATTTCCTGAGCCTTGAGAACTTCTTATAACTTAGGTTTGGCTTCTTTTTTCCCCCCCATTCCCAGTGTCTCCTCCAACTGAGCTGACTGTGACCAACGTGACAGATAAAACTGTCAATCTGGAGTGGAAGCATGAGAACCTCGTCAACGAGTACCTCATCACCTACGTCCCCACCAGCAGTGGGGGCTTGGACATGCAGTTCACCGTGCCAGGAAACCACACAGCTGCCACCATCCATGAGCTGGAGCCGGGGGTGGAGTACTTTATCCGTGTCTTTGCAATCCTGAAAAACAAGAAGAGTATTCCAGTCAGCGCCAGGGTAGCCACATGTGAGTTTAATATTCCCAGTATTCATCCTTTTGTCCACTCCATTTGCATCCCTTTTTTGGGATGCTGCTTTTTTTGTATTTTCTGTTTTCACTTCATATGTGTTGACCTGCATCCCTTTTTTGGGGGGCATTTATTCTCTATTTTTTATTTTCATTTCAGATGTATTGATTTACGTTCCTTTTTTGGGATATTATTTCTTTTGTATTTTTTACTTTCAATTCAAATGTTGGCCTGGAAAAAACAGCCTTCTGCACCTTTATTTTCTACTTTTTCCCAATACCAGGGATTGTGTTAGAAGCACAGTTCACAAGCTCTTCTGCTCTCAATGTCTTCCAATATGGGGTCTTTGTAAATTAAGAACCTTGGCTTCTTTATTAAAATGCACATTTCTTTATTATAATGTACATTTCTTTATTACAATGTTCATTTTTAAAATTCTGGTAATTCTTGCTGAGAAAAAAAATTTAAAATGTAGCAGCATGTACAAGAGCAATATGAAATCACTTGAATTCAAATTATTTTGGCTAAAGTAGAGGTTATATTTGTTTTGCATCTTTGCTGTGATTTACTACATCTTACCTTTTATTTGCTCATCTCTACTTCTGTTGTTCATCTTCTTTTTGTTTTGTGCACATCACTGTCATATCTAAACACCCCCATATCAAAAGGTGCTCTTTGATTTCTGTCACTGAGCTCATTTCTGGAGTGCTGGGGCAGGATTCAGCTCTTCTGACTTCCAAAGTCAACACCAGGCTTCTTTCAAGAGGGCAAAAAAAAAGATATTTTGAGGGTAAAATTCTTGTTATTCTAAGGTGATATTTAACCAGCTCAGGAAAGTCTCTCCAAAGCCACAATAACTGGAACTGAGGAGAGTTTAACCACCTCATCTGCAGATCCCCACCTGGCAGATATTTCTAGAAGTGGAAAGATGTCCCCCCCCAGTGCCCTATTTATGGGAGTTTGACACTCATGTGAGAATATCCCTTTCTTCTGCCACAGATCTGCCTGCTCCAGAAGGGCTGAGATTCAAATCTGTTCGGGAAACATCTGTCCAGGTGGAGTGGGACCCTCTGAACTTTTCTTTCGATGGCTGGGAGCTGGTCTTCCATAATATGGTGAGGAAGCAGTTTCACGTATAGAGTGAAAAATCCTGGATTTTTATGTTTTTACTCACTGATTGTCCCATGTGTTCCAGAAAAAGGATGATAATGGTGACATAACCAGCAGCTTGAAAAGGCCAGAGACATCCTACATGCAGCCAGGTTTGGCACCTGGGCAGCAGTACAATGTGTCCATCCATATAGTGAAGAACAACACCAGAGGACCAGGATTGTCCAAAGTCATCACCACAAGTAAGCACAACTTGTGTTTGGTCTGGTTTTAGTTGGCCAAACTAAAACCAGACAAACCAGACACACCAACAAAACACGTGCTGTTTGGGGATTTTTAAACAAAAGAATGNCTGTGTTTGGTCTGGTTTTAATTTGCCACCAACAAAACACCTGCTGTCTGGGGATTTTTAAACAAAAGAATGTCAAACTCTACACTGTGAGTTAGTAGGGGGGAAGGAAATAGTGGAGTTGCTTAGGAATACATGAGGAAAAAAAAGTTCCTCTCCACATTACCTGTTTGAAGCAGAAAGGAAATTTATGTCCAGCTAGAAGGTAGCAGGCAGCATGCACTTTTATTCCTTTTTCGAGATGTACATCAGCAGGAAGTAGAATTTCTTGCTAGAATTTGTTTCATCCTGGTGATATTTGCATGAAGAGTGTGTGAAGGTGGAGAAGCTCTTAGGGTTCCTGCTTGTCTTTCTTTTGGCATCTCCTGGTATGAAGGAGTTTTGATGGATTTGCTTCTGATGGATCAATTCCATTTGGAGTCTAAAACTACAGGAACCAAAGGTAGAGCGTAAATGAGGATACTGATTTTAACTTTGTCCTGAATCACCAATTAAAGGCATAAGAATATGGATGTTTTTCATGGCAAGATTTCTTTGTAAAAGCCCCTTTTCCCCTCTCTTTTGCTTGGCAACAGAGCTTGATGCCCCCAGCCAGGTGGAGGCCAAAGACGTCACCGACACCACGGCTCTCATCACATGGTCCAAACCCTTGGCTGAAGTTGAAGGCGTGGAGCTCACTTATGGCCCCAAGGACATTCCAGGGGACAGGACAACCATTGACCTCTCTGAAGATGAGAACCAATATTCCATTGGCAACCTGAGGCCACACACAGAGTATGAGGTGACGCTCGTCTCTCGTCGAGGGGACATGGAAAGTGACCCTGTGAAGGAAGTCTTTGTCACAGGTGAGGGGCTGGGAAGGTGCCACAGGGACCACCCATCCTCCTGTGCTGTTTGTGTCTTGTCGCTGGAGTTGGCAGTCACTGATCAACACAAAATCAGCCCAATTTTAGAGGTACATGAAAGTAGAGAATAATTTCCTGTGCCTTTTATGCCTTTTTGGCTCATCAAAATATTTAGACCCTCCCCACAAGAATATAAATATATTTTAAAAATGGGAATTAGGTTATTGTGCCTCTTACCCTAAATCCCAACTTCAAAAAGCAAATTCCTCTGGATCATTTGTCCGTCTGATGAGCTAAATATCTTCCATAGTTCTTATTTCATCTTATTTCTCTTTGCCTAATTAGTTTAGAAGCAGAAAACTGGGGGGTTTTTCTTCTTCAGTTCTGCAAATATTTCCTGCCATTATTTTATAAATTTACTGTGCTCCTCAGTGATTCTGGGAATGTTTTTGGAAAGTGTGGGTCCTTTAGCAGGTTATCAAGGCTTGAGACATTAAGAGAGCTGCGAATTACATCCCTCTTCAACCTAAAATACAGTTGTTATTTTGGAACAGGATTTGAGGCTACTATAGGTGTGAAAAATGAAAGCTCATTGAATTTCTCTATAATATTCACCTTTTTTTTGAGACTTAGAGTTACTTCCAGGCATGAATGCAAGATATTACTGAACAGAAATTCTAGAGATGATCAGTTCTTTGCTCTTTTTTCCTTTTGAAAGCTGAGGTATTTGTAAAGGAAAACAATATTTTCATCCAAACAGGTTTTTCCACAAACCTGTTTTGTAATAAAAACTAATTATTACAAGTGAGAATGTTATTTTTGTCATGGGAGATAGAAGTTAAATTTCTTGAACTGAAGCTGATGAACTCTGCTTTTCATGCTAGAAGACCTCTGTTTTTTGTAGTTAAGACATAACAGGATCATGTGAAAGGAAGATTTATGGGTCATTTCACCTTCTAAAAAGCACTGTCGCAAGAGACTGCTGTCAGAAGAGAAATATTCCTAATTATTTATGCATTGCTTGGTTGATTCCAGACCTGGATGCTCCAAGGAACCTGAAGCGGGTGTCCCAGACTGACAACAGCATCACCCTGGAGTGGAAGAACAGCCACGCCAATGTCGACAATTACCGAATTAAGTTTGCCCCCATCTCTGGTGGGGACCACGTGGAGATCACGGTGCCCAAGGGCAGCCAGGCCACAACCAGAGCTACACTCACAGGTAGGGGAATGGAGAGATTGTCTCTAGTGTCACATTGTTTTTGTCACCCCAGGGCACAGGACATGGAGAAAAAATGTCTTTGTGGTCACTATACATTAGAGGTAAAAACAAATTTTGAGCGACCTCAAGCACATTTTTTTGGGACAAGACGTAAGAAATTTGAAATTAGATGAGATAGTAGGAAGGAATTGCTCCCTGGGAGGGGGGGCAGGCCCTGGCACAGAGTGCCCAGAGCAGCTGCGGCTGCCCCTGGATCCCTGGCAGTGCCCAAGGCCAGGCTGGACAATGGGGCTTGGAGCAGCCTGGGACAGTGGAAGGTGTCCCTGCCCATGGCAGGGGGTGGAACAAGATGATCTTTAATGTCCCTTCCAACTCAAAGTATTCCGTGATTCTATAATTTGAGTAGACCAAATTTAATTGAAAGCCATGTGAAATGGATTTACCAGCCACCAGAAGATATGTAACCATTTCACTTCCACAAGCATCCCTGAATCCAACAAATCAGTTCCCCTAATTGTAAGCAGCTTTGTGGAAGTGGCTTCACATCCCGAGCTCAAGAGGCAGAATAATGTGCTAGGGTGGGATTTGCTGGTGCCAGTCTGCAGCTGGAGAGTCAACAGAAACCTCAATTCTCTGCATAGAGGAAAGCAGATCTCTTACTTTGCATCCATTCAGCCTTCCTTATTCCAGCAAATGCCTGCAGGCATATTCCATGGACAGGAACTCACAATTCTTCTCCTCATCTCGTAGGTTTGAGGCCTGGAACTGAATATGGCATTGGAGTGACAGCAGTGAGGAATGACAGGGAGAGTGCTCCTGCTACCATCAATGCTGGCACTGGTGAGTGTCTTGATCCCATTAGAGTTCTGGAGGAGGCAACTCAGGTGGAGCCACTCTTCCATTTCTAAGAGACGCTGAAAGAGATATTTTAGAAAGTTCTTGATTTCATTTTACTACTTTTCCCCTCAAGGAAAACAAAAAATTTCCCACAAAGGTCATGACCTCTGAATCTAACTTCTTTTTCCTGTTCCTCTTAATGTTCTGGGAGTTTCATCTCCAGGTGAGCTCCCTAATGATAATTATGCTTACACTGACCACTCTGGCCATTCTCTATCTGTGAGGGTTTCTGGCAGGAATGGTGGTAGCCAAAATATTGATGTGACAAAGAGAGGTTGCAGTACTCCTGAGTGATCTTCCAATTCAGAATTTTTCACACAGTACCCCCTTTTCCCAGGTGAATTATCTGAAGGCTTTACTTCTGCCTCTCAAGTGTAAATGGGAGAAATTTTTTCTGGTTTTGTCTGTAAAGGAGAACATCATCATCATCCTCTACCAATTTCAAAAGGTCCCAAAGGTGGGCAGAACCTGAGCTGCTGCCAGACCCCCAGTGGAGATATTCCTCTACAGATGGCTGAAAAACCCTCTCAGGGCAGCTCAGAGACACCTCAACTTTGCTTGTTTTTCACCCTGTAGATCTTGACAACCCCAAGGACTTGGAAGTCAGCGAGCCCACTGAGACCACCTTGTCCCTCCGCTGGAGAAGGCCGGTGGCCAAGTTTGACCACTACCGCCTGGTTTACAGCAGTCCCTCTGGGAAGAAGAGCGAGGTGGAGGTCCCTGTGGACAGCACCTCCTTCCTGCTGCGGGGGCTGGAGCCAGGCACAGAGTACTCCATCAGCCTGCTGGCAGAGAAGGGACGGCACAAAAGCAAACCCACCACTGTCAAGGGCTCCACGGGTGAGTGACAGCTTTTGGTGGTCACCGGGCAAGGACTAGCCCAGGGATAACTTCACTGATTTTCTAATCCATATCTGGGGAACATCCTGCAGAGCAGAGACCTCTGCCAGCGTGAGGGAGTGAAGGATAGCTCTGTATTTCCCTTCCTGCTGTGTTCACCTCCATGTTCCCAATGATTTCCTGCTCATCCTTTGAGAGGCCTCACAAAGAGCTCATGCACTGGTCCTGCATGGATGTAGAACTCATTCTTTGCTTTAGGTGATGCTGGGTATTTTTGTACATTGTGTCCTTTAACATGTTTTGCTTTCTACAGCCAAAAACTAAAAGGAAGAGCAAGCAGAATGTGTTTAGCATTGTTTGTTCCTGCCTAATTTATTCTCTTCACAGCAGGCCATCATCCCTCAGCAGAGCCACTGGGGCTCTGATGTTGCCCTATTTCAGTTTTCTCAACCAAAAGTGGGAAAGGTTCCTGCCCCAGTCTGGTCCAAGCCACCATTTTCACTGGGTACTGTGACTTATATTTGTCTGCTTCTGCCATCTCCATTTGTGCAAACCACTCCCACTGACCAGTATCAGATGGCTTACTGAGCAAGGTTTTATCCTTTGTGAAACATTTTGAGCCAAAGTTTGTTGCATAGAGAATTATATCTCAGTATAGAACATAAATAAGTCCTGAATCTTTAGGTTCCTCAGCCTAAATCCTGTGAGGCAAAGCCTTAACTGCTCTAAGCAAGCAGAGATGGTGAAATCACAGTCAGCTGGGCTACAGTTACTGTCCTTAGCAGATATCAAGGTGTTTATCCTTTTCTCCCCAAAGACCATCTGTGAGGTGAGCACATGCCAGACGTTGTGGACTTTACAAATTAATAACTACACAGTTTAAATGATCAAAGCTGGATTCATATTCCCTGGCAGTGTTCACACCAACACAACCTCTGAATGCTTTATAGAGACAGCAATCCATCAGAGAGTTACATGGTCTGGAAAACATCAGATGAGTTGTTTGATGCCTAAGTCAGGCCTGTGTCCAGTGCAGGGAAAAATGGGGAAGCCTTGAGGCACATACAGAAAAAAGGAAGCTGTAGGTTTGTGTGGCAGGAATGAGCAGGTTTCAGTTTTCCAACTTTCTCTGTTGGAAGACTGAGAGGTTTCAAGGAAGTCTGCAGAGATGGTGAAGAGGCAGAAACAATGTGCTGAGGAATCTCACAGCCTGGTCTTTCCAGCACCAGCTTCCAATTCTTCACAAGGTGGCTTCTTTTTCCTGGTTTGTCTTTTATTTTTATTTTCTTTAGAAATACCTTCGTCTGGCTGCTGTATTTGTTTTATGTCTTTACTCAGAGCACCAGTAAACAAAGAGGGCTCTGCAGTGGGCTCCTGGGAGCAGCAGTTGACATAACCTGGCTCTGTGACCTTTCTCCTGCGTAGGAATGGACAAATCCAAACACAGAGCGCAGGGAGCAGAAATTCTCTGGAAGCCTGGGCGGTACAAGACAAGTGGTCTCTTCAGTTTGCTTTTCCATCTACCCTCAAGACACTCCTCTTTATCCATGTTCCAGCACTTGGGAGGTCCTGAGTCCTCAGGCTAAAGCCAAAAAATCTTGTTTTGCCCTCTGTTGTGGAGGCAAGCTGAAACATTCAGAACTCGTGAGCCTAGAGCAAAGGACACATCACAAAATCTTCCATAATACAGGATGGAAGCCTCTGTTGCTTTTATCTCTTCACAGGGATGAAGTGCAGCTCGAGTGACAAAGTCTTTTTTAACTGATATCTCTGATCCTGCACTCAAGGGATGGCAAAGATTACAGAGTGAAGTTTGCTAAATTTTGCTGAAAAGGAAAGACCGAATTTTTCACATTTTCATTTGCTTGTTTGAGTCTTGTAGCTCCACATAGTGTAACCCTAATGCAACCATTGAGTCCTGACCCAGAGGAGCTCCCTGAAATTAGTTTTTTTTGCTCCAGAGGCATCAGGAATGCAGGAGAATTCCATGAGGGACCTTGTGGTCCTGAGGGGAACAGACCACACAGCTTTAGTGTCTTGTGGTGAGTGAATACAGGAACCCACAGCAGTTTTGTGCTGGAGTAAAGGAAGTGTCACAGCAGATCCCTTCCTGCCCAGAGAACCCCTGGGAGCTGGGATTGACAGCCTCCAAACCAACACTTCCTATAAAACCAAGGTGTGTGCATTGGCTGGAGAGCAGCACTCTGCCCCTCTGGAAGCTGTGGCTGCCACAGGAAACTCCTTTCTGTTATTAGTGAAGGTATCACGAGGGTCCCACCTGCCATTGCACGAAGGTTTGACTCAGCAATTAGAGAAAATGAGACCTTTTACTCCTTGGAGAGGCCTTGCCTTGAGCATGTCCCAGCAGCTGAGCAGCTCATCTGTAGGGTGAGCACGTCCCCAGCTCTGAGCAGCCCAGCACTCAGACTGCAGCTTTGTTCTCTCCTGCTCTGCCTCTGGAACCCTGCCTGCCGAGCACAATGTGGGGCCTGGAGCAGGATGGATGGCAATACATCAGGCATGAGAGGCCTGGGGAGATAAATGAGTGAGCATTAGAGAAACCAAGAGCCAAGCTCAAATTCCTCTGCTGAAGGACCCAGATTGTGCAGCAACTGTTGATGAATCATGGATGTGATACTGTCTTGCCTCTGGAAGTGAGCTTGTACAGCAGAGCATGGCTTGGAGAAGTGACTTTTCCATTCTGCTGAATGTTTTTCACAAGATTTATGCTGTTTACCAAAGGCCCTTGTCCGTGGTGTGCGTCAGCCCCTCTTCCTCTCCTGGCTTCTCCAAGGCTCAGATTGCACCACCCTTTTTTAAACAAGCTCAAAGAAACATTAGCAAGAATGATTAGGTGAGCCAGTTCCATGGAAAGTGCATTGCTGAGCACTGGGAAACTGAATTTGTCAGAGAAGGTTGTCCATTTGTTCAGCTGACTCCTCCTCTGAGAGGACCTGGAGCCTGAGTTCAAGATGAGGGATTTTAGAGGTAGCTACTCCATTTCTGGAGTATTTCTGGCTTGTGATGTGCTGCAGTGGTTTCTTCATTAAATTCAGAGGTGCACAGGCAGTGCAAGCCCAGTTTAATCAGCTGATTATGAGAGGGGAAAGTGGTTTAACCAAAGGGGACTAAAAAGAAAACCTTGCTGGGTCATCCTGTCTGACACAAGAGATTGGGAAAGTGGCTGAGAGCCCCTCATGGGGAATAATATAAAATCTCAAATTCAGAAGCAAGAAATAATACAGAATACTTCTTGCTCCTTCCCAAGGAGGTGGGAAATGTCACAAGCATCCTTTTTAGTAAAACCACCAGAGAAACATTCCAGTGGAATTCCTCAAAAGGCCAACACCACTCCACAGACATATTCAGGCCAGGCTCAGCCTGGAGTTTTTAGCAAGAGATATTGAGCTATTTGCTAAGCTGACAGTAAGAAGTATTCCAGCCTGGGAAGGAGTGTATGTTTGTTATCCATCCAGTTTCCCTTTCACACAGCTTCCATCTCTGTTCAGTCGTCTCAACACTGTGAATCATTCTCTGGCTGTCACCCACCCACCTAAAGCTCTCAGAGCTCTTTTTTTTTTCTGCCCATCTATTCCCCTCATTGTTAAAGCAAAAGTCTGAGCTCCATCACTCTTGTTATTCTACAGTTTGATTGTTTTCCAGATTTTCCATTATTTGTTACAGCATTCTGCCTGCTAAACAAAGAACATTGATATTTCTGTGGTATCAGAATATTTTCCATGTGTTCATATAATTTTCATTAGTCCATCCCCTGTTTGTTTGTACACAAAGCCACATATTCCCCTGATACACGTGAATTTAATGTGGGATATATGAGTGTTACTATCTGTGGTAGAGGAAAACCATTCTTTCTCACCCACAAATTCATTTGTGGAGTCATTAAGTCCAAGGTAATATTCAGAATTACATTCCCTATGTTCCATTGGACAACCTGTACATGGCAACCTCCATGTAGCTGCCAAAGCTGGCACAATAAAATAAATCCACTTGTGAATCCAGCAGATTTCTGGATTCAAATCTCACACAGGTGGTTGGTCCCTCAGTTTTTTTATAATGTACTTGAACTGCTTCTGCATTTTCCATCTAGATTGGAGTAACCAAATCCTTGTGTGGCTGTGCTAGAACAGGCAGGGATGTGGGAGAAATGTGGGGTGATCAGGGAAAATGAGGGAAAATGAGAGGCCAGTTTTTATGATCTTACACAGGGCTCTCTCACACACCCTCAGTACATCAGGAGTGTAATGCCACCCTAATTTTATGTTGCCTCTTGTATTTTTGAAGGTTTTATCTTCAGTTTCTAGCCCAGGATTCAGTTTCCCAGGAGACCATCCAGGCACAGAGCTGTCCCTGTGGGATGCAGTGCTGCCCTCTCCCCCTCACTGGGCTGCCCACTCTTGTCTTCAGCAGAAACACTCCTAGCAAAGCCCAGCCACTTCTGTGCCTGTTAAATTAACAACTTTTAGACTAAAAAAGTGCCAGTGCTCTTGATGCTGTAATTTTTTGCCTAATCCCAGATTAGGAAAGACCTGCTTGGCACCTGCTGATGCACAAGCAGCTGGGAGTTGCAGAATGGTTCCAAACCTTCCTGCTTTGTTGCACCAGCTCAGCAGCCCTCAGGAGCAGATGAAAGTTTTGACAGTGGTTTATTGGGACAGAGGGAATGATGGCAGTGGTGAGCATTGTAGCTGTGCTGGTGTGACAGAAACATGCTTATCTCCAGGATGCAGCATAGGCAGAGCCTGTTCAGGTCATGTCTGGGGTGATTTAAGGGCAGTTCTTACCTAAATCAAGAATATCAATGTCATATGTAAATATAAATATTTATATTATATATAAATACAAATCCCTCTTTGCCTTCTCTCCTTCCCAGAGGTGAGCAGAAAACAATGTTTTCACACCTGTAGTTGACCTGAGAGCATATTTATGAGATAACATTTCTGCATCTATTTGAAAACATTTCTAATTGATTTTTCTCCTCTGAAAATGTATTTCTTTGTGATGGATGTGTGAATTTGGAGACATGTAATGAATCCTGAGTACATATTTGTGCTGAGCTGATGGATGGGGCTCGATGACTTGCTCTCTCTCTTTGAATGCAAGTGGAGCATGAAAGCAAGGAAGTCACCGAGGTGTGAAATGATGTGGGCTCCCACTAATGAGGAGATAATTCTGCATGTCAGAGAAATCCCCAGCTGGTGCCTTGTGGCTGGGATCACAAACACGTTGCTTGTGACCCCCACAGCTCTCAGATTTCCAGAACCTGACTGTTCTACAGGCTATATCCATAGATCATTCAGCATGTTGAAAGCAAGGCCTTTCCCCTTTCCATCCCTGGGAATTATAAGAAATATTTTTCTTATAAGAAATATTTTTAAAGTTCTTTCCATCCTAGTTTTTAGGCAAGAATGTGTGTCCCCTCCACTTTCTTCTGCATGTATCACAATGGATAACTTCTCCAAGCCTGTTTTTGGTTGGATATGAGGAGCTCTAGCATGTTTCTGCTGTGATTTCTCAGCCTGGGTTTGGATGTGTTTGTGATTTTTGGCATGAATTCCCTTCATGGTTTGTATCAGGAGTATTCACTGATGGGTGTAGGAAAGACAAAGGGCATGTTTGGACACTCAGGGTTCCAATGTGATGTAAATGAGCAAAGTTCTTTGGAAGTAATCAAAGAGAACCGATTTCCATCAGCTGAGGATGTGCCAGCTCCCTGCTGGAAGCATTCCAGCTCATCTCTGCTGGTTGTTGCTCTGGATCTGCTGCTCAGGGTGGCTCTGTGAGAACCAGGCTGTGCTCCCTTTGCTCAAGGCCTGGATTCAGTCTCCAAAACCAGAAGAACTCCTCTGTTTGCTTTGTTTTCAGAGCTCCTAATGCACAGTCCACAACGTGTGTGTGAGCAGGTGTTAGCTGTTGTTTGGGGGGCTATTATCAGGAAATATTAGCTTGCAATTTACCTCTGTTTAGCACTTCTGGCCACCACACCTGGAGAATCAATCAGTGAAACAACATTTGATCCTTGCAGCCCTGCACCTCCCCAGCTCAGTTATTCAACATCCCCCAGCCCTGAACCTCCTGCTCTGCTTTTATTGCCCCCTCACCTGCCCAGCTCAGAAGCCACTGGGGTCTTCATGATCTTAACATAACCCCCAGGACTTCCAGTAGTTTCACCCTGTCCTGGGCAGCACAGGATGAGGTATTTGATCAGTTACTTATCACTCTGAAAGGCCTGTCCATTTTAAACAGAAAGCAGGAAATATTTCTGCTGGGAAATCTTTCAGAAACAGAAATTCCCAATCTCCTAGCTGGCACACAATTCTAGATTAACCTCCGTGGAAGTACTCAAAGCCAGCTCTCTTGATCCCTGGAAGCTCCAGCTGCTACAGATATTTCCCATGGATTCACAGCCACATATTCCTTTTCTGCTCCAAAATCCAGAACTTCATTTCCATATGGCTTTGGTATGGATTGTAGGCTCCCAGAGCGATCCTTTTCCTCTTGGCTGGTTTGTTCTAATTTTTGCATGGGATGAAGCTCTTACAGCTATGGAATGAGAACCTTGGGTGCTGCAGCTTGGACAATGCCCCATGCAGTTTTGAAGGTGATGCAGCATCAAATCTCTCTTTTCAAATTGCATGCAGAGATGTGGATGCATCTGCTGCTGATAAGGAATATGGGAACAGAGAAATGCTGCACGTGCTTGTCTGGATTGTGCTTAAACACAGGATGAGTTTGGCATGGAAGTGGTGATGTCAGAGAAAAAAAAAAGATTGTGACATCTTTCCAAAAACTCCCACCTCTTATCCCTGTTCCATGAATTTCATGGGGTGACAGGGCTGGGTTCAATAATGACCAAAATACCAGGGTGTGAGCTCAGATCTGCAGACTAAGGACTGTATTTGTCTATCCCTCAAAAGCAAATTCCCAACACAAGGGAAACTACTTATGTAGAGACACAAAGGTTATTTCACAGAGCCAGAACAGTCTCACCTCTCCATGGTTTGTTCTCTCTCGTTTTGGTTTTGTTTTGTTGCTTTTTTCTAATAAGAAACATCATCCCTTGATCTTTACCATGACACTGTGGTTGCTGGATGGCTGAGGATTTTGGAGCTCCCCAACAATCCTGTTTGGTGCATGATTCCACAGGAGAATCCCTTGGTCCCTGGAGAGCATGAGAGGGTTGTTTGCTTTTCTGTCAGACATGCATGAGAAACAAACAGCAGGAAAAAGGGCTCTGCATCGTGGAGGGGAATGAAACTGAGCATTTTCAGAGAAATCAGAATTGCTTTCAACCTGTGATGGTTCCTGCATTACTTATTATAACCAAGCTTCTAACTAAAAGATTTAACCTTACTGTAACTTTAGTTTCACTTTAATTTTAAGGAAATGTATTTGTTTTATTTGTTTCTGTTGCCACCATCAGATTGTGATCTCTAATACAACCAGTTCCCTTTCTGTCCTGCTTTCTCTTTTCCAGATAACAGTCCTATTTTGACAGAATTCATATTTTACCTCAATGAATCTTCTTTCTGTTCCTGATAAGGGAAGACAGATCTGGATGAATGCATTTCTTTTATTGTTGTTGAACATCGTCATCATGTCACAAACAATCTCTTTCCTTGTAGCAGGATGGGAAAAGCTCAACAGAACTTCTGTTCCTGAATAGTAGCAATTTACTGATTTGTTAATGAATTTTACTGATGATTGTTATGATGTATGAGTGCTCAACCTCTGAAAGTCCAGCCCCAGCTGCCTGCCTAAGGCTTTGAGCAGTCATGAAACAATCTCTCTGGTTTTACAGGGAGAATCTCCATATGAGTGATCCTGCTGAAACTAAATTTCATTTATTCCAGGCCCCCCTTAACTTCTGTATTACAATATGCATAAAGTTGAAGTCTACAATTGACAAATCAGATCCATTTCCCTTCATGCAACATCAATTATGAATTCTCAGTCATGCAGAATGGGATTATTCAGAGACACTCTGTTCTTACTGTAACACTTATGTGCAACAATTCAAATAAATCAGAGGGTGCTAGAAAAGCATCCTTCAGATGCTAGGAAAGTATCTCAGGCCACAGGTCAGTGATAGAGCACACAGGAGTTTCCAGGTAGAAAAACCAGGCAGTGCTCTCTCATTTTCCCATCTGGCTGTTAGTATTAAGGAATCAATTGTATCTCCTTTGTAACAAAGAACTTTCCATTCTTGCTGAGCAAATGACCTCAATTTTCAGATTTAACAGCAGCAGAGTTACCTCTGATGGCTCCAAATTTCCTTGGCCACTCCTGTGGGGGTTTGTGAGAATGTTAATTTCTGTGAATGAACATTTTGATTTTAGATTAATATCAGTAACTCTGAAAGTCCTGTCTCCACCCACATAAAGGTTTTGTGGGTAGAATAATGTGCTAAAAGAAGACAAATCCATTAAAGACATGCAAACATGGAGGCATTTTCCTCCTCTTTGTTGTTTTGTATTAGAAATAGTTTGGAAGCATAAGCAGCATCCTTCAAGTGGATGCAATAAAAAGCATAAATATCTGAATCCCAGCTACTCTAAACCATACCCTTTCCTACCCTTACAACACAGTTTCTTCAGAATGGCACTGAAGTAAAGTTGTTTCACAACTCAGTGTATCACACTGAGTAAAGTAGTCATAGTATTACCTACTTATCTCATAGGGAGTTTAATTAATGTTGATAAAACACTTATAGCTGTAAGATTCTCTATGAGCTGCTTTCTGTGGACAGCCTCTAAATATTTATTAATTATTACAATTCTTCTCTCATTGTTCTATTTTGTCATGTCTCCAAAGAGATTTTATTGAAGTTATCTGAGGCAGCTGCTGATGTAAATGTAGGGGGGCGGGGGAGCATCTCTGTGGCCCTGATTAAATGTGAAATTCATTAACACAGAACCTCATTAAATAATCCGACATCAGCACCACTCTGCAACCCAAGTAACAGATTGACTCTCTGTCCTTATCCAGAGGAGGAACCTGAGCTGGGGGAATTATCAGTGTCAGAGCCTGGCTGGGATGGTTTCCAGCTCACCTGGACAGCAGCTGACGGGGCCTATGAGAACTTTGTCCTCCAGGTGCAGGAGTCTGGCCACCCCGAGGAGACCCGCAATGTCACAGTCCCGGGGACACTGAGCTCTGTGAATGTCACCGGCCTCAAGGCCAACACTCCCTACACCATCACCCTTCAGGGGGTCACTCGGGGCTACAGGAGCAAGCCCCTTTCTCTTGAGACCACCACAGGTACCTTTCCTGCCGCCCTGAGTTCTTTCTGACAGAGATGTGAGCCGGAGCTCCTGCGAGTGCTGGGCAAGTCCTGCTCGCTGGGTCAGCCTTGCATGGGGTGCCCTGAGCTCCTTAAAGCTTGGCTGAGCACCTCTGGCATGGAAATGCCTCGTGGTCAGCCTTCCCAGCCAGAGCTTCATTGCCCTGGTGCAGCCCTTCCCTCCTTGCTTTCCCCCACCCATCTCAGAGCAGCTTTTTTTTGTTCTCTTTCCTCACTTACCTGGCTGACACTAACAGCAAAACCCAGCTTGATGTTGCACCTGCTTGGGAAAGGCCAGGTTGCCTGGTAAAATTATAAAAATCTTTCCTCTATCAGCCCAGAAAATCAAAGCCTGAGAGTGTGTTCCATTTTTACCCTTCAGAAGCTGCCTCTGAAGTTCTGCAGTAGCTTCTGTGTGAATTCAGAGTGGTAAAGTTGTGTGTACCTGACTCAGGGCAAGGACAAACACCTTCCATATGTTCTCATATAGGAAAGGACACAAATTAATTCCTAATAGGACAAATATAATGCATTAAGCCATCTAAGATCATGAAACAGTCTGGCCTGAAAAAGATATAATGCAAAAAATCAAATTCAGCAGAACTACCCTGGCACAAAACTGGCCTGAAAGGAGGCAGGTGAGCGCTGTGCTATCAGGAACTTGCATGAAGCTCATCAAGGGCCCCAAAGTAATTTTCTGGCTGATCATGGGAAAAGCAACAGTTTGAAATAAGAGCTTATCACAGGCTTTGACCATGAGAGATAAATGTATATTTACATCTCTGCTGTGTGACTCTCTGATCCTCCCAGGTGTTATGATAATTGTAATGAACAGTGTGAATTAATTGACACTAAAGGGGCACAAATGGCCTTTCCTTCAGATAATTTCTTGTAGACAATTTCTGCTGCTTCTGGGCTCCCCTACAGCCCTTTGCAACCTCCTGCCTCTGTGAGATGGCCAGAACTGGCTCATGCCAGGCTCCCCCAAGCACGCAGCACCCAGCACAGAAATTGATGCAAGAGAGAACTAACCAGAATTAAAGCATGAAGAGCAGCAGAGCTTGCTTGTTTCTGTAGTGCTCAGAACAGCCTGGCTTGGGCAGGAATGTCTGTGCTGTGTCCCAGTAAAGTGCTGAGCTTTGAGAGTCCTCACGGGGAGCTGGGAGCAGATGCCCGTGGAGAGCAGAGCAATGTGCTGGACAAAGAGAGAAAGCAGGAAACACATCATGGGTGTCCTGCCTCAATATGCAATGTGCTCCCTTCCTTTACCCTGGTGAAAACAGCAGAAAATGCCCTGCTGAGGTTTTCCCTTCCCTTTCTAGGTCAAGCTCAGCACCCGGCTTTTCAAAATCTTCCTTTCCAGGGACTTCCAATTGTTAAAAAGTATCTGAACCTTCCTGTAACACTACGGGGATGTCTGCAGAGAGGAAGAAACCCCAAGGCATCTCTCCCTGTTTTGCATTTTGGCTCCAGCTCCAAAATTACAAGCCAGCTTTCACAGACTTAAGTTGAAAGGGAAAGTAGAAGAGTAAACAAAACACAAGATTTTCCTTTGGATAAAGCAACAGCTTTGGTTTTAGCTTCTCCTAAAACTGGAAGCTGTCTTTTCTAAATGCCTCAGGGGCACTCAAGAAAGCCCTTTTGCATCTGCTTTCATGCTCAGACCTCAAAGACATGCTGCTCCTACAGGGAAAGGGAAATAACCATAGTTTTAAATGTTATTTTAATTTTTTTTTCTTATCTAACATTTTGCGACGCTTTCATTTGATTTCCTCCCCTTAGTACCTGTCTGCTTGTAGCAAGCTTTTACTCACACCCCCTTCCCCAGCTCGGAGTGCTGCCAGCATGGCAGAGAGAGGAGCCTTTGAGAGCAGGAGGATGTTGGGGGCCCTTCTGACCAGTGTTGTTTCCCTCCCCAGGAGAGCAGCCCGGCGTTGCTGAGCTAATGGTTTCCGACATTACCCCCGAAAGCTTCAACCTCTCCTGGACAGCCTCCAACGGGGACTTCGACGTCTTTACCATTGAAATTATTGATTCTAACAGGTTGCTGGAGCCCATGGAGTTCAACCTCTCAGGCAACTCAAGGACTGCTCATATCTCAGGGCTTTCTCCCAGCACTGATTTCATTGTCTACCTCTCCGGGATCTCTCGCGGGTTCCGTACACAGGCAATCAGTGCTGCAGCTACCACAGGTACACAAAACCTACCTCAGTGCTAACTCTGCTTTTTTGAACTCTTTCTTACAGGTTGTGCCCCCTTCCCTGCCCTCAGCTACCCCACAGCCCACCCATTTCCCAATCCTCTGCCTCTACGCCTTCCGAGGAAGACCGGCCAGGCACATTGTGAGCTGGGAATGCTGAACCATCCCATCCAGCAAAGTCAGGCAATCCCATCGTGCTGGGATTCACTCACACAATGAGTCTAGGCATCAGAGCTGGGGCAGCCTCTGAGGCAGAAGAGAAGCAAAGCTTTCTTGGGATATTTATCCCAAGAAACAAGTGGGAGATGATTCCTTACGTTCACCTTTCAACCTGTGTGTGCATCTGTCCCACGGCTCAGAGAGGACACAGTTTCTCTCAGATAAGCTGGTTTCTAGACAAGGATTTACCCTGATTCTCCCAAAAGATGTCAGGCACGCTTCAGTCTGTGCTAGCACAATCCTGCAAGGCACATTCACTGCTTGAATTCAGCTTCAATTATTCAGGTTGTGTTGGGTGAGAAATTGAAAAGTCCATTTGAGTTGATGTCAGAGAAGGGAATAGGCAGGCACTGAGTTGTTGGCATGTTGAACATTTCAAGGTTTTACAGTTGACAGTTTTTCCAGAAAAGACAGGGAAGTCAAACATTCAGGATGAGAGTGGGAAGTGAGGACTGGACTACAGAAACAGAACATTGTTACTGTAGGCAGATAATGGCTCATGTTGTGATTGTTTAATACCTCCACCAAATTTTGCCCCTCTAGGAAAAGTTGCCATAGTGATTTGTCATAGGAATGGAGTAATGTGGTCAGTGAAAGCAAAATATCAAATCTCAGCTATCAGATAATATAATACCAATTTCCAGCGGCAGCAGACTGTGAATATCCTCATGTGATGATGGGTGGCAGGGTCAGGGTAACAGCAGGAGTATGGGAAACTCAGGGAAACACAAGGCTGGGTGACCCTTGTGACCCATGGTCGTGTGAATTCAAACTTCTCTATTAATTTATTTTATTGCTTTGGCTTTTAATAACTGTGATACATTTCCATTTGTTTTTCTTCCCGTAGTGGAGGAACTTCTCCTTAGCAAACTCAGTGTATCAAACGCTACCTCAGACAGCCTGTCACTCGTCTGGGAGGCACAGGACAAGGCCTTTGACCACTTTATTCTGGAAGTCAGGAACTCTGACTTCCCCTTGGACTCCCTGGTGCTCACAGTGCCAGGGGACTCCCGGCACTCTGTAGTGACCAACCTCAAAGCTGCCACTAATTACACAGTCCAGCTCCATGGGGTAATTGATGGGCAAGGTGGGCAGACCTTGACAGCCATGGCAACCACAGGTATTTCACTGCTTCACCTTCCAGGTTTGCTTTTTATTCTCCTTTATCTTTCTGTCCACCAAACTGCTCTAAAATGTGGCTCCAACTCATTGTTCCCTTGGGGAATTCTAGGGAGATCACCATGAGGGGAGGCTGAAATGCACTGAGAGGACTTGAAAAAAGATCTGTGGCAATGGAAAAGGCTGAAAAAGTGCCCCCAGCATTAAGACAGGCAGTAGTAAACCATGATGGTTTCCTTATATATACACACCTCTCTGCAAGTTCAGTGTATATATAATTGCCTTGCTCCAGATGGTTGATGTGTTTCACTCAGCATCTTTGCACTTGATCTTGAATGAAGTTGTTCATCCCACCCTCACTTGCTTTGCTGGGGGTGGGAGAGAGGCCTTCACGTGGTTCTCAGCCTGGAGAGGCTCCTGCATGTCAGTTTTGTCCTCCTTAAACCCAAATGTCTCCCAAGGCATTTGCATCTCTGGTGAGCGTTTTGTGTCGCATGTGAAATGATCAACCCAAACTGCATGGAGTGGTCTGGCCACCTTCTACTGGTTCTGATATTTTCTCTGCCCAGGATTTTTATGTTCTCAGCACAGAGCAGGGCTCAAAAAACAAACTCCTCTTTTCTTGGTGGTCAGCCCATCACTCTGTCCCTTGCATTGCTCCCTTTGAGTGTCCACAGCCTGTCTTGTTTTCCTGGGTGGTGGTGATTCCAGGATGGCAGGAGATCACTAAGACTTGCCTGAGGAAATTATTCCAGCTCATTTTGCATGTAACATTCCTGGGAGTCAGGCTGTCATGATGGGAATGTGCCTGACCATGGATGCAAGTGGCATGTGAAGGAATGTGGCCATGCCAGGATGAGGTTGGAAAGGCTCCATTTGCCCTCTCTGAGCTGCATGTGGGGCTGAGGGCTCAGATTTCCTGGGTTTTCCAGCCAAGCCTGTTTGCTTTGTGGATATTTTCTCATCTCCTTGCCTGTCTTCAAGAGCACCATGGTGGTACCTTCCCTGCTGGCCATGAAGGCATCCATGGTCACTGGTTGATAGCATGACATCTGTGACATCTGTGTCCTTAATCGGGGCCACTTCCATTCACCTCTTCCCAGACAATTCCAGAGAATGAGGTGGATTATTATTTAAAAGTCTTGCAATGAGGGAGGGCAGTAAAAGTTGGAACTTCTTGCAGCAGTACTTGTTTTAGCAAAGAAAAAGATTTCACTCTTTCACCACTCTCTGTCAGTGGGATCCTCTCTCTGACTTTTCTCCCAGCATGGATCACTCTTCCATCATTATTTTTCTGTGTCTCACTGGCTGAATTTCCCAAGGTGTTCTTGGTTCCTACTCAATTGGCAACATAAAAATTAGAAAATCAGCCCAGAGAGCAAACACAGGATTCTCTGACCCTCTGACTGTTGGGTCGTGTTTGTTCTCTCTCTGGGCTTTAATGAAACTTTAATGATTTTTGTGCAAAGCATAAGAGTTTTAAAAGAGAATGGATAAGGAGCTCTCCCTCTCCTGAAGGACAAGTTTCTCTCCTGGCAGGGCAAAGATGTGAATTTGAATTTTTTCCAGCAGAAAAGGAAAGTCTTGGCTTCTTAAGGAGGTGCCCTGACCACTGAACAGTCAAGAAGGAGAGCAAGAGCAGAGTTGTGGAGTTTATTGTTTATTAGACATTCTCTGATTGTGCCTAATCAGAGGATAAGGAACACCTTATCTGTGGAGTCCAGGGAGGTTTTGGCCTGAGATTAGTGCTGAGATAATCCCTGTTAGGCCTGAAATCCCTCATAAACCTCAGGGTCCAAAAATAGAAGTATCTACAACTCCAGGCAACGGAAACACCAAACAGAACCTGGACTGTGATTTCAAGGATTCCTGCCTGAATCCTGCTTTCTCTATTTTGGAATTGCTGTGGGTCCATATTCTCATCAAATTCCCAGTGTGGAATTCCCACAATTTGTATGTGTATGTTTTTGGTGCTTCTGTAAACCAGGCCCAGATTTCATTAGGCAAGTTGAGTTTATTTAAGAAAATTTAATGAAAAAATATAAAAGTCAGCACTAATTTCGGTGGCTTCTTTCCAAAACCGGAGAAAATAGCTCTTGCAACGCTGCTTTTTAAAAAAAATATTATTTTATGTTATTTTTTTTATTCAACCACAGCAAAACAAGGCTAAAACATTATTTTTGAGCTACCTGCTGATTCCCCCACCCCCTTGAGTCAAGCTGCCTGTTCACCTGTGTTCCTTTCTCCCCCAGAGGCTGAGCCACAGCTGGGCACGCTCGCCCTCACAAACGTTACCCCTGACAGCTTCAACCTGTCCTGGACCACCCGAGATGGGCCCTTTGCCACGTTTGTTATCAAAATCCAAGATTCCCTGGCGGCACACGAAGCCCAGGAGCTGACGGTGCCAGGGGGCACCCGCAGCGCCCACATCTCAGGCCTCACAGACCACACTGCCTATGACATTCACATTCAGGGCACCACCAGGGCAGGTGTCCACACAGAGCCCCTCACTGCTTTTGTCACCACAGGTACCTCAAAGCTCTGGAGTCCCTTTCTTGGCTCAGGGAAATGTGTATCCCAAAAAGGATCTCCCCAGCAGGGAGTATCTCGCCAGCAGCGATGGGTTTGTTTGAAAGCCTGGTGCAAGGATGGGTCAGAACAGGAATGTTGACCTTAAAAAAATTCCTAGGAGCAGGATTAGTTTAAAGGGAGTTAAAAGGCCAGGTTGGATGGGGCTCTGAGCAAGCTGGGATAGTGGAAATTGTCCCTGCCCATGGAACTGGATGAGTTTAAGGTCCCTTCCAACCCAAATTATTCTGTGATTCCATGATTCTGCCATTAAGACCCCTCGGGAGCCTTTCTCCCATGTCTAATAATCTTTTATAACTCCTGAAGTTTGAGGGAGAAATTTGCCTGATGCTCAGAAGTTCATCAGACAGGATTGGCTCATGGAACACCTCCTGTCCCAGGATGTTCCCTTCCAGAGACCTACCTAATATGTGAATCTTGGGGATTGCTCGATTAGAAGTAAATAAGATGCAAAAAATATTTCTAAAATGAGTACTCAAATATGTAAATATTAATTTATAAAGAACTCCAAATTATAACTCTTCAGGGGGAAATTTTTATGGCAAGTTCTAACAAAATCCGTTTCGGTGTTTGTGAAATGTCAAAAGCAAACCCAGAGCCCTTTTCAGGAGGAGGTTCTGCATTTGACTAACTGGTGTTTTTGGAGGTGAGTGGGATTTTGAGTGGTTGGAAGATTGGCTGAATCAGCTCCTGAGCCAACAGGGCAAGGCTGGACAAATACTGTGGAGAAATACAAGCAGTGCCTGGGCTCCAGGATCAAGGCCAGAGCTTAGCAAAGCCACCTGGTCTTCTTATTTGACTTGTCAGATTTTGAGTGAGCAAAATTCACTGAGATAAAATACTTGTGGCCTTTTTTTTTTTTTTTT
>VZRH01001152.1:1094247-1154730 GCA_013397555.1 Urocynchramus pylzowi
TTTTCCACATCTTTTCACTTTGACAAATGTCACACTGATGTGAAAAAGGAGCCCTCAGTGGAATTTCTTTAAGTTGTCAACAGAGCACAGCAGCAGCTGATATGCACTGGCTGTGACCCTGAGTGATTAATGTTCCTGTTCTGGCACCTCTGGCCCCTCCAGCACTGAAAACTGGATATATTCATGGGGGATAGGTAAAGAAGCAAAATACAGGAGTTGTGAATGCCCAGTTTGGCATGAGGTTTGTCCCTAAAGAACTGATGGTGGAGAGAAGTAAAAATAATTGAAAGCTTCATGTGTAGCATTTCTAAAGCAGTTTTGGTTATAACTTTCCTTACACAGGGAGCTTGGGCAGGGTTTCAATGGAGCTTGTGAGAGAAGGTGCTGAGACATCCTTGAGAAAAATTCAAAACTGAGCTCCATTGAAAATCCTCATCTTGTGGTCCTGACTATTAGATCCACACTAGGGGGAAAAACGTGATTTTTGTTTGATGGAATCTGTGACACTTTCTAATTTGCGATGTTTTTCACTTCTTTTTTTTTTTTTTTCCTTTTTTTGTGTGTGTGTGTGTTTTTGCACCTTCCCTTCTTTTAGAGGCCATGCCCCCACTGGAAAACCTAACAGTGTCTGATATGAACCCCTATGGGTTCACAGTGTCCTGGATGGCATCGGAGAATGCCTTTGACAACTTTCTAGTAGTCGTGGTGGATTCTGGCAAGCTGCTGGACCCACAGGAGTTCCTCCTTTCGGGAGCCCAGAGAGAGCTGAAGCTTAAAGGCCTAATTACTGGCATTGGCTATGAGGTTTTGCTTTATGGGTTTGCCAAGGGGCACCAAACAAAGCCCCTGAGCGCTCTGGCTGTTACAGGTATTTCAATGTGAGCAAATTGTTCCCTTCCACCCTTTTCTTTCTCACTTTCCTTCTCACACGGAAGGCGTTTCGTGCAAACCTTGGCTTTTGCATCCTTCTCTGCATCGTGGCTCCACGTAACTCCTCGTGACTGATGGGTTCACCAGTGGAATTCTGTTCCCTTTAACTGGATGTTTCCCTCTGAGGGATCCCGTGGAGAAGCATGTGGGGGCCTGAGGGGTGAAAGTTCCTTCTGGTCTTGCAGGTACCTCTAACAAAGTCTTGAAAGAAGAATGGCTGCATGCAGAGCTCATCTTGTTAACAGCTGGGCACATCAGCATTCTCCAACAGCATCATTCTCCCACATTCCAGCCATCAGGACCTTCAGGAAGAGCCATGGACTTCTTCCCATGGCCTCCTCTCTTTCCCTCTCCGTGTGGGTTCCACCCACAGTGGGATCATTGCCACCCCAAAGTTAGCACCTCTCTCCTCAAACCAGCTCATGCTTCCAACCACATCAGAGCTGCTGCATTCCAGCAGCACTCCAGCTTTCTTGGGAAATGATTGCAGGCTGATTCTCCAGCCCCAGAAGCATCAGTTCTCATCTGCACATTCCTGTCTGGGCAGCAGTGAAGCTGGGGGGGCGGATCTGGTGGGAGGCTTGAGAGGAAATAAATAGGAATGGCTGTGTGTGGAAGGAAGGATTGCATTTGGTGGGAGGTTTGAGGGGAAATAAACAGGAATGGCTGTGTGTGGAAGGAAGGATTGCATTGGAGGTGCTGTAGGACACAGCCACTCCAGCAGCATTTCTCTAGCTAACGGTGCCTGACCATATGAGTTAGAGGTGNTAGGAATGGCTGGGTGTGGAAGGAAGGATTGCATTTGGTGGGAGGTTTGAGGGGAAATAAACAGGAATGGCTGTGTGTGGAAGGAAGGATTGCATTGGAGGTGCTGTAGGACACAGCCACTCCAGCAGCATTTCTCTAGCTAACGGTGCCTGACCATATGAGTTAGAGGTGTTTTGTAGGTAATTAATAACTTACAGCCCTTGGGATCCTTTTGAATGGGTTCATTAACCAAAGGCAGCAGCTCTTGCATTTAGATTGAAGGGTGCTGTTGAAGAGAGGAATTTTCATGATTCCCCTTTGCTGTTTAAAAGCACAGTAAGGGATTAAACAGATCAGAATCATCACAGATGTCAGAAGTGCATGAAATAAGGGGTTTGCATGGAGTAAAATAATTTTCAGTGGCTTCTGTGTTTCCTCCTAGCAGAGAGAGGTCTGACAATGTTCCAGACATGCAGTTCAGTAACAAGAGCTTGTTTTTATCTGCCATAAATGCATCACACAGGTAGGGAGGGATAAATGCCCAGGAAACTCACCTTCAGCATGTGTAACTCTGCATGTGGGAGACAAACCTGTGTGTCCATGCAGTGGTTTGCTGTTCAAAAGTGAAAGACAGAATGGGCCTGCACACACTCACATTTATCCTGTTCTGTATAACACTAATATTTTATTTTAATTTTTTTTTTTTTTATAGCTGGCAGATTGTTTTCCTTGCTTTGAACTGTGGTCGGATTCTTGCAGTGTGCTATAGCCAGACCTCAGGCAGGTCTCTGATCAACTGATTAAAAAATCTTTTTTTTTTCCCCACTGCTATCTTCTCCTTTTTTAGAAGCAGAACCCGAGGTCGACAACCTTCTGGTTTCAGATGCAACCCCAGATGGATTCCGTCTCTCCTGGACTGCAGATGATGGGGTTTTCAACAGTTTTGTTCTAAAAATCAGGGACACCAAAAGGAAATCTGACCCCCTGGAGCTGATAGTGCCAGGCCATGAGCGCACCCAGGATGTAACAGGGCTGAAAGAGGGCACTGAATATGAGATTGAGCTCTATGGAATTAGCAGTGGACAACGTTCCCAGCCCATAAACACAGTAGCATCCACAGGTATTGTCTTTGCAGTGGGAAAAGTGTGACATTCCCTGCTCCTTTCAGCAGCTCCTTTTCACAGCCAGCTCGTGCTGTTCCAGAGGTGTCCTGAACTGTCTCCTGCATGTCCCTTGTCCAAGTCACTGGTTCAGTGTGCTGTGGTTATTTGTAATCAGTCCCAGCTTCCCAAGCTTTGTCACTGTCTATTTAATATGGTCTAATTGAATTACTTTAATGATCAGGAATTAGGCAGCAGAGTGTGGCAATTAAAACACTGTCTTTGAGGGCCAAGAAATATTGTCTGTGCATCAGCCTTTTCAGTGATTTTCTGTGACTAATTACATCTCAGCTCTGCACAACAGTTTACCTCCCTAGGAAAGAGTTATGACAAAATGAATTTACCAGGGCCATTGAGAAGTTTATTTATGGCTTGACCAGCAAAGGCCTAAGCAGCATTAATTTAGACTGATCATACCAGGAGCAACATGTGCTTGGTAATTCAAATTGACTTGAGTTTCTTTGCAAAATCAAAGCTTTGATTCAGGTTTATAACTGAAGCATTTCATTTTGGCACTTTTGAATGAAGCATTTCAATCTTTTTTTTCCACACCAAAATCGTGGTTTCATTCTAAAACACATTCAAACCTGAAGCATATGATGCAATGTCTCATGAGCCAAATTTGGTCTTTAAAAAATGTTGAGCTTGCTGATGCGAAAATGTGGTAATTTGAAATCAAATTAATTATGGGAGGAAAGGAAAAGGATGAGACAGGAGATCTCACCAGGGCTGCAGCTCCTCCCGAGGGGCAGCTCCCATCTCTGCTCTGGGACAGGAACAGGAGCCAGGGCACGGCTGGGGCTGGGCCAGGGCAGCTCAGGCTGGAGAGCAGGGAAAGGCTCTTCCCCCAGAGGTGCTGGCACTGCCCAGGCTCCCCAGGGAATGGGCACGGCCCCGAGGCTGCCAGAGCTCCAGGAGCGTTTGGACAGCGCTGCAGGGATGGACAGGGTGGGGTTGGTGGGGGGGCTGGGCAGGGACAGGGGCTGGGCTGGGGGATCCTGTGGGTCCCTTCCAGCTCAGGATATGATTCTAAGTTCCATGAGTGAGCAAAGCAACAGGAATTCTTCAAGGAGGCATTTGCCAGGCAGCAGCAACTCAGTGTTGAACAGCTTCTCCTGAAGCAGCCTCAGAGCCCTCATCCTCCACCCTGCTGCCTGTGGGCTCAGCTGCACTCCTGCCATCACATCCCTGCCATAAACAGCCAGGCCACCCTCACAATCCCCCAGACACTTCCATGAAGCAGAACATGCATCAGCAGCCCCCCTTGGCCAGGCTCCTGCACATTGACTCCTAAAGGAGAGGGATGTTTAAAGTCCACTGCACTTGTTAGCAGCAGGTCCCATCCTCAGTGGCTCCCAGGATATTTATGGGAAGCCACTGGGAGTCATCATTTTCCTCATGACTACGTCCCTGTGCAGCCCTTGCAGGGAGATTTAGCACATGTCACTTACTGGAGCCAATAGCCCAAGAGATGTTTGTCAGCTGTAAATAGCCCATGAATAATGGACAATAGGGCCACAAAAACCCAGCTAAATAATTTGGGCTGCAGGTTACACCACATTGGGTGGGTGGCTGCCAAGGCAGCCAACTAATTTCTTTTTTAGGAGTGGATTATTGCACAAACATATGGATATTTATAGCATTTCCAGTGTGGTTGCAAGGAAATATTTCTATCCTTGAAGAGGGAATTTATCCACTGCTGCTCTCAGAGTTGGTGTCTTCTAGAATTTTATCTGTAAAATCTCAGTTAAGGTGCAATTTAACCCCCACTGGGAGATCACAACACATCTATTGTCCAATTAATATC
This sequence comes from Urocynchramus pylzowi, assembly GCA_013397555.1. Classification (NCBI taxonomy): domain Eukaryota; kingdom Metazoa; phylum Chordata; class Aves; order Passeriformes; family Fringillidae; genus Urocynchramus; species Urocynchramus pylzowi. The sequence continues at coordinate 1,098,892 of VZRH01001152.1, forward strand.
CTTGTGGGAGTGTGAGTCTCATGCTGCTCCTTTCCTCTTCCTCCAGGGGTGTTTTGCCACACTGTGACAGCATTTTATTCCTGAGATGATCACAAAACACTTCACATGCTCTTGATTTGTGATTAATGCAACCTGCTGCTTCCTGTTGATTGGGAGAAGAAAGCCAGGGAACATCCTCCTCTAGTCTGCTAGAAATGAAAGAACAATTAGTAAAAAACCTCCCTAAAAAACCAGCCTTTCTCAGGTACCATGGGTGCTTTAGCAGCCTCTCAGGAGAGCTCCCTGTCTCTCATACACCCTCTTGGGGAAGATGCTGGAGGATAAAGATAATTTACCTGTGCCTGCCCAACAGATGACCTGAGGTGCTCTGTGAGTGCCAGGTCAGGAGCACGCTGGCTGCTTTCTATGCCTGCTTCATTCTGGCTTCCAGGTAGCCCAAGAAGATGATTTCATTCACTTCTTTTTCATTTCCCTGTGCTCAAAGGTGCAAATCTCTCCCATCTCTGGGACTCATTCCAGGACAGATGCTCTGATGCTCCATTATATTTCCTGCCAGGCTCTCTCCCAGGAAAGCTGCAGCTGGGGGACTTGGAGATGTGGAAAACTCACATCAAAGCTCTTCTTACTGCTCTTTGTCATGCAGCTCACCTGGTGCAGAAAACAAGCCTGAGGCCCATGGAAATGTGCACAGCAAAGTCCAAGTGGGACGGATTGGGGATTTTATTTTCTGGGAAAGGCTGAAATTCTTCATGTGTATGCAAACCAAGAGCTCTTCCATCTGTTTGGTCTCCAAAATCACCACTTGCATTTTTCTTCAGCCTCTCAGGCCACCTATAATGTAAAGCAAAACCAATCTAATTTTCATTTCTCTATATTTCCTACCTTTTCTTTATTTTCTCTGATTTCCTTCAGCCTGTACCCAAATCAGCAGCACCTTTTTGTGCCACGTTGCTTTTCCAACCCCACCTCGCTTCCTTTCTTATCTGTAATTCTTTTCTTCCCTTGGCTTGTCCACGTGAGCAAACCCCACCAACACTTCTAGTGAGCTCCAGAGACATAATTTACATTTCTCTTGAGAGCTTAGTTGTTTTTCTTTCCTTGCCTTTCAGTTGATTTAGTGCCCTGCTGCTTTGGGGACACATGGAACAAACAGCCTCTGACTCCTTTCCCGCAGGCACGTTCTTTCTGAGCTATTTCAAGCCCAGTCCTTATTTTTTTTCCCTCCTCTTGCCCCCCTTCCCCTGCTCTCAGCCTGTCTCCACTCCTCTTCACGTGTCTGATGTTTGGGATCTCTCCTCTTTGTGTGCTTTGTGTCCTCTTTGCCTGCTCTGTGTGTGCTGTTTATTTTTTAATGCCTCAGGGTTGTTTTGGTTACAGCCAAAAAAAGCTGGAAAGATTGGAAGTGGGATGCTCAATGTAAACTTGGAAGTGGCAGCTCTCTTTACCACGTCCTTCCAAAGCCCTTTCCATGCTTGTTCTGCAGGATCTTTATTAAACCTCCAACTGGAATGTTTCAGATACTTGTTGGGTTTAAATTTGAGTTATTTTTGGTACAATTTGGGCTTCGTTTGCCCAACTTACTAATTTATGTGGGCAAGTGCAGTGCTCAGGTTTTGACAGGGGAAGGCTGAGTTTTATGACAAAGAGCTGCAGGTGATGATTGTACTCAGAGCCTTCCCCATGGTGATTGTACTTGGATGTTCTCTGGATGGATGTGCTTGAAAGAAAAATCATGGGCTCAGAGATCCCAGGAGGAAAACCTTGTTGCTTCTGGTTTGAAGCCAACAGAAGTTCCAGGAGTGAGTCCTTAAGAGGAGCCTTGATGGGCTCCCACACCTGAGTCCAGGTCTTCTTGGAGCATCCTGCATTAGGAACTTTATGCTCAGGAAGAGAGATCTATCCATGGCTGTCACTGCTGTGTGTCACAGAGGGTTCTGGGACTCAGTGGAAGGTCTAAAAATCCTCCAAGTGAAACTGGGATAGAAAAAAATCTTAAATACACATCCCATGGGTAGCAGAATTCCATTTCTGTGCATGTTCCTCCTGGTTTTCTACAGCACTGGAATCTCTGTTATTTTTATAAGTAGATACACTTTGGGTATTTTTAACCTATGCAATACTGGAATGGTCCTGAAAAAAAGGAAAGTTTGGACCAAATGGATTGTTGCTATAATAAAACCCTTCAGTTTTGTACCCCCTGCATTAATGTTATTTAGAGCAGAACACTGACAGCACCAGCTCATGGTTTAGGGTGATAAAACAAACCAGTTTTCCAGCACAAAGGACTGATAAACAAATGATTTACCTTTTCTTCCCCTGTGGTGTGTTCTCTGTTCTCCCCTGACAGTGGTTGGCTCTCCCAAGGGAATTTCTTTCTCTGACATCACGGAAAATGCTGCCACAGTCAGCTGGACCCCCCCTCGCTCCCGCGTGGAAAACTTCCGGATCTCCTACGTCCCCGTCACGGGAGGTGAGCTGGGACAGGGGGTGCCAGGGAGAGCAGGAAGGGTTTGCTGGGCTGCCATCCCTCCTTTCACTGCATCTCCCAGCTGATCTTGCACAGATCTCTTTTTCTTCTTCAGGAATGAGGTTGGTGCAGCCAACCTTTGTCTGTACACCGTGTCCACATCCCATGGGCAGGGCTTGAAGGACAGCCCAGAGGTGGATGCTGGAGTGGTTGTACTCCCAAGAAGTCTCTGTCTAAACCTCCTCAGCAAGAATTAGTTTCCAAATTGTCATTATTTTGTAGGCACTTCATGAGCTGAGCACACTGGAAAAGATGGCCCTTGGAAATAATCATCAGAATCCTTGGTTATAATAAAGTTTCAAGGCAGTGATTTACTCAGTGCTCTCCAGCATTGTCTCATTCTGGTTTAGTGTCCAACTTCAAAAACTTCCTCTACTTTAACAGATTTTTAACCTAATTTAGGGACCTCTCTGTAGGGAAACAGCTAAAGAGCAAACACTAAAGACATCAGCACCAACAAAACTGCTGCTGTTGACTGAGACAAGGAGAGATTTAGATCTTTAGAGAATACAGCCTGGAAGGACACGTGCAGCTTTAAATACAGTGGTCCCACAGAAGAAAAGGAATCCAGTCATAAATTTAGGCACTTGTCTAAGTACTTTCCTGGAATAAACCCAGGATTTGGAGTAAATATGGGTGCTAAGTCCTCAGTCACACACAGAGCACCTTTTAAACTAATGTGTACTATATCTTTATTTTAAATGAGAGGGGTAAAGGAGAATCTTCCAGCCCTCACCACAAACAAAGCAGATCTAAACTGCAAGTCCTGTCCTCAAGGTGTTTGAACTCCCAGGTAGAGACTGCCGGGGTTTCTGCTTACACCTTGTCTGGGAAATTGTATTTTTCTGAACAGAAATCACAGAATGGCTTGCATAGAAAGGGACCTTAAAGCTGATCTCATTCCAACTCCCTGTCACAGACAGGGACACCATCCACTACAGATATTAATGTTTCTTACTAAATACAAACCAATGTTTTATATTTGGGTGTTATGGCAACAATATTTGACACCAGTGATTGAAACTAACTGGAGAAAATTGTACTTCTAATGCTGTAGAAGCACATCCATGGTGGCCATGATGTCTTTAACTTGAAAAACACCCTTCAAGCATTTCCTGGAGTATTGTGTCACTCATCCCTTGGCATTTGGCCTCATCCTAGGTACTCCAAATGTTGTCACAGTCGAAGGGAGCAAGACAAGGACCAAGCTGGTGAAGCTGGTCCCAGGTGTGGACTACAATGTCAGCGTCATCTCTGTGAAAGGCTTTGAAGAAAGCGAGCCCATCTCTGGCATCCTGAAAACAGGTAATAATATAAAAGCAGGAAATAGCAGCTCTTTAAATGGATCATCTGACTCAGGGACTGGAGCTGAAGACCCACCAAGATCCCATTTTTGCTGCCCACACAAACTGTCAGAAGCACTTTTTCCTACTCCTTCCTTGTCTTTGCATTTTACATGAAGATGGAACTTGTAAATTTGGTCAGGCTCCCATTTGCTAAATGCTAAAGAAACCTGTGAGATGGAGACAATTCATGTATTTACAGTTCTAATTCACCAGAAAAAAAAAAATCAGAAGTTTGTTTAGTTCTTTCTTTAATTAATGCTGGTTTTGAGATGAGGGAGCAAAGGGCCAGCTGAGCTGAGCTGTTCAGACCAGTTTCTGTTGTGGACTTCACATGTCCCAGGTTCCAGACTGTCCTAAGCATAAAAACATTCTCTTTCCTGATTTTTTCTTCAATATTCTCTCAGTATTTTCTCAGTATTCTGTCTCCTGATTTTTCCTTTAAAAACCCCTGCAGGAAATGAGGGCTCACTCTGCTCCTGCTGACCCCTCCTTGTATTCTTTTTGGGGGCTAACAAACATTCAGAGAGCAGAGGCAAAGAACAAGATGATGACTACTGGACAATGACAGGAGATTTATAACCCATTCCAGCTGTTCTGGAGGCAAAGATCCCATCTGAATTCACAGAGAGCATAAACCTGAAAAGTAGAGTCCAGTGAGGAGGCGAAGCAGGACGTGGGGGGATTTTGGATGCCTGGCTGGCTGTGGGATTGCTTTGTTCCAGACAAGCTGCTGGAAGGTCACAGTGGCCATCAGCTGCTGTCACTTTGGTGATTTTTCCCAGCTCTGTCTCCTGAATTTGTTCTAAAAACAACCCAGACTTGAGGGTGTTAAGAGAAATATGTCAGCTTTGACAGAGCTGTTGAGATCGATGGTATCAAGAGTGGTCTGAGAACACGGTTAGTTCTGTTTGTTCCCAAACTTTCATCTCTTCCAGCGCTGACCTCCCTTTCCAGTGGAGGCTTTGGTGTCCCTTCATAGGTACTGATGTCTTTCCTGCATAACTCCACTATTCCAAAGGGAGTCATAAAAGCTGCACCGAGTTTTGGGCATTTTCTCTCATGAATTTACAGCAGAGCATTGCACAGAGCTGAGAGTGTTTGTCAAATTCCTTCAATCTGCTTTTCTTCCAGCTCTGGACAGCCCGTCAGGCCTGGTAGTGGTGAACATCACAGACTCTGAGGCTCTGGCAACCTGGCAGCCAGCAATTGCTGCTGTGGATAACTACGTGGTGTCCTACTCTTCTGAGGAAGGTGAGAGGAGCTGGGAATGGGTTGGGGAGCTGAAGGGTTAAAGCTCTCAAGAGGTGCTGATTGTAACTCCAGGAAAATCACAGATATCCAGAATTGGAGGGACCCATGGGGATCACCCAGCCCAGCCCCTGTCCCTGCACAGACACCCCAACAATGCCACCCTGGGCATCCCTGGCAGCGCTTTCCAAACGCCCCTGAAGCTCTGGCAGCCTCGGGGCTGTTATTTGGAGAAGGGGCTTTGATGGAAGCATTTAAAAATTGATCGTTTTAATTCAGCACTCTCGATTCAGCCGTGAACAGACACAAGGGAGATTCCTGGGAAGCAGAGGCGGTGTTATAATTCCTGTGAACACTAGAGAGAGCTCACACTTTTAGAGAAAGGGCTCTGGTGGAGCCCAGACTCAGGAGAGGTGCCAGAACAGCCCTGGGCTCCGGGCTTTTATCATTCTGCCCTTGCACCAACTAGGAATAAAATAAATCAGTGAGTGGAGCACGGACTTGGGCACATCATGATGTGTCTGAACGAAATCAACATCTCCTTTCTCCTGTGTTCTGTTCTCAGAGCCAGAAGTGACCCAGCTGGTCTCAGGGAACACGGTGGAGTACGACCTGAAGGGGCTGCAGCCTGCCACGGAGTACACGCTGAGCATCCACGCACAGAAGGACACGCAGAGGAGCGAGAGCCTCTCCACCCACTTCACCACAGGTGCCTTCCCACCCCACAGCTGCCAGCCCTTCTAGTCCCACCTGCTCCGTGCCATTTTCACTGGAAACCTGAATTTCAATGGTTTGCATCAGCCTTTCTCCGGTGGGAGCCTGGCGTGGCTGATAAGAGATGGTTTTCTGTCACTGATGCCTCAGGTTTTAGCTTTTTATATTTTTCAGATTCTGTGCTGCTTTAGAGTGCACTTCTGAGCTTCATATTAGGGGATGGTGAGCTCTCTGCACAGAGCAGGGAGACAAAACAATTCCTGCTCCAGCTGGGGACCAAGGACAAATGATCCAAATCTCAGGCCCAGGAGCACAAACAACGTGGGCTGGAGAGAGAAAAACAAGCAGGATGGGACTTCATGGGCTGGAGCTGTAATTAGACAATTAACTCCAATATTCAAATGGACCAAAACTTATAAAAACATGAGATCACCAGTTCTGCAAAGTCTCACACAGAGCAGGAGCAGGAGCTCTTCTTTGGCTTCTGAAGGTGCCCAGCTGGTTTCACACTCGTGGCTTTCCATGAGCATCAATGGAAACAGGGATGGTTCTCATTTTCCTGCCTTGGCTAGTCCCAGGGTATTAATTAAGGAGCCACATCAAGCCAGTCCTATAATCACAGAGGGGAAGGGAAGCTGGAGATTGGAGCCAGACCAAGCAGGAAAAGTTTTCCTATTCTAAAAAGGTTTCCTATTCTAAAAAGTTTTCATATTCTAAAAAAGTATAATTGGAACCAGAGTTTTATTTCCTGGGAATATGTAAATACCAATCTGTCTTCTTGTGAGAAATAATAAAACGCACAATTTTGTCTCAAAAGACATTTCAGTGCAACTGTTCATAAAATAAGGTGCCTGGAACAAGCCAATATTTTAACTTAGATAAAGTTAACACCTTTATTTTAAACTACCAATGGGAAAATTAATTCTTAACCACAAAAGTTAAGGTTGAAGTGTTTTTTCATTTCAAATTTCTCTGGAGAGAAAGTTTGTTTTCCTGGCTTGTTTTAATATATGGCCCACAAGATAACCTGTGGAATTAACTTTGCATGGATGCAGTTGTAATTGCTGTGGTGTCTCCTGCAGGGCTGGATGCTCCAAGGGATTTGAGTGCCACTGAGGTGCAGTCAGAAGCAGCTGTGATGAGCTGGAGGCCCCCCCGTGCTCCAGTCACTGGATATCTCCTGATCTTTGAATCCATCGATGGCAGAGTCAAGGTAAACAAACCTGAGGGGCTGTGCCTCAAATCTGGGCAGGGGAGATGCTCTGAAGTGTCCAGTAATGCAACAGAGTCCAGTCATGCAACTCTGAAGTGTCCAGTAATGCAATTAAGTGTGCCTTAATTTAAACACTTAATTTCAAAATGCTCACTGCCTCTTTCAGTGCTAGACTGAACACAAATGCATTTAAAACCTGTTAAAGGACTTTTGTACATTATACCCTGGAACAGAAGCTCTATTGAAGATTGAATTTTGCCTTTCACCCCTCCACAATACAGATAACAGCACAAACATTTTCCTTCATCCCAGACCTGCATCATGGAGTAAACTCACACCCCCAAAGGATGTGATTCACTCTTCTAAACTCAGGGAGATCCCTGTGCAAAGGGGTGTCTGAGGAAGGATGAACTGTCTGTGGAAGTGCCTCTTATTCTCCTATAATTTTAATTTGTTCCTACGTAATTAGATTACACTAAATGCTTAAATATGAATCAGGTGAATCCCAGAAAAAAAGAAAATTTTGCCCAGCCTGGATCACTGGAGAAGATTCTAATTTTCAGGAAGGCAAATTCCACAAGCACACTAAAAATAAGTCTTTTAATGTCACAGCAAAACAGCCTTTTAAAGCTTGGAGTGCAACATTTCCTTGTCCTAAAGAATGAGTTCCCCAGTTTTTTTATGAATTTGACTATCTGTACATTCAGGACTTGTAAACATTTATGCTGCCTTGCTTTTAAACCTCTCAGCTTGTACATTATGATGGTAAACACTCATTTCCAGGCAAGCTTTATTGAACTTTTAAAGATTAGCTTGGTAAAAATCTTAGAGGAGTAGCTTTATATTAATTAATCTAGATGGTTAAAGATACCATCAATAATTACGACAAAAAATAATGTGACAGACTAAAATATGTAACCAAATCTGGTCATAACGATGTATTTCTCTGAGATTTCCCTGTATTATTTCTTTTCTCCACAGGAAGTCATCCTAAACCCTGAGACAACTTCCTACAGCCTGACAGAGCTAAGCCCCTCCACACAGTACACGGTGAAACTGCAGGCCCTGAGTGGGGCCCTGAGGAGCAAAACCATCCAGACCATCTTCACCACCAGTAAGGACATTAGAACACAGCTCAAATAATCCAAATTACTGCTGAGCTCTGCTGTGAGGACACACAGACCCCACACAAGATTTTAATCCATTTGTAGTGTTGGTGCAAAGTCCCTGTTCCCCCAGATCTGTTTTCCCTTGCCAGGATGAAAATCCAATATCCACCCACATCACCCTCACAGTCCTTTCTCTAGTGAAACATCCTGCCTTCCCCATGTGAAATATCAGCAGGAATTCTTCAAAATCCAGCTGACACCTTGATTTCTCCCTGTATCGATCCCAGCGAGCAGGGAAAACAAATCAGAGTTTGGAGCTGAAATGAAGCAAACCACAAAGGCACACACAGATCAGTGCTGGGGGCTGAGCAGATGGATTTCTGGGCAGGTTTTTCTCCTCTCTCTGACATGGGCTGTCTCAAAGCCGCTCTGCACGTCAGCTCCAGCCCAACAGGACAGCTCTGCAAGGATAAATTGGCTTCTCTGAAGGTCACTTCACAGCTGACATTAAAAAAAGGACTAGCTGTGTCCTAAAAAACTGCACTAGCTGTTTCACTTTGCCTATCATTTGTCTCACTTTTCCCAGTTTTCAGCCTTTCAGGCCCAGCAGGACCTTCAGTCATCCCCATTCCCCCTCCTGCTGCTGGCACCAACTCCAGCCCAAGGACTGCTAGAAGTCACCCAGCCCCGAGTCTGCCCTGTCACTGCTTGTGCAGAGCAGGATGAACTCACCAACACATCCAGAAATAGGAGAGGAATGAAATCTGGGTGTATTTAGGTGATGTTTGGCAAATTGACCATGAACAGGGACTGACCAGGTGCCTTCAGCCATGTGGACAGTGTCAGACTCATTCAGGCAGAGGCTTAAGCCTGGCCTTAACTCTAAAAATAAATTTGTGTCTATTTAGTGACAGGGAAACACTGAAATGACTGTAGAGTCACTTTTCTCCAAATCCCAAAGCTGATGGAAACATGTGTGGCCTTGAGTCACACCAGGAGAGGTTTAGATTCAATATCCGGAAAAATTTCTTCATGGAAAGAGTTGTAAAGAATTGGAATAAACAGTGTTGGAGTCCCCATTCCTGGAAGTATTCAAAATATCTGTGGAGGTGGCACTTGAGGACATGGTGGTGAACATGATGGTGGGACAGTGTTAATGGTTGGAATTGATCTTGAAGGTCTTTTCCAACCTTAACAATGCCATGATTCTGTGAAATTCTCTGGAGCTGAAGCACAGGCAGGGATGTATAACACTGGCAAGGACCAGCAGCCACTCTGTGAGAAGCTACAGGTAAAAACTCTCCTATGGACACACCTGGAACAACACTTAATTGGCTGAAAAACTTAATGACCTGAGTGAATAAAAAGAAAAAAAGAAAAGGTTTTTCTGGGGGGTTAGAAATTGTTCTGACTGCAATGATTTTATTGGCTTGTTGTCAGAAAGAAAAGCTTAACAACATTTTCCTGTAGTTTCAACTGCTGTTGTTTGCTTTGTTTTTTAGGAGTGTAGCTTTATAATGCATTTAATATTGTCCTTGCTAGCAAAACACTCACAATTAATTTATTTATGATTGAAGTCCTGTCCTTTTCTGTCACATGATCAGAGATTGGTAAATTTGTTTTTCCCCAAAATTGCTGTAACACAGCTCCTGAATTTCAGCTTTTAGCTGGAGGATGCACTCCCATCCTAGCAGAGAGTAGTTATCTCACATTCCCAGCGCTTCCAGAAGTGCAGACAGATGTGAAAAACCACATTCAAAAGAAGAATTCACCTCACCAGCTGTATCCTGTGGATGTTCTGTATGCAGGATGCAATTATAAACTTGTTCCTGGGATCTGTAGCTGTCCCACAAGGGAATTTCCTGAGTCATCTGCATTTGGCACATTCCTTATAACTGCTGATTTCCTAAGGAATGCTTTCTTTTCCCTGTGTGTGCAGCTGGGCTCCTCTATCCCTACCCCAAGGACTGCTCCCAGGCCCTGCTGAATGGAGAAGCCACCTCTGGGCTCTACACAATTTACCTGAACGGGGACAAGGCTCAGCCTCTGCAAGTGTTCTGTGACATGGGCGAGGACGGGGGCGGCTGGATCGTGAGTACGGGGCAGGGCCAGCACACCCCATCCTGCTCATCCCTCTGAGGCACCCTCAGAGTGCTATTATCACAGTAGGGCTGTCCTGTCCTGTCTGTAAATGTGGGGAGTTTTATCCTGGGTAGGGGTAGTGGGTTTTTTTACCTAGGGGTAGTGGGTTTGGTTTGCTGATTTGATATTTCACCAATGTTGAGGTTTCCCAGCCAACGCACCAATGTGCTGGCCAATACCAGTGCAGTCACTTCCTGCTGTGGGATAGGATTAGGAGAAAGGCAAAGCAGGCTTAAAACCTTAAAAGGGTATAAAGAAAATTTTATTAACAGTAACTAAAAGAAAAAAAAAAGAAGTAAGAATTAAAACAAACCCTTCAGAACACTTCTCCTCCCCCCACAACCTTTCCTTTTCCACTGACAATGTAAAGAAACAAAACTTAAAATTTCCAGTCAGTTTACCACCTCTAAAATAGTCTTTCTTCAGTTCACTTAGGGAGAGAAGTCCCTCTTGAAAAACTATGACAGTAGGACACTCCAGTGCCCAGAACAGCATTGCCAGCTCTTTCTGTAGTTGGAGGGGAGAGAGGTGTCTCCAAAGGATGGGTCACACCCCTGCCTTCAGCCCTGATGCCTCTCCAGTGGTGGAAGGGCTGCTGAAATGACCATATTGGATAACACATTTTCTAAATAATCAGCAAGGAGAGGGGAGGGTGAACTGAGGCGATTCTGTTTGAAAGAGAGAGGGAGTGAGGGAGGTTAAAGCATGGCCCAGGGGAAGCATGTGTTCAGCAGCCATGGAGTGCAGTGGATCCAAAGCCACTGTGCAAGGGACACATCCCACCCAGCCAACAAAGGAATGGCAGTGAATGCCACCTCTCCACACTGACATCCCCAAATTTGAACATGCCAAAGGGACCCAGGGCACAGAAAGGCAGGAGGAGCTGGAGGAATGCTTGGCTGGGAGATGAGGAGTGGAGAAACCCTTGGCTGAGAAATCCAGAACTGCAGGATGGGTTTAAAAGAGCAGAGAGCAGGAACTGAGAGGCCACGTCATGCAGAAGAGCCTGGGAACCCAACAGAGAAACTGGAGACTTAAAAAATACAGGGAGCATCCAACAGCCTGGGTGCAACTCAGTCCTTGCAGTGAGGCTCTGCTGGAAGGGGTAAAGGCAGGGCAGGAGCAACACTGAGCTCTGTTTGTAAAAGCTCTTTCCCTCTGGCCAGGGCAGCCTGTCCATAACATTTCCTGCTTTTAGGTGTTCCTGAGGCGTCAGAATGGAAAGCAAGATTTCTACAAGAACTGGAATACTTATGTGGCAGGGTTTGGAGATCCTAAGGATGAATTCTGGATAGGTAAGTGCTGAACATTTGTATTAAAAAAAAAAAAAAAAACAACAAAAAAACCCCAAAAAAACCAGGAACACAGCCCAAAAGTCCAGGAGCCGCTTAGAGGTCCCATTTAGCTAGCAGGAGTATTTGTAAAGGGGAACAGGAGAAAAGGAGCCAGGACAGCCTCTGTGAGGGAGACTGAAAGGGCCAGCTCAGGCAGTCCCTCCAGCTGCAGTTCAAGGGTGCCATGCTGGGGTGACCAAATGAACCCACCCAATGCTCACTGGGGCTCTGGGAGAAGTCAGAGGTGACCTGGGAAGCAGGTTCTGTTTCCTGTCCTCCTGGGACACCCCCAGCAGCCAAGGTTTACAATTCAGAGAGGAAAAGCAGGGCAAACAGAAGTCATTAACTCACATTGTGGTAAAACAGAAGTAAATCCTCCACATTTTCAAGGGTTGCGCTAAATTTTTCTGGTTGTAAATTAAAGATTGATGATGATGATGATGATGACACAGGGCTACTTTGGTTGTTTTGCCCAGCCTGTTTCTATGCTTTGAAAGGAAGATCTCTCTCCTGGTCAGCCTGGGACTATTTGCTTTTGTGCTGACATCACCCTAGACCTGATCCAGCTCAGTGTCCTCACCAGTGCTGGTGTCCTGCTCTGTTTGTACAGTCCAGTATGGCCCCATTTATGGAATAATGGCATGGCAAATTTCCTGGTTTTGCATGAGACGGAGAGCTTTGGCCACTTCTCTCTTTCAGCAATGTCCAGGGGCAGTTGAATGGCTTTGGGTTCAGCGACCAGCACTGAACCCACCACAGTCAGAGAAAAAACCATGGAGAGACTGATGCCTTAAGGAACCTGAAAATCAAACAGCACACTTTTGAGATAACATTAGCATAGGAGTAATGTATAGGTTGATCTTTATTGGAGGCCTCCAGAGGCAAATATGGAAAATATCTACAAAAGCCCTGCCTCCATGGGGTGAACACCGTTTTTATAAAATTTATAAAATTTATAAAATTATAATTTATAAAATTTATAAAATTTTATAAAATTATAAATTNCGGCATCAAGACCAACATTCCTTCCTGCCCACAGGTCTGGAGAACCTGCACAAAATCACTTCTCAGGGCCAGTATGAGCTGCGGGTGGACCTGAGGGACAAGGGGGACACGGCCTACGCCGTGTACGACCGCTTCAGCGTGGGCGACGCCAAGAGCCGCTACCGCCTGCGCGTGGATGGCTACAGCGGCACAGCAGGTGAGAGCAAAGAGTGACTTTCCCTCCCTCTCATGACCCATTTCCTCCCCGTTGACTCAAGGTAACTGTGTGAATATTGCAGATCAGCAGGTGCCTCTCCTGTGTGAGTGTCTTGGTTTGAAAAGACAGGTGTCTGCTAAGGAAGGCAGGAGCCTCGCCTGAAATGGAAAATGTAAACCCTCTCCCTCTGAATTATTACAATTTTGAAATTAAGGGGCCCTCAGGCAAAGATATTGGAGTAGGAATAACAGCTCTTTACTAGAAAAACTAAAAATACAAATGTAATAGTACAAACAAAAACAAATCACTGCCAGAGTCAGAAGAGGCCCTGGCCCGCTGTGGGTCAGGGTGGTGGCAGCAGTCCCATCCCAGGGTGGCTCAGCCCTCCTGCAGTGCCAGCTGTGGCTCTGCTGGAGCAGGGATCCTGGACAAGGGGGGAGTTTTCCTCTGGAGCTCCAGGGCTGCTGGAGATGGGCCTGGGCTCCCTCTGGGAATGCAGGGGAGAAGAAAGCTGCTCCTCTGGGAATGCAGGGGGCAAAGGCTGCTGGGGTGTTGCCAAGGGCAGATTGGATCCAGGTAGGAATGCTTGGCTCCTCCCCTGGGCAGAGCCTCTCCCATGGGATGCTGGAATTTGATCAGCCATGCAGGGACACTCAGTGGCCATGGACAGCAGAGATCTCCTGGAGGGAGGATTGGCTGTGGGAGAGATAAAGAAAAACCTGCCCAATGAACAGAGGAGAACTGCCCCAGCTCTGACAGATGGGAAATACACACCCTCAAACTATATCTTACAACCCAGCACAGTGAGGTGTTCAAAAATCAAACATATCAATATATTTATGTTTCTGTTTTATATCCTCCAGGAATTTTGGTGCCATATTTTATGGCCTGCTTATGGCAGAATTGAAACAAGTGTATTAAACCACAATATATCTCATTTGGCCAATCTTGGCTGTCATTTATACAGCCAATAATAGCCTGGCACAGCTTCTTCTTTTGTCAGTAGAATTTGCAGCAAAGCCCTGCTGTAATGTGATTTATGATTTTGCTGAACAAATCATCTGCCTTTTGTAATCATACTGGGGCAAACCCTGCAGCCCTTGGTGAGTCCTCTTCAGGGCTTCACAGGATTAAGAGATAAATCCAGTTTAACAATATGTCTTAAAAGGAAATAATTTCACACTGCTGGGTGCATAAACCAGAGGTGTGGATGTGGGCTCTGCCCTGTGACCAGCTCAGGAGCTATTACCCAGACTACAGAGATACACAGGAAATTCAGCAGCAGAATGAATGTCTATTTAATTTAGATGGGATATTGGGAAGAAATACTTCCCTGTGAGAGTGAGGAGGCCCTCACAGGGTGCCCAGAGCAGCTGTGGCTGCCCCTGGATCCCTGAAAGTGCCCAAGGCCAGGCTGGATGGGGCTTGAAGCAACCTGGGATAGTGGAAGGTGTCCCTGCCATGGCAGGGGTGGAATGAGATGAGTTTTAAGGTCCCTTCCAGCCTAAACCATTCCATGATTCTGTGATTTAAGGCAAATTGTCTAGTGCAGAGTAGTAGTAAGTGCTACCATGAGTAGGATTCAGTCAGTGGGGAGACTCTTTTGGTCTTGATTTCTTCCTTGAGAACACCTCTTTGGTCTTGGCTTGTCCACACTGTAAAATCCAGCTTTTAGCAAGAAATGCAGAAATTGAGCTGCATGGAAAAAAAACCACTTCATATACTGGGGATTAGAGACCACCTGAGAAAATATTTTTAAATGCCTGCAAAACCAAAAATTGTGCGTTTCCTTCTGTATTAAACAAGTCAATTTTTAAAAAGTTAGATGCAGACAGGGACAGTCCAAATATTTTCTGCAGAATGGGCACACCCATAAAATCTAAACCAGGTAACCCACTGACCTTGCTCTTTCTTTTGTCCCCCTCTCCAGGAGACTCCATGACCTACCACAATGGAAGGTCCTTCTCCACCTTTGACAAGGACCATGACTCTGCCATCACCAACTGTGCTCTGTCATACAAAGGAGCTTTCTGGTACAAGAACTGTCACCGAGTCAACCTGATGGGCAGATATGGTGACAACAGCCACAGTCAGGTGAGTTTGGCTCTGAAAGCTTCTCTAATGCATGAGAGGAAGGGGACTTTCAATTATGGGTTTTTCTGATGGTTCAGCCAGACAAAAATCACAGCATCCCCTCCTACCACTCTCCAAGAACATAGGGAAATGTATGAGCTCACAAAACAAGAATTTAACATCAGCTGGTGAAACCTTTGTCTGATTTTCCAAGGGAATATCCCAAGTGTGCAGGGAATAATTGTAGTTTTCAACATGTGAAACAAAAATATTTTTCCTTCCATGAAAGCCAGGCAAGGAGGGACAGCTCTGAGGGACAGAGATTTAACAAGATCAAGCTCAGGGTGCTGCACCTGGGTTGGGGCACCCCCTGGGATCAATCCAGGCTGGGATGAGCAGCTGGAGCAGCCCTGGAGAGGGAGCTGGGGGTGCTGTGGGTGAGAGCTGGAGCTGCCCCAGCCCTAAAACCCCGCTGCCCTGAGCTGAGCCCAGCGTGGGCAGCAGGGCAGGGGGATCCTGCCCCTGTGCCCTGTGCCCAGGTGAGAGCCCACCTGCAGAGCTGCCCCAGCCCTGGCCCAGCACAGGGAGGAGCTGGAGCTGCTGGAGAGATCCAGAGGAGGCACCAGGGGGATCAGAGGGATGGAGCAGCTCTGCTGGGAGGAAAGGCTGGCACCTTTCCTCCCAGCAGAGGATTGTTCACCTGGAGAGGAGAAGCTTTGGGGTGACTTCAGTGTGGCCTTGCAGAGCCTGAAGAGGCTATAGGAAAGGTGGGGAGAGAAGATTTACAAGAACCTGGAGGGGCAGGACAAGGGGCAATGACTTCACACTGACAGAGAATAAGTTTAAATTAGATACTGGGAGGAAATTCTTCCCTGTGACGGTGGTGAGGCCCTAGCACAGGGTGTCCAGTGAAGCTGTGGCTGCCCCTGGATCCCTGGCAGTGTCCAAGGCCAGGCTGGAGCAACCTGGGACAGTGGAAGGTGTCCCTGCCCACAGCAGGGATGGAACAAGATGATCTTTAAAGTCCCTCCCAGCCCAATCCATTGTTTCCATGATTCTGTGACCTCATGTGGGTGGGTTTGTACAGGTTGGACATTCCAAAGCCCCTGTGCTTCCCAAAGCTCCTCCACTTAGTGGTGCCTCTGTGCCCAAACCAGAAACATCCCCAGTCTGAACCAGGGGCAGCAAATGCAAGTGTGACCTCCAACCTCTCCCCTTTGCCTTCACAGGGAGTCAACTGGTTCCACTGGAAGGGCCACGAGTATTCCATCCAGTTTGCAGAGATGAAGCTGAGACCCTCCAGCTTCCGGAACCTGGAGGGGCGTCGGAAGCGAGCGTAGAGCCCCGGGGGCTGCGGGCAGGGGCTGGGGAGGGGATGGAGAGGGGGGTGTGGGGAGACCCTCTGGCGTCGCTGGCCTGGGGGTGTGAGGAGCTGGGACTGGCACCAAAGCATCGGTGAGCCGTGGCCCGGCACAGGCTTTGCAGCATTCCAAAAAAAGCCTTAAAACATCCCAGAGTTTCCAGCAGAGCAGCTCCAGCTGCCCACCAGGAACGTCCTCCACACCAAAGACAACGATCTCAAGGGTTCTGTGTTGTTTTATTAATTTTTTTTAATTTTTTTTTGCCAGAAAGCGTCTGGGATAAAGTTCTTCCGACGTCTGACGATCTCTTGGGTGGCCCAGGGGAGGGGAGGGAGAACAGCTTTGTACATTGGTAGTTTGTTTTAGAACCAGCCATATTTTACACACAGAAATGTGTAAGATTAGTTATCATTATTATTATTATTACTATTAGTTATAAGTGAAAATAATTGGTGGTTTGAATGCCTTTTTTATATATATCAAGTACCACAGAGAAGAAGGGAATGGGAAGGGAAAGCAGTATGTTTTTAAACTTAAGCATAAGATTAATATTATTAATATAAAGACAAAGTAATAATAATAATAATGATAATAATAATAAGCTACTTTTTGTCATTTTTAAGAGAACCATGCTTTTGGAAACACAGCAGGACAGTGTCTGATTGTAAATTTTTTTTTTATAAATAAAAGCACAATTACTTTTAAATAAATTTCTACCTTTTTTTTTTTTTCATCCATGTGGAGTTTGTGCATGTCCGGGATATATTTACTTAGATGGGGAAATAAAGACAGACTGAGATTAATTAGGCTGCTGAGCCCCTACTGAAAACTGTTCCTTTTGTCAGTGACTGGTTGTAATTATTCTGGTGGGTTTGTTACAGTGAAATGCCCGTGAGGATTTGGGTTCTTTCAGAAGAGATTTTTTTTTTTTCCTGCCCAAAAGCTTCTTCCATGTTTTTCTAAGTGTTACTGACCAATGCTTGCTCCACCTAGGTGGGAATAACTAACAAAGCAAAACAAAGAGAACCCAGAGTTGTTGTTGGGTACCATGGGCAGTCTGAACACTTGTGTAAATAAAGGGCTCTCTCTTTTTTTTTTTTTTTTTTTTTATATGAATGAAAATCCATGTAGTTCCTCTGTATCACACTCTGCAGTTCAAGACAATAAAAGATCTCTTGTTTTAATCCAGTCTCTCTGCCCTACTTCAAGGTTGCATTTTGCAAACATTTTGCAAATGTTTTGTAAATGTTTCTTGCCTCCGTCCTGACTGAAGTTACACTCCTGAACATTGTTTGTGTTGCACGGGGAACATAAATCTCTTTTGACCCTCCAGGGCACTGGCAGCACTATATTAAATTAATTCTCTGTAATTAATCGCCCTTCCTAGGTGTTTATCACAGTAAATGATAGGCAGCATAAAGGAGAACAAATCCAGTAATGAAGAAATATGTTCTGTTCTCCAGATGCTTTCCAAGCTATTAGGAAATGGCACTGGATCCGTGTTTCTGGGTGCTGGAAAGCTCTGGCAGTCTGTTTGCAGACAGTCAGGGGAAGAAGTGACATTTATGGAATGATTTCCTCATTTCTGGTAACATCCCAGAGCTGCCTGGCTCTGCCTCTGGTGTCATTTACCTTGGCAGATCCAAAGAGCTCCTGGAGACAGGCTCAGGTTTGTGCCTCGCCCCAGACAAGACTCAAACACACTGCACAAAAGGAAGCTGATATTTCCTGTAATTACTCACTGACAGATGCCCTGCTTGGTATTCTCCGTGATCACTACTGAGAGAGGGAAGCTGGCAAATCCTTGGAGTTAGAACTGCCAAAACACCCTTCAGAGCTGACACAAGCTTGATTTGGGACCAGCAGCTCCACCACAGGCTCCTGGAAGGGAAATTCACTGGCTTTTCCCCCTTTCCTGTTTGTAACTCGTGAGAAGGGTTTAAAAACATGCTCAGATTTGAAATCTGTTCATGAACCTGCCAAGCCTCAGTGCTGGTGCTCATCCCAAACGTGATGAAGCAGTTTGGGAGCCTCAAGGGGGCAGGAGAGGAAGGGCTTCAAAATTATTTCCTCAGCCAGATTTAAGGTCCTAAAGGCACTGAAGGGGATATCTGGGGGCATGAGAGGGGTTTATGGGGTTAGGATGTATCCATGAGGTATTTTTGAGACAAGTGGATGGAAAACTCCTTTTCCAGTGTCACTGCCCTAACCTTAACTACAGTCTGAGCAAGACTTCAGGCTTGGATTTCATACTTAAGTCTGGGTGAGGTGAAAGCTTCAAGCCAGGTTGGCAAAAGTCAACTGGATGCATAATTTGTGGGAGTGAGGCTGATGGCAGCTTTCAAGTTATTAAATCCCCTGGCTTTTTGTGAGACTTGGACTGCTAAGTGATGTGGTGGTTTCTGACTCCAGACGTGAGTGTGCAGTGATTAGAGCACTCCAGGGTGATGTGGGAGATGACAGATACCTTAAATTCTTCCCTCTGCCACAGTAATACCTTGGTGTCAGCTCAGCTGGAGCACCCACATCTGCTGCATCACCTCTGGGTGCAGCTCCCTCACCTCCTCTCCTGATGCAATTCCAGCCAAGGGAACTGATCTCACCCATTGATGGGCTAAATGTCACCAGAGAGCCAGGGAATCTCACCCAAGCGTGCAGTAGGGAATAAATAGCCCAGTGATTTGTAACAGAAAACACAAATTTCCCAGCTTTCCTGTCCAAGGATGTCCCTTCAATCAAAATTACAAGTTTGGCTTGATTTGCTTCAAAAGCAGTTGAGCATAACTGAGGGTCAGAGAGCATGAAAAACAAGAAATTGAGTACACAGTGATCCAGTGGCTGCCCCTGTTACTCATTTGGTCTCAGCCTTCACTACCTGAATCCAAAACTGCAGCCTTGAAAAACCTCTTGCAGCTGCCATGTTAATCCTGGGGCTGTTAAACTCTGAAGGGGCAGTGCCTTTTTTCCTTTGTTTTTTTCTCTTCCTTTTCTCCTTCTCCTCCTTCTCCTTTTCATCATCTTCTTCTTCTTCTTCTTCTTCTTCTTCTTCTTCTTCTTCTTCTTCTTCTTCTTCTTCTTCTTCTTCTTCTTCTTCTTCTTCTTCTTCTTCTTCTTCTTCTTCTTCTTCTTCTTCTCACTCTTCATTCTTGACCCACTGAACATTTTCTTGAACTTGATTAGAAAGGAAAGCAGAGTAGAAATGTTTAGGTGTAGAAATGTTTAGGTGTCATCAACAAGCAGCAAATTGATCCCAGAAAATGGCAAGGAGGTGGCATCAGCCTCACAGGTACCTTGCCACTTTTTATTTCTGACTTCCAGGGATGAGAACAAGATGACCCAGGAATAGAGCTGAGGTTGCTGAGGAATAGAGCTGGTGCTTGGCTGGTTGCTGCTGATTCTTTGCACTCCATCAGGAGCTCAAGGCAGAGTGGAATTCTTCACAGGGTGTTAAATTGACACAGGGAATTGATAAAATGATACCATTTATTTAATGGGAAGTGAGAAAAAACAATGTTAAATGAAAATACAGAAGGAGACATGAACCTCCCAGTAGCTTTGGAGACCCTGTTCAGCACAGCCTTAACATTTTGTTTGAAAAAGTCTGCTCCAGACTTTGTTCCTCTACCTTTCCCTGGTGATTTCCCCAGCAGATATACAGAAATCTCAGCCCTCAGAGCTCCAGCAGCTCTATGTGTGTACAACAAATGTTGGTCCTGATAAACAAAGTGTGGTTTGGCAGCAGGAGACTGTGAGCAAAGCTCAGCCAGAACTGCATGGATGATCTTTATTCTTGGAGGGCCCTGGAAAAACACACATCTTAATCAGGCCTTTAATCTAAAGGTGAAGGAGTTGGTGTAGGTGAGAGGGAAAGACGATTCTCAGAAAAAAAAAAAAAGAAAAAAAAAAAAAGAAAGAAAAAACAAACCAAAAAAAGAGCAAAAACCAGAAGACAGAACCAGAAAAAAAGATGATGTAAGAACCGCTCTGGTTTTCTGGGTCACCCTCGCCTGCTCACAAGCTGTTCCTGGCTCCATCCCAAAAGGTTTAGGAGTAGAAACACAACCTGATGATTGTACAGTGAGGTTTTCACTTGACTTGTAGCCTTGCTGAGGAATTTCCACAGGGCTGAGAATGAGTCTCCATCCGGGCTTGCATCAATCATGTTCCTGCTGCAAAATGAATCAGGCCTGTTGCACTTTGCAGTGGCAATGAGATCCCGAGTGGAGGCCGGAGGAAGAAAATGCAACCACATACAAGCATTTCAACAGCTCTTTAAGCTAAAGGGAAGTTTCCTGGAGGGGGCAGGAGTTATTGGACAGGAGAAGTTATTGCAAAATAAAGAAGCTGGTGCTGTACCCATCTCTGTATCCCTTCTACTCCTACATTTAGGCCCACTCAGCTGAAAAATCCACTTCAGCTTTAGTCACTCGTGAAGTGTGGGGAGCTCATGGTCTCTCTGAGATGGTATCTGCAGGGTTACTCACTTCTGCCCTTTCAGCTGACACTGAGGATAAGGGTTTGGGTATTTCTAGGGCAAAAGTCCCCTTTCAAGACCTCTGAAATTTCGGAAGTCTGGGCTGAGCTTTTCCAAGGGGTCTTGCAATGGAGGGGGCCCAGGTCTCCTTCCTTAGCACTGCTGTTTGGCTTTCCCAGCTCGGCTCCTTGGGGAGGGACAGGTTTGGAATGGCAGCTAAAAATGTGTCTGTCCCTCCCTAAGTGCCTTCTTTGTCCATCCCCAGGGCCACCTCACATTCCCTGGAGGCACAGAAGGCCTCCACACCACTGTGGGCAGAGTAACTGCAGTTAAGCAGTTTTTGGTGCACAAAGTGCAGCGTCACTAATAAGCAAATATCTGCTGTTATTCACAAATCACCAACTCTGCTGTTACTCACAAATTCAGGACTCCCTTCTCTGGGATTGCCACAGGGAAAAAGCCAATCCTCCTGTGCCAGCCTGCCTGACCTGGCAAAAACCATCTGCAAGGTGTCTCATTCCACGGCAGCACCTCCTGAAACCATCACTGACTGCATGGGCAGGGATGGCTCAAAGGGCCTGGTGATGACTCTGCTCCTTCACCTCTCCGTCAGGTACTTTCCTCAGAGGAAATCATTCAGCTTCCTGTGTTTTTACTGTAAATTCTGTGCTGCAAAGAGGAAAGAGAGAAAGAGACCAACACAGATAGAGAGATTGGGGTGGGGGGAAAACCAACACATGGTGGTTTTGGTGCAGATAATCCCTTTCACTCCCACTTTTGTGGCTCCCTCTGCCAGAGGCATCCCCTGTTTTAGAGCAGCAGAAAGGGTTAAAAGCAACATCTAACCTGAAAATTGGTCCCCTGCTTAAACTGAAACTACTTTCAGGACTCAAAGTGCTCATTTCCTCCCCGCCCTTCCTCTGCCTCTTTACTTTTACTTTACTTTGTGCCATGTCCTTCTAGTTCTGTGATTCTGTGAAAGTGAGAGGAGAAATAATGTGAAAAAGGCTGGGTTTTGTCCAAGTGAAAGAAAAAATGCCTGGCTGTGTCACTAGAGAGCACAAGAATTCAGATTTAGTCTGAGATATAATTTCCACTTTGTCATCACACCAATTGCAAAAGTCACAGCTTTAGGAAGAGCTGGGACTTTTTTATTAACAAGATATTCTAGGCTTTCATGCAAATAGAATGCTGCTTGCAAAGAAGGCACTCAGCAAAAATAAACCCACCAGATCTTTCCTAGAAAAAGGTTTTAAAGGACAGTGTTGAATGTTTCAACTCCATTATGACTGACCAAAGAAGTGTAAATGGCTGAGAGAAACTGGAAACAAAAGTAAAAAATAATATTCTGAGTTGCCTTATATGCTGAACCATTTGACTTTTCCCTAGAAAATAAATAGTAAAAACTAGATTGGACCCCTGAGATTACAATTTTTATTTCTTTTCAGTGTAATCTATGTGTAGCCTCTGCTTCATGATAACCAGACTACCTGGAAATTACCCCCATACACAATGCAGCAGTGGCACAGCAGTTAAATTAATTGCAATTTTTTCATGATAAAAAGTACATACAGGTGGCAGCTCTGTGTTTTGGCAGTCTCACATCAGCCCTGAGGAGTCTCCTCTGAAGCCCTTTGTGTGAATATATCCCAACCCTGGGTATACCTGGATTCATGGGCTCTGCTCTTGTCTTTCCACAAGGCTTTCCAAGCACTGACAGCTCCAGCCACTGCTCTGAACTCTTCTCACTGAAATGAGGAAAAGCCTCTCAACTACCAAAATTTCAGTGTCCCTGAGCAATTCTGAGCCCAAACTATCTCCCCCATGCCAAACCCTTCTCATCTCACTTGGCCTTGGAGGGAAAAGGACCTCTTGGACGTGATGATGCCTTTTTGGGGCTACCTAAAAACAGAAGACAGACAATATGAAGGGAATAAAAAGCAGTTTATTTATTGAAGGAGCTGTAATCCTGCAGTTCTTTAGTGTATAACTCTAAACTCCACACCCTGAGTGTGGAGCTGCTGCTTTCCCATTTTGGGCAGACACAACAATTCCTCTCCAGGCCTGGCAATCAAGGACACCTCACTGCCTCAGGCCCCAGAGATGGAAACAAAAGTGAGTTTGGGGGGAGCAAACTTGGGGTCAATGACTTCATTACCTGGAGCTGTAATTGGCAGATTAACCTCCAATATGCAAATGGACCAAACTTATCAGTGTGAAAACCTGTGACCCATCTGTCCATTTTGGGTGTAGCCCCTGAGGGGCTTTATCTGCCTGGAATGTACCTGAAGGGCCTTCAATAAACATAACTGCTTTTTATTCCCTTAATTTTGTCTGNTTTGGGTGTAGCCCCTGAGGGTCTTTATCTGCCTGAAATGTACCTGAAGGGCCTTCAATAAACATAACTGCTTTTTATTCCCTTAATTTTGTCTGGCCTCTGTTTTTAGGCAGCCCAAAAAAGCACCACTGGGGCTGTGGCTGTGCCAGGGCAAAGGCATTTCCTGGGGCTGGGTCCCACCTGCCCCCTGCCAGCATTTTCCTCCTGGGGTTTCAGTGATGCACCAGGAGCAGGGGAGCACTGGTGTGAGCTGCCAAACAGGGACAGCCTCTAGAGGGATGTGAACAATGCCTTAGGATTTTAGCTTTTATATTTTTCATATATAAAATTCGTAATGCTGCAATTCTTTAGTGCATAACTCTAAAGGATATGTGGATGCAGAGGTGTGTATATACATGTTAAAATTATCCATGTCCGTATTTGCCCACAAACATCCACATATAGCTATAAAACTAAATATGAATATATACAAGAATTATAAAAACATAATGATTTCCAGGCTGGGAGCATCACTGGGACTCAGGCCCCAGGGTGCTGCCAGCTCAGCAGAAATGTCAGTGTTTCCTGCAGCTTAGAAAGCGAGAGGAAACCACCGAGGTTTCAGGTGGCAGCAGGTGCTGATCTCAGAGCTGACAGCACTGCCTGGGGCTGCTGTGGCCCTCAGCCCCACACTGAGGCTCTCAGGGATCACCAGCACTCCCAGATATTGTGATGGATCACCCCCTTCCACTCCATCCTAGTGAGTGAATAATGTTCTTTCTTGTTAAGGTGTGATTATGAGTAGGAGTTCTGTGATCCCTGTAAAATCGCTGATATCTGCGCTTCAAAGGACATGAGAGGAGAAGAAAGGGAGAGCCAAAGGGTGTCTGTGTCCTGGGAGGGATTCAGCCCAGATCAGAGCTTGTGTCATGTGCCTCAGGCTCGAGCAGGTGGTGAACAAAATTAAAGTAAAGGAACAGTAATGGTCTACTCCCAGCTTTAGTGCTCCTATCTGGAAAGTTTTGCATCTCCCACAGAAAAATTTCATCAATCTGTGCCCTCAGAGCTTCTTTCCTTGCTACAGTTTGGCACTTCTCAACATATTTCCCACCTCAACAGAGCATTGGTTTTGAAGGCTTTGTGACACCCAGGCTGCTGGAAAAATCTATTTTCCTCCTCTGAGCTGAACACTGAATAATCACCACCTGATCAGGGTACCTCTGTGGGTACCCAGGGAATGCTGCAGTGCAGCAAAACTGGGGACACACAGCACCTCTGGGACAGGAAAAGAGCCATTTTCATCTGCAGTAAAAATAAGAATTTCCCTCAGCTCCATTCCAAAGGCAGCACAAGCAAAGGCAGCTGCCAGGGCTGGGCTGTCTGGAGCTGGAGCAGAGTAGGAAAGCAAATGGTGGGCACAGTCAGCAGTGTGAGCAGCAGGGGCTCACACGGGAGGGGGTAACTCTGTGCACACCTTGCTGTTGTCACATGGCATCCCCAAAGAGGTAATAATTAACACTGACTCCATGATTCCAGAAGGCTGATTAATCACTGTATTATACTAATTAAGAAAACCATCGCCCTTACAGAGAGTCCAATACAGTTTTACCTAATTGGTCCTTTTATTAAAACACCATTGGCCAATTAAGAAATCACCCTTTGGTAAACAAATATCCATAACACATTCCACACGTTCACAACAACAGGTGCAGCAAGTGAAGGTAAGAATTTTTTATCATTCCTTTCTCTGATCTTCTCACAGCCTTTCCCAGCACAATGCCTGGAAAGTTGTGCCTGCTCTCTGTGGCCAGAGAGCTGCAGCCACACCTTGCTAGGCCATGATCTGAAGAAATAGCAGCAAGGATGCAGTGGCTGGCAAGGGGCTTTTATTGCAACTGCAAAGTGGCAATGCATGGGGAGACTCCAATGTTTCTGCAGCAAAAAAAGCTCTGAGCTTTGCATCTGTCCTTGGCCAAAGAAATTCCAGCTGCTTTGTTTTTCATTTCAAGGCTGCATGACCAGCTCTAAAGCCAGGGCCTGTGCCAGGCTTTGCTCCCTCCCAGGGGTCACACTGCCCAGGTACTGCTGGTGCAGCAGATTGCTGGGGACTGCTCTGCACTTGGCATTTCTGCACAAAGATCACCCTGTTAAGTGGCCATGTAGAGATCTGAAAACCCTCACTGAGAATTTTACTTTGTGTTAGTTCATAGAATCACAGAACCACAGATCCCAGGGTGGGTCAGGCTGGAGGCGACCACAGAGGGGTCACTGGTGCCACCTCCCTGCTCCAGCAGGGCCATCCCAGGGCACAGGGCTGATGGTTCTGGAGTATTCCCAGTCAGGGAGACCCCACAGCCTCCCTGGGCTCTGCTCAGGGCTGGGCACTGCCCAGGGCAGCAGTTCTGCCTCCTGGGCAGGGGAACTGCTGGGCTCAGGCCCTGCTGTGGCTCTGGGGCCATTGCTGGGCCTGGAGCAGAGCCTGGGCCTGCTCTGACCTCCCTGCACACAGGGACAGACAGGGACAGACTGNGGCTCTGCTCAGGGCTGGGCACTGCCCAGGGCAGCAGTTCTGCCTCCTGGGCAGGGGAACTGCTGGCCTCAGGCCCTGCTGTGGCTCTGGGGCCATTGCTGGGCCTGGAGCAGAGCCTGGGCCTGCTCTGACCTCCCTGCACACAGGGACAGACAGGGACAGACTGCGACAGACAGGGACACCCAGGGACCCTCAAGGACACCCAGGGACAGAAAGGGACAGACAGGGACACCCAGGGCTGAGGGCCCATCAGACATCTCCCAAGATAGGTGTGGATGTGCACACAGACACGGACTCAGGTTAAGAGTGTCTACGAAGTGAATATATGATAATAGTGTTTTGTTTGGTCTCATAAATCATTTCTATTTCAAACAAATGAGTTTCTAAAGATGGGTTTCAGATCTTTTATTGGTGACATGACTACATGGATATGTGTGGGTATATATTTTTGTGTGTGTGTATGTATATATATATGTGTGTGTGTATATATATATATATATATGAGAGACTATAAAAGCAAGTAGTGACAGGACAAAGGGGAATGGCTTTAAGCTGGCAGAGGGGAAATTTAGGTCAGATATTAGGAAGAAATCCTTTCCTGTGAGGGTGGTGAGGCCCTGGCACAGGGTGCCCAGAGCAGCTGTGGCTGCCCCTGGATCCCTGGCAGTGCCCAAGGCCAGGCTGGACAGGGCTTGGAGCAGCCTGGGATAGTGGAAGGTGTCCCTGCCCATGGCAGGGGCTGGAATGAAATGATCCTTACTGTCCCTGCTCCCCCAGGCCATTGTGTGACTGTAAGGATGTCCCACAGAGCTGTTCTGTATCTCCTGTAAACAGCCCAAGAAATGCCCCATCAGCACAAACCCGAGCAGCACCACCAGCAGCCACTGAACCGAGGACATCGTGTGGAGAGCAAACATTTCACAGAAGGCTTTGGTGGTGATTGTTGTTATTTGCCCTGCAGAACTTCCTAGAAGCACTTGCCATCAAGAAGATGAAGCTGCTTGCAGGGCTGCTGTGGGAGCTCCTCACACCCTGCCTGGCACTGTGCCCAGCTGCTCTTTTCTCAGAACAGCAACTCCCAAAAAGGATCTGAGTGCTCCGTCCTTCAGTGGCCAAGGCCATCTCTGCCCAGGTGTTTTTCCACTGACAAATCACCCCAATGCCTGGGCTGGTGTGGCACTGCCACGTTTCTTTGGAAAACAACCTCTCCTTCTTCAAAGCCCAGTGATGTCAGGGGTCAAACAGGCCAGAAAAACCAAGGGGCCAAGGTTGTTTGTGGGATCCGAGTGGAGATACCTTTTGTGGTCATCCCCGCTGACCCCAGGAGAAAACAGCAGAGGAGCTGGCAGGTGTTGGCATCTGCAGTGGGCAGAGTGAGAAAATAATAAAGGAAGGCAGGCTGTCAAAGAGGATTTTTAGCACCCGGCACTCACGTTAATCCCCTGACCTACTTTCTGAAAGACCTATATAAGGAAGAATATTCTCCACTGAGCAAGCAGCTAATAAGCAGTGCCAGCGTGTAAGAGTTGGGAGTGCATCAGTTCTGAGATTCAGTTATCTCTTCCTGGAAAAAATTAAAGCACAGAAAACAAACACTCTTCAAGTAGAAAAAAAATCCACTGGCCCATTTATTTCTAACGAAAGTTTTGCACCTTCAACACAGAGATAAGGCATTCTGGTTCCCTAGGGGAAACCAAGCATTTTTGGACCACCAACCCTTCCAGCAGAGGGCTTTTACTGGACCATCCCCAGCAGCAGCTCCCAGATTCAGTTTTCAGCACTGAGGTTCTTCCTTAGCCTTTTTGGGACTTTGAAAAATCTGTTATTAGCAAGGAAGCACCAACGCTGCAGTCAAGGAGAGGGACACCCCACCAGGATGTTCTTAACCATAGTCACATCCCTGTGTTGATTATCAGGAATTGGAGCAGGGCTGGGCCTGGTGTAAAGCTTTGCAGCCCCTCCTGGCTCTGGGAAGAGCCAGATCCCCTGGATATTTTATGGTAATGCCTTGGTCTTTCTGTGGTTTTGATCAGAAATCCCAGTGATTCCAGTGATCCAGGGCTGTGAGTTGACACCATGGTCCCAAAGGCTGCGTTTGTGAGTGAGCTGCCCAATGGGCCTCACCAGAAAGAAAAATTCCTGCCTTCAGGAATTTTTCCTTGTTTTACTGGAGGTGCTGCAAACATCCTTTGAGGCACAGGCAGCCATGGTGCAGTCTTGGCACCAAAATTTTCAAGTTGCCTCGTGGGCTTGGAGCAGGTCCAGAGGAGGACATGATATTGATGAGGGGACAGGCTGGGAGAGCTGGGAATGTTCATCCTGGAGACAAGAGGGTTGTCTGGACACCTCACAGCAGCTGGAAGCCAGAGAGAGACCCTTTATCAGGACCTGCAGGGATGGGACAAGGGAGAATGGGTTCAAACTGAAAGAGGGGAAATTTAAGTTAGATATTTGGGAAGAAATTCCTCACTGTGAGGGTGGGCAGGCCCTGGCACAGGGTGCCCAGAGTAGCTGGGGCTGTCCCTGGATCCCTGGAAGTGTCCAAGGCCAGGCTGGACAGGGCTTGGAGAACCCTGGGGATAGTGGAAGGTGTTCGTGCCCGTGGTGGTGGATGGTCTTTAATGTCCCTTCCAACCCAAACTGTTTTGGGATTTTATGATTCTATTATTCTCCTATTCCATTACTATCTCCTTTTTTATGATTTCAAACTGCATACAGCTCTAAGCCTACAGACCTGGGGGGGAGGCCCAAGTCTGGCACAAAGGGCTCTCGTTCAGCCCATGTGACCACACCTGGCATTTTGGGAGCCTTCATTTCCACCTGGCCACAGTGAGATGTTTCAAGGGCTCCTTCTTAGATACAGGACCTCCACTTTGACTTCCAGTGGGGCTGAAGGTAGGCAGCACATTATTATGAGGTTTATTAGACTTCAAGCAGCAGGATACATAGAGCTGTTGTCAAAATCAGATCATTTTTGGGCAGTTTTTACATCTGGCAGCTCTCACTTCACTACTCAATCTGCTTCTAGGGAGGGGACAGCAATAAACTGCATCAGTGTGATTTATATTTTAATAATTTGAAGGCTACACCCTTAGTCCTTGCAAGAGTCACAAGATTATTTTTCACATCTTCATCCTTTCATGAGTTGTTTCAGTTGCAATGTAAGAGACACTGCAGTGTTTCAAAGCTGCTTAAGGATCCTTTAAGGTGCCTTCCAAACCATTCTGTGATTCCCTTGGCTGGGTGGATCTGGACAATCTGCCCCTACTGGGCTCCAGAATGATTTGATTTATTTTTATTTATTTATTTATTGTTTTAAGTATCTATGGAACATGCCTTTCTGTGTCTATTGATGCTCCTGGCATAAACATCATTCAGGACAGAGAAATACCAGAAATTCTACAGAAGTGCCTTCCCATGTGAGAGCCCAGTCCCTTTCTGCGTGCAGAAACATCAGCTCGAAGCAGCCTGGCCCTCAGGATGAGGATGTTTGGGAGGCCCCTGGGAGAAAGTGAAAGTCCATTGTGTGGTGCTGTGGTTGGGGCAAGACAGATGGGTTGGTTCATTAATCACTCAGTGTCGTTGGCTCTGCACCTTCCTGGAATTTTGAGTTCTCCTTGCTGTCTTCCACCTAGGGAAGAGGGTTTTCTTCATGGAAAAAACCTTTTCTTAAAGCTTTGCTTGTATTGCTACAAAATTATAATTACCTATTAATAATTACTATTATCTTTAATTTTAATATTTAAAATATTTATAATAGTGACATTTTATTAATTATAACATATTATAATATTCCAATATAGTATAATTATATATCTAGTAATTGTATATTAAAATTATCTGGCACAGCCAGATAGAAGTGTCCATGTGGGCTTGGTGAGGAAGGTAAAACAATTGTTCCTAATCTTTCCTCTTTTTCCATTAAATTTTTCACTGAGAAATTAAATTTCTCACTGAGAAATCTGCTGGAAAAAACAACAGAAAGTATCTTAAAGATTACACCAAATCCTGGGGATTTCCATTTCACCTGTGTCAAAAGCTGAGCAAAGAGACACAAACCAACAGAGAAAATCACTGCCAGAGTCCAAAGCATCATCCCCTTCCTCCCTGCTCTGCCATCCCCATTCCTTCACATCCTCACTCTCAAGGCACAGGGGTGGGCAGAGCTCAGCTCACAGACAGAGCCTGCCTGGCTCCTGCTGTAATAATTTCCACCCAATGTCCTCAGTGAAAAATAAAAAAAAATTTAAAAAAAACAACAGAAAGTATCTTAAAGATTTTTTTTTTTCTTCTTTCAAAACTAAAGTCTCCAGCACCAGGGGAACATCTGACACAGCTCCCTCCTCCTGTTCTTTGTGCATCATTGTGTGCACACAGGGTGCCCTGTGGGAGGCTCTGAGACGAATTTGCCACAGGTGCTGGTAAATACAAACCACATTCTCCTTGCAGCTCCAGTACCTCACTGGCACATCCCAGCCCCTGAGGGGCCAGCAGGAACCCCAGTGTGCCAGGGTTTGTGCCAGGGGCCAGCAGATGAGCAGAGCCACAATTTGTCCCCCTGGGTAACCTCTCCCTGCACTGACCTGTTTGTTAGAGCACCACAGCACTCAGGCATTTGTGGGTTTTTGTAAAGCTGCAAAACAAGAAATGTCCCCTGATTCTCAGGAAACCTTACAAAACCACACCAGAAATCTGTCAGGCAGCCTGAGGTGTGTTCTTACTGTGCCTGCATCTGTAGGGATGGGAGAACAAACACACATCAAAATTAAAAATGACCTGGCATCCGCTGAAATGAAAACAAACGTAAAAAGCTGCCTCAGCTCTTTTAATGAGAAAATAGTGTTTCATTTCAGTTTTTCTTCATGATTTTGGAGTTTTCTGCTCTCAGATAAACCTCTCAAGGCCAAGCAGAGCTGCTCAGTGCTTCCCAGCCAGGCTGGCCTTGGGAAGGGCTGCATCCCTGCTGGCTTTTCATGCAGGGGATGGGGTGCAGCTCTGGTTCCCCATGGGGCAGGGTCCTGCAGCTGCTTCATCCTAGAAACCAGCAGAGACACCTTCCCCTTTCACCCAGCTCACTTTTAATGGCTTTTGCTCCATGGTGAAACTTGGGCACTTTTCTGTCGTTGTCCCATGACAGAAAGTCACAGCTCTCTGGGTCTGGCTGCCCTGTAGGACTCATATCAAGAAACACCTTGCTTTTGATTTTCCTCCTTCTTTCCCTTGTCTGAGACTTCAGGCAGTGCTGCCCTACCCAGCCAGGCTGTGTTTGCCCAGACACTGAAGTGTCCCAGGGATGGAGCTCTCTCAGCTGAAGCCGATGGCAGCGGAGTCTCTGGACAGGGACAGGACATGAGCCATGCTCTCCTGAACCAGAGGCATAAAATAAACTGGACAATCCCCTTTGGAGAAGTTCAATTTCTCTCTCTTGATTTCAAAATAAAGAGATTTCAAAGATCCCTATTAAACCTTGACTGAGTGGAGGCAGCAAGCCAGAGATGAATCCAGGCCATAACCCAACAAACCTAAGGAGCATGCCAGGAAAAAAAAAACCCTTCAGCTCTTAAAATAAATTAAAAGAATGCTTGTTTTCTACATTGCACAATTAAGTCATGGACATCACTGTCACAGGGTATAACTGGACTCAAACAGGAATTCACTCAGGTGAATGCCTGCTGTATTTTAGCTGTTGCTTTTTCCTCTCTCCCAAAGCATCTTGTACTCAGTTATTGCTGATGGTGCACTGGCTGGGATGGGTATTTGGGCTGCTTTGTGCTCATTGCAGGGACCAAAGACAGCAGGGGGTGAGCCTGGAAGTGTCCAGGGCCAGGCTGGATGGAGCTCTGAGCACCCTGCTCCAGTGGAAGGTGTCCCCATGGCAGGGGGTGGAATCAGATGAGCTTTTAAGGTCCCTTCCAAACCATTCTGTGACCCCATTGATTAGGTAGCTCTAGACAATCTGTCCCTGCTGGGCTCCAGAATGGTTTTATTTATTTATATATGTATTTATTTATGTATGTATTCATATATTTATTTATTAAGTATGCATGGAACTCACCTTTCTGTGTCTATTGCTGCTCCTGGCATAAAAATAAAGATAGAACTTTAAACCAAGGTAGAGTTTCAT
Source organism: Urocynchramus pylzowi (assembly GCA_013397555.1). NCBI lineage: Eukaryota > Metazoa > Chordata > Aves > Passeriformes > Fringillidae > Urocynchramus > Urocynchramus pylzowi. Next base: position 1,130,605 of record VZRH01001152.1, read on the forward strand.
CTTTACTTAGCTAATATTGAAAGGGTTGTTGATCTCCTGTTGAGTCCAGGTCATCAGTGGCTGAATTCACAGACTCCTCTAATATGTATTCATTCTGGAAGTCCCAGGGAGGGAATTTTAACTTGCAGTTTTCATTGAATTATTATCATGTATTTTCCTATGCTTTCATTCAGATTATGGTATCCTAATTTGTGCATGCAGTCACAGTCATGATTTCTTGAAGATGGGGGAAGATTGCTCAAATCTGTGCTCTGAATTACTCAGAGAGGAGATTACATCTGTTATTATGGCATCTGTTGGTAAATTAATCAGCCTGGTAATGGATGAGGAAAAATACCTCCATCATCTGTCTCAGGTTTTGGCAAGAGCCAAACCAAGCAAGCAATCTTGGATCTAAACCACTGCTTTATCTTGTCTAATTCTGATGTTTCAGTGCTTCCAAAACTTGTGGTTTCACCTCAACCATTCAGCAAAACCCAACTCAAATTCATGAACAGGCTTGGTCAACCTGAAAGTTCCTTTTCTAATGAATTGATGAGTCACTGAACGATTTTCTCCTAGTTTTAGAGCCCCAGCATCTCATGGCAGGCAGTTCTTTGCTCACAGAGATGGCTATCACAGCCCATTCCACCGCAGGAGTGTTGAAAGCTTGGGCTGTGGGCTGTGCAGCCGTCTAAGACTGTATCCTGTGCTAACCTGAGCTCTTGGGGCACTCCCTCCTCTACCTATCAATTAATCCAACAGATGAATTGCCATTCAATGGCTGCACCCAGTGAACCTCTGGTTGAGGTCAGCAGATTCTGCTTCTGACTGGGATTTGCTCTGACTTGCAGGTCCACAATGTGCTCTGTCGTTTTGGTTTCCACCTGGCTGCTTTCCTTCCCTTTCTGCTGCACACTCAGCTGGAGGCCAGGCTAAATATTCAGATTTTGACATTATAGAAGTCTCAAAGGCTGCCTATAGAAAATTCCTCTTTGTGTGGAGAATCCCTGATCCAATTACTGGCATTAATCAGAAAAAATGGTGCCTGAAAGAATTTCCTAAAGAAATTCCATATAGTCACCAGAGTTTGTTTGCTGCTCTGCTGGAGCTGCCTGACCCCTGCCTGTTTCCATCCCCTGGGACAGTGCCCTGCAAGGATGGGCACCTTTTCTTGTGCCCAGGTCCCATGAAAACTTCATGACAACATCCTTCCCATTCCCTTGGACCCACAAGTTAAATCTTTCAGCCATCTAATCCTTACTTATCCCTACAGCTCCTTCCTTCTCCACCTCTTCCTATAATCACCTGTTTTTCCTGCCTGCAAGTCTCTGTCCCCTCTTGTGCATCACCATCCAGTCCTTGTTTCACTGAGGAATTCTTTGTTTCTTCAGGAAATAAAACAAAACTGATCTTTTTCCAAAATGTTATGAAATCCATTAGATTGGCAGTAAGGGAAAGCTTCCTGAATTGCTGAATAGAAGTGCTGACAGAGTTTGCTATCACTGAAAAACTGCCAGTGATGCAAATATTTCATCAGGAATTAATTTGCTGTTGTGTTTGGCTTGTAATGAGGCAACTTAAGAATAAAATCTATTTACAAAAAAAAAAATCCTAGAAATGTATCACAAGAAAAAAGTCCCTTTCTCTACCACTAAAATGTAGCAAAGACATCAAAAGGCTTAATTTTCCCCATAGTTTCAAGCTGAATAAACATATTGAATAAATAAATTAATAACAAATGGAGAGTTCCAGAACAAAACGTCATTTTTATAGAAAAATGAAATCATTCTATTCCCTGAATGCTGAACTTGTGTCTTTCAATCCTATTAAAATAAAAGGGGGTTTCTTTATTATTTCTGAATAGTTTTATCAGAATTATCATCTTTCCAAAATCCAGTTTTGCTTTTAGTGAAAGAGCATTTCTGAGAGGAGGGGAATCCACTGCGATATTTCCTAGAATCCCAGAATGGTTTGGATTGGAAGGACCTTACAGCTCAGCCAGTGCCACCCCTGCCATGGCAGGGACACCTTCCACTGTCCCAGGCTGCTCCAAGCCCTGTCCAACCTGGCCTTGGGCACTGCCAGGGATCCAGGGGCAGCCACAGCTGCTCTGGGCACCCTGAGGAGCTCCAGCTGGTTTCAGATTTGATGGCTGAGGTTGCCCTGAAGGTCACTCTAAATCCTCACTGGCCAGATGTATCCCCAGTACATCCCAAGTGCCACGGCACCCACAGGGTTTAAGGTATCTTGGCTTTGCTGATGCAGCTGGCACAGATTTACCAGCTGGCACTTGCTGGGACTGTCCCCCATGGCCACAGCCCACCTGGGCATGCAGAAATGCCTTGGGTGCCTCAGAGTCCCAACTCCAAAGGTTTTCTCTTTCCCTCTCCCCAAAGGCAGATCCATCCCCTGCAGGACCAGCACTGAAGGCTTTGCTGCCCACCCCGAGGATGTGCCAGGAGAACAAGGGCAGACCCTGCACTCCAGACTGGGACACAGAGCCTCAAAACCCTGATAAATGTGCTGTGCTTCTCCTCATCAGTCTCCTCACCAGCCTGACCAGGCTGCACTCACCAGACTTGGAGTGTGTTTGTGCAGCACCCCAGACCACAGGTGTCCATTGCTGGTTGTCACCACGACACCAGCAAGGCTTTGCCAAGGCTAAAACACTTCCTCAAGTGCTCTGCTCACCCTGTCAATAAAGGCATTGACAAGCTGCTTGCCAATGCCTTTATGTCTCATTTCTAGTTTTGAGGCTTTCAGGTCTTCGTGTGTCTGCCTAAGTTGTCTCTTGGCAAGAAAAATGCTGGTAGGGATATAAATAATATCACAAAGCAGCAATTCACAGAATCACAAAATCACTGGGTTGGAAGAGACCTTTAAGATCATCAAGTCCAACCCAGCCCTAACACAACTAAACCCTGGCACCCAGTGCCACATCCAGTCTTGTTTTAAACACATCCAGGGATGGTGACTCCACCACCTCCCTGGGCAGGCCATTCCAGAACTTTATCACTCTTTCCATGAAAAACTTCTTCCTAATATGCAACCTATATTTCCCTTGGTGCAGCTTGAGACTGTGTCCAATAATCACAGCCCCAGAGCTTCTGTGTGGCTGTGCCATCCCTCCCTCACCTATATTTGATTTGTGGTGAGCCCAAACCTGGCTCATCTCAGCCTCAGCCCCCAGCCTCCCCTGCTTCACATTGATTATTAATAACAACAACTTCTTTGTGGGCTGTTTACCACCCACAGATATCCACCCCCAAAAAGCCCCAGAGGAAATAACACCGGGTAACTTGTTGTGTTTTTTTCTATTTATAAACAGAAAAAGATGATTCCCAGCCATAAAAGAGACTGAGATGTTTATCTGCTACAGCAGAAATGTCGAGTTGACTTTTTGAAATTCCAAACGTGAAGTTTCCTCTGCTCATGTCGAAGCTGCTTCATGATCTCTCACAACCTACACCACCACCTCCTCACGATCTTCACCACATCCCTCCCTCATTCCTTGCCTTGCCCAGCTCAGGCTCAGCTGGGACAACAGGGACAACCCCCTATCAAAAGTGCTCCTGGAGCTTTTCTCTGGCCAGTGATCCTGTTGGAATTCAGGGAAGAGCCCCACTGCAGCTCCATGGACCTCAATTACCCAATTCATCCAGTAAAGTTTTTGGAGAGTCTCAGCTCCATTTTTCACTTCTCCACCCCCTGCCTGAGGTTTTCTGTCTGTAAAATGGTAAAAATTAAGAAGATTTTGCTTCTTAACAGGATTTGAGCTGTGGGGTGAAAATAGCTGGATTTAGTCATGTAGATATTATCATTATCAGGTGCTCCTGCTCAGAGCTGGGTTCAAACATCTCCCTTCCCAAGGTGTTCATGGAGCAGGAGAAAAGTGCAGAGCACATCTTGGTGGCTCTCCTTGCAGATCACTGCTCCTCTCCCACTCTTTTCCCTCAGGCTTCTGGTCTAAGAAACTTGAGGCAAAGTCCTGAATATCTCCTCTAAAATGATGCTCCACTTCCAAGGGATGCTGACACCCTCCCAGGTCATGCCACGCTCCTTTCTCCCAGAGCCACCAGGGTGGGACATGGTCGTGACACAGGGACCAGATGTGAAACCAGATTTCCTCCCAGTCTGGGTTTTTCCCACGGGCCAACCTCATCTAGAAAATAGTTCAAACTCAACCAAACCAACAAAATCAGTGTATCAAGACACATCCTGAAACTGCCACGTTACACCTAGCAGTGGCCACAGAGAAAGGGGATATTTTTTTTGCGTTTGAGTGGATGCCTAAAATGTTTCAATTATTTGCTGTGTTTTTATTTCATTCATTCAAAACACTGTTTGAAGCTGCATTTTCCCATCCTGCATGTTTTGAGAAGTCACTCTGTTTGGTGAGCAGGGGAAATTTGGTACAGATTTTCCCTGCTCAACAGGAGCATGAGTGAACAAATGGTTTGGGGTCTAGAAAATATCTTTACTGAGAGAAATGTGAGAAATTGGATTTGATTATTTATTTATTTATTTTGTTCCAACTGGGGAAAAAAGGAAATCTGAACCGGGGTTCATGTAAATTTAGGTTAAAATAAAGAAAGTTTTGACTGGCAGAAATGCAAGTTAATGACAGCTGAAGAAAAATAATCCACAAGGTTTTCCTCTTTTCTCTCTGGCTCTGTCAATCCAACAGAAAAGAGAAGCAAATCATCAGACTGAAGTAAGTTAAATATTGTCGTGACTCCTCGGAAGAAATGGCAAGTCCATCCTGACTGGAAGCCTTTGAGCTGAAACCTGGCTGTCCTCTAAAATGAAATCTTCCAGTCTAGTTGTTTCTTGGTTGAGTTGTGCTCAATATGGCAATTCCTAAGGAATTCAGCAGAATGGATTAGTAATGATGTATCCTGGATGACAGAATTGGCTCAGTAGGTGAGACACAGCCTTTGGAAGTGTACCCAGGAAAAATACACACATCTGTTTGTGTATCACTAAAAATGAGTTATATTTCAAGAGAAATTTTCTACAAATTTTCTCCAGTATTGCCCACCCTCCATCTCACTCATTTGCTATTTGATTGTCACAAATTCAAGGCTGAAGTTGTCTTTCATGTGCACCACACTCACAAAAGTGTGAAAACCTGAGTTACCAAGTGCTTGATCATTTCCCTGACTTAGAAATTATCCAAGTTTTAATTTCCCCTGGAAGGAGGAGAACTTCATGTTAGTCAGTAAGAGAGAGCAACACCAGAGTCTCAGCATTTTCTAAATCTCTTTAAACCCTAAAACTCTTTTAGGTTAGAATATATAGGCTTGGCTATGCCATGCCTGCCCTGATTTCCCACCATGATGAAGAATCCATGATTTTTGGTCTTCTAGACATGGATTAAAACCATGCTAAGAAGACCAAAGCAAGGGCCAAAACCAAGCTCAAAGCTCAGGACCCAAGGAGGGAAAATCAATCAATCAATTTCTCTTAAAACCACCTGGGGAGAACAGAAATGTCTCTTGGCAGCAAAGTTTTCCATCACCAACCATTATATTCCCAGTAGGCAGAAGTGGACAGGCCAAAATTCAAAGCTTTGTGTCTATTCTATTTCAGACTCCATGAAATTTTCATAATGAAACCCCAAAAAAAGGTGAACTGCATGGTTTGGACTGGAGACCATGAGCAATTCTGTGGTTTTGCTTAGGTTTGTACTGAAACCAGTCCGAACTGGGGAGTTTCTCTTAACTGAATACAACCTGAAGATATTGAATTCATTCACACCTGAAACTGAGAGCGAAATTTAGGGGGCATGAACCCACACAGACTAAAAGAAGGAAAAAGGCTTTGCATGAAACCGCAGGTCAGGTTTGCTCACTGAGTTCAGCATCACCTTGAGTTGCTCTGGGTGGTGTTTGCTGCTGACTCACCAAACCACAGCTCCTGGATCCCACAGGGCTCCAGCTCCTTGGGAATTGTCAGGCAGCTCTGGCTGACACACAGGTCCCCAGGTGTTGCTTGGTAGCACCTTGGTGGCTGAGCTTCCCCTTGTGGCATTCCTTCTTCTGAGAGGAGAGAAGGCTCTGGGGAGATCTTAGAGCATTTTCCAGTGCTTGAGAGGACTTAGGAGAAGGTTGGGAAGAGATTTTCATGAGGATGGGTAGTGATGAGACAAGGGGGACTGGCCTTAAGATAAATGAGGGCAGGGGAAGTAGGGGTATTGGGAATAAATCCTTCCCTGGGATGGAGGGACAGGACAAGGAAATGGCTTCCCACTGCCAGAGGGCAGGGATGGATGGGATATTGGGAATTGGGAATTGTTCCCTGGGAGGGTGGGCAGGCCCTGGCACAGGGTGCCCAGAGCAGCTGTGGCTGCCCCTGGATCCCTGGCAGTGCCCAAGGCCAGGCTGGACAGGGCTTGAAGCAGCCTGGGACAGTGGGAGGTGTCCCTGCCATGACAGGGGGTGGGACCAGGTGATTTTTAAGGTCCCTTCCAACCCAAACCATTCTGTCATCCATGTAGGCTGGCAGGGCTCCACTGTGAAAAATCTAAGGAAAAAGTTTGGAAAAGTAGAACTGACAGAAAAACGCTTTTTGTTACAGTGCTCCTGTTGATGGGTTCTCTTGAGTGTCCTTCAGGCACCTCAGTGCCCAGCTCTCCTGGACAGGGGAAGATCCTGCTTTTCCACCAGCAAAACCTGCTGGGTGTGGTGTGCCCAAGAAGCCCCAAGAGATTTGCACAAAGGCATCAAAGAAAGGAATAAGAGGGAGGAAGACAGGAATGGGCAAGATAATTTAAATTCATGTTCAGCCTGTATAAACTGAGAGTGACATTGCAAAGATTCTGGGGTTTCATTAATTCAAGAGAAGCTGGAGTATAAATGATGTGAATATCAATGGGAATGCACAGAGCTTTTGTATGCCCTGACTGGAGTCAAAGAAAAATGCCAAACTTAATTCCATGGAGGGCAAACCAAACAGGATCCAGAGTGGATGTGTCCTTATTGTGGCTAGGAAAAACAGCTCTGAAAAGGCTTTGGATGATTTCAGGGTAACTGTTCCAGAGAAAATGCTGTAAGATGCAGGATTTTACCTGACAAATACCCCTGTAGGAGCAAACAAAGACTGCCACTCAAGGCTGAATATTTTAATTTTCCTTTTCCATTCTCCTGTGATTTATACATTTTGTGGCTTACATAAACGAACAGGCAGTGCTGATTCCCTGGCAGTCATGGCTGTTGTGTGACACAGGGATGCCCCAATTCCCTTCCCTCACTGTCACTGCTCCCCCCTGCATGTACCTGACTGTGATGGCTCCCAAGCCCTGGATCATCTCTGTTCCATGACAGCCTTCCATAATTTCATTCCCAGGCAGGGTGCATTATGCTTATTTGATGACTGCCACCCTCAGAAGGGTGATGGCAAAACTTGGGGGTGATTTTTCACAAGAACAATAATAATTAACCTCCCAGCCCCCACCTGTTAATGAGGCTCCTGCTCCCAAGTGAGCTCCTTCTCCCAAATGTCCTCAGTAATTTTCCCTGCCTTTAGCTAGCTCAGAAATATCTAGACAAAAAGAAACTTGCCTGGACTGTTTCTGTAATCAGCGCTGGTATTGGTAATTACAAACATTACCAAAGTGATCTGCCAGATAAGCCAGGATGAACCACTTACCAAGAAAGCACAGTCTATTTACACAGATGCCACCTTCAGAACGGGCCTGGGGAGCCCAGAATAATTCAATCCTATATATTTTTGAGAATCTTGCCCCTTGTGAATGACCAGAGCCTGTGAGAAGCCCAGCAAGTGTGCAAAAGCCCTGCAGAGCAGTGCTGGTCCAGAGCTGGTGCATTGGCACACCCCAATTAGCGGGATCATTAATTGGGGAAGGCTGGGATCTCCACAGCTCTGAAGATGATGGTCAGCCAAGTGCTGCACTGCTCCCAGGAGGGAACTTCCAGCTTCTCTTTTGCCTTTTCTGGTGATTTCTGTCTTTAACTGTGCTGATGAGAGACCAAGAAAGCAGCTCCAGCTTGAAGGTGTCCCAGGCCTCAGCTTGTAACCAAAAGCTCTCAGCAGATTTAAGCTGAACTTGCTCCAACCACCATAAATAAAAAGCTCCAGGTGACTTCCATCCTTTCAGGCATTTTAGAGCATCATTCTTAAGACTTTTACCAGTTTCACATCTGGAGAGAAAGTAACCTAAGGAGAAAGGTTATATTGCCTTCTTTTAACATTGATTTTTTGGGGGGATTTTGACAGCACTCCATCCTTTGCTGCAGTTCTTCTGTGTGTGCTCATGCTCCTGAGTTATTTGCATCAACTTTAATTTTCCTTTTCCATTCTCCTGTGATTTATGCATTTTGTGGCTTATGTAAATGAGCAGGCAGTGGTGATGCCTTGGCAATCATGGCTGTTGCTGGCATGGCTGCCAATCATGGCATCCCCAGCACTCCCCCAGAGTCTTGGGGCACAAACACCTCTGTGTTTAACCCCGAGGTGAAACAGAGGCACTTCCACCCTCTCATGCTTCATTTCTGTCTTTTAATGGGGAGGTAGAGGAGGAGCACCAACACTGACCCCCCTCAGCAGCTGCTGTGGGGATAATTCCACCCCAGACTGAGTAACAGAAGGTGGCCCTGGCACGTAAGGCACTCTACTGAGGGAATTTTGTAAGATCTTTCCTTATTTGCCCTGTAGGGATGGAAAAAATAAACAACTTCACAGTTTCTTGCCTGAGCAGAAGAGTGATGGAGCTTTCTTATTTTGAGAAAGGTGAACCAACAAAGCCTTTCAACCTGCCAGAATTATAAATAGACTTTCACCCCACATTCCTGCACTTCCCTTGATGTACAGACTGCATCTCAAGCTAGTGAAACTTTGATTTTTCAGTGGTTCTCATATTATTTCCCAGTAGGGTTCAGTGTATGAATGCAACGCTGAGCAGACCCTGTTTGTGGGATATTTAAGGTCTGTCAAATCCTGAATGCCAGCTTTTGGGGGGGGTTATTTCCAACCTGGGTACCTTATGCTGCTAGGTGAATTCAGCTGTGAGATAACTCTGCTCTCCCAGTGAACTCTAACCAGAGATGATGTGGTCCCTAGGAAGGTTTGGTTGTTTTCAATCTAATCTCAGATCTCTCATCTCTCTTTTATCAAAAGCTTCCAACACTTATGCACAGGGAACACAAATAACAATTCCCTAAATCAGACTGACCAACCTTTAGTTCATAGTTCCACTTCTTTCCATGGCCAATGACTAATATTTCATACTCATACAGGAGGAAATTCTGATTATTACAGATGAACCATTCCAGAGCCCTGACTGTCCTAACCCAGACCCCCAGATCTGTGTCTCAAAGACACCCAAGCTGCCCTTCCCAGTGTCCTCACTTCCAAAACCACTGCTTATCCCCACCCCTGGGTGCCCATAAGCCTCACACTGTCCCTTAGGTGGGTGACAGGACCCCATGCAGGATGCTGCTCCAGTCTGATCCTGCCCCACAGCTCAGCCCCCACCTGATGCTTCCTTGCCTGGCTCAGCAGAATCCTCATTTTCCAGGGTTTGGGATAAAACTCTGTGCCCTTTCCTGAATAGTGTGTCCAATTATATGATCTAAAAAGCCCTTTCTGCCTTAAATCCTGTTATTCTCCTGCAGATTTTGTGGATAAGATCCTTTCCAGTGATGCTTTTGTGGTGGTGCTGCCTCTCTGTCCCCATTTTGGGTGTGTGTGACACTGTGCCAGTGTCACTGCCCCTGTCCAGCTCAGTGAAATGGAGCTTTTCCCTTCACACCCATGGGCTCCAGTGGTTGTTTCCTCCTGCCACCCAAATCCATACATGAGCACTTCCTCCTCCTGACCCAAATCCACCTCATGGATTTTCTCAGGCCAAGATTTTCAGTGTACCCAGAGACTTCAAGAGCCACACTCACATCAGCAAACGTTAATGTTCTTTTTTTTCTCTCTTAATGAACTTGAAATGGATAAAATCCTCTTCTATTTTTTTATTAATTAGATCCCAGAGTATGCATGAGAGTCTGAATATACTTCTGTATGGCTCAATATTTTTATTATGCTGCTGAAATCACGCAGAAATAGTCTGGTTTTCAAGAAATTATGAGATCCTTGTGGGAAATGAATGTTCTTCTGGTGTTCCTAACAGAATAACTGGAATTGCAGTGATTTGAAATCTCCAGACGTGCCTGAAAATCTCATTCTGAATCACTCTGCCTATTTTTTTTTTTTAATTTAAACTATATTAATTATTCCATTTCTACCAGCTTTGCAATTCATGCATTATTTTCTTCTGGTCATTAAGCAGAACACAGAGGGGTTTAATACCCAGAAATGAGTTTTCCACTTGGATTGACTCTCAAGTGCTGCTGAAAGGCACCACAGGCTTTCCAGTTTGGGGGATGCCACATGGGAAGGACTCTGGATGTGTTTGAGCAGACAATAATTCCCACTGAGCAAACGCTGTCTCTGATAAATTTGTGGAAGTTATTGCACTTTTATAACTGTTCCATTTGTATTGTTTTATTATTGCATTTTATTATCTCTCCTAACACCTCTGCTTTCTACCTGTGCTCCAAAGGAGATGGATGATGCACATCCACTGCAGTATCAAGATGTGCTTTTTTTTTCCCCATAACCAGTTTTCAGCTAATTTAATACACCTGATTTTCCATATTCTTACAAGACTGAGTGATATAATTCTTTTGAGCAAGGGAGGCAGCAGCACAGCATGAATAAACCCTCTGCAGCTTCCCTAGGAGATAATACTGCTCAGTGGCAGCTTTAACCTTTCCTTTTTCCCCTCATTTTCCTCCTGTCTCATGTCTATTTTTATCCAGTGATCTTATTTGAGAAACAAAATGAGTAAAGAATGTTGCTATTCTTGGAAACCCTCAAAGAGGCTGGGATGAGAGATGGGAGATAGGCAGCATCTCCCTCAAAAGAGTGTTTTGTGCTGACAGCCAAAGGTATCCTCACAGCAGTGTTGGGAATGAAATATTCCAGTGTCATTTCCTTCAGACAGAGATCAGCTTTGCTCAGGACCACGCAAATGGACAGAGATTCTAACAAATGCAGTTTAAAAATAAACCCAAACAACTTTTTCAGCCTTGGCCAAGGGCTGAGATGTGGAGATCAGGCACAACCCCGCAGTGATTCATCGGACGAAACAAAGCCTCGACGAGGTGATTCATCCTCGCAGCGCTCAGGGTGCTTTGCAGCCACCTCAATTTACTGATTTTGCATTTCCATATCAAATGCTCTCCACATGTGCTCACATGTTCATGTGTGTGCAATCAGCTGCAGCTCAGAGGGGGCTGGAGACCCCTGCAACCACTGGGGTCTCTCACTGAAGATAAAGGATCTTGGAAATCATCTCGTTCCAGGGTGGATGGAGCTCTGAGCTGGCTGGGACAGTGGGAGGTGTCCCTGCCCATGGCAGGGGGTGGGACCAGGTGATTTTTAAGATCCCTTCCAACCCAAACCATTCTGTCATCTATGTAGGCTGGCAGGGCTCCACTGTGAAAAATCTAAGGAAAAAGTTTGGAAAAGTAGAACTGACAGAAAAACGCTTTTTGTTACAGTGCTCCTGTTGATGGGTTCTCTTGAGTGTCCTTCAGGCATCTCAGTGCCCAGCTCTCCTGGACAGGGGAAGATCCTGCTTTTCCACCAGCAAAACCTGCTGGGTGTGGTGTGCCCAAGAAGCCCCAAGAGATTTGCACAAAGGCATCAAAGAAAGAAATTTCCAGTGACCCCATGGATGGGTTCTCAGCTTTCAGTATGTTCATTTCCTTTCAGCCAAGGAGCAGAACAATAAGTACTAACAATGGGCTGGGAAGTTTTGTATTTCTCCTGACAAAGGCACTCACTTGCAATATCTACCAAGAACTAATTAGAGCTGCTGGTTTTGTGGTTGGCTTGTTTTCTGCCTCCCTGCCCTTTTATGCAAAGCTCTTTGCTGCAGAGGACACAGCTCGTGCTGATGCAATTTTGGGGCAAGCACCTGCTATTTAACCTCTTGAACCAGAACTGGGGAGAACTGATGCAACATTGGTCAGAAGACATGAAACTGTGCTCTGGGAATCAGCATCATCAGGCAGGTGAGAGTGTGAAAGGTGTGCAGGGTGATGTTATGTTTGAAAGCACATCACCACCTCTAAGCCAGAACATACAGCCAGAGTACCCCAAAACCCCTGTTTAATGGGAGGTGCCCCATCCCTGGAAGTGTCCAAGGCCAGGCTGGATGGGGCTTGGAGCAGCCTGGGGTAATGGGAGGTGTCCCTGCCCATGGCAGGGACAGGATTAGCTTTAAGGTCCCTTCCAACCCAAACCAGTCTGGGATTCTGTGGTTATAGCACCTTCCCAGCAGATTCCAGCCTTTCCAGCTCACCCTGTGGGTTTGCAGTGCTGTGCTGACCAGATTTATCTCAGAAAGCACCAGGTCTGGTTAACCTGGATTGCACTTGTTTGCACAAATTTATCCCGTTTTTTCTCACTGACATTCGCTGATCTCTTTCCTTTTGCAGCCATCACCACCACCTGGCTGTTCCTACATGAGTTTAGCACAGGTGTTTTTCTGTTTGAAGAGCTGACCTGCAATCCAGGTGTGAGTGTAAAAGCCTAAGAGCTCACTGAGAACTGGGCCCTCCTCATGACACCACATAAGGTGAGAGCCAACAAACTACACCTCCCTTATCCTCTGGAACATCATCTACCCCGGTGAAGGATTGATCTGCTCGGTCATGAGCAGGAGTTGCTGACTGCCTGCTCTAGAGTCACTGCAGGACATTGGGAATTTGGATTTTCCTGCATTTCAGAGCTGTCACATTGTTGATGAGGGCTGGGGAGAAATTACTTTGGTAGGGGATCTCCATGTGCTGCTTCCCAAAGCGTGGATTTGCTGCTTTGCACTTGCTGCTTTGCACTTGCTGCCTTAAGGGGTCAAATGAACTTTCACAGGCAAGAATTTGTAAATCTTTCCTTTACAATAAAGATTAATTTCCAGAACTAGAACCTCTGCTGCTCATGGCTGTCCAGAAGTTCTGCATCCACCAAGAAGGTGAGGATCCACCTCATCCAACCTGCCAGGTCTGACCAAGAGACCATTTTCTCATCCCATTGTCTCTGGTTAAAACAGGTTGTGCCTGTTCCCATGGTGATAAGAGATGCTGTGAAAAACACTGCTTTGCAAATCTGTAGAAGCCTTTGTAGAGCTGTGCTCCAGTGATTTTATTAAAGATAGTGGTAATGATAGGAAAATTCCACAACTCTGCAATGTCAGGGGTGTAAAGAACAATTGGATTAAAATTGAAAAGTTCTACCTTTTATCTGGGAGGCCACAAGCCCAAATCAGAGGAAACTGGAGAATTGCACTCAATAAATGCCTGTTTTTTCTGTTCTGATATTCTTCCCAAGGAATTTCTTGTTGTTCTCTGCTGAAGGCAAGATGCTGAGCTGAATGGACCATTGGTAAGATCCTCTTTGCCCTCTCTGATGTCCTTGTAATATCAAATTGGCATTAGCTGAGACAAATAACCCAGGATTTTTTTTCCTGTTAAATAAATTAACTGGCTTGAATGGATGTGATTCAAAAGGGGACACAAATCCAGCTGGGAACATTGTCAAAAAAACTCAGGTGTCTTTTGATTTGGACTGGCCAGAAAGTCAGGAGTCATCCCACAGAAAACATGCAGGGTCATTTAACACTGGAACAGAGTAGGAATGTTTCCAGATAAATCTCACTTGAGTTCTGTGCAAAGCCAGGGTGATAGTCCCAGACCAGGATGGGATAGAAGTGAGCTGGAATTCCCTGACTGCAGATAAAGCTGGGATCACTGACACTCTCTGTGGGTACATCCCAACCTCTGCATTCAGCTACTTTGGTGTCACTGCTTCCTTTCTGCCCAGAACTTGCACCCTGCATCACAAATTTATTTCTGACACATTTCTGTGAAATTCTTCAATGAAACTCTCATCCAAATATCTCCAAACCTCCACAGACAAGGGTAGTCATAGAATTATAGAATATCTTTAGCTGGAAAGGATCCATAAGGATTGAATCCAACTCCCTGCTCCTCCCAGGAATGCCCAACATGAACTCGTATGACCAAGAGGATCCCCCAGAGGTTCCTTTACCCTTGGGCAGGGTTAGTGCTGTGGGGAGCCTATTCCAGTGATCAGCCACCCTCTCTCAGGGAAGAACCTTTCCATAATGCCCACTCTGAACTTCCCCTGATGCAGCTCCACTCCTGTTCCTCCTGTGCTGTCCTGGCCACCAGCAAGGGGATCAACAGCTCCTGCCTTGCTCCTCTGTGAGGAAGCTCTGGACTGCCATGAGGTCCCCTCCTCAACCATCACTTCTCCAGCCTGAACAAACCAAGTGTCCTCAGATGTTCTCATAAGTCCTGCCCTTGGTGCTTTTTTCACCACCTTGGCTGCCCTCCCTGCACACACCCCCATAGTCCAATGTCCTTGTCCTGCTGAGGTGCCCAAAACTGCTCCCAGCACACTAGGTGCAGGGCAGAGCAGGTCCATCTCCTCCCTCCCTCCCTCCCTCCCCTGGCTGGTGATGCTGTGCTTGGGACACCCCAGGGCACAGTGGGGCTGCCCAAAGGCCACCTGTGGATGCAGAGCTCTGGAGGTGGCTCCCTGTCAGGAGCCAGCAGAGGTTTCAGTGCACAACAGGAAGGCAGAGCTCGGGGCAACTCCCTGAGCCCAACTGCAGCTGCAGGGAGTATAAAATGAAAGAGAATTTGCATATCTCCCCATTTCACAGAGCCTGGGGCGGGGGATCGTGGTGTCTGTGCACCTTGTGACATCAGAAACCTTGGCTGCAGCGCAGGACCTCGGTGGAGAAATCCCTGAGCAAGAACATGAAGCTCCTTCCCCTGCTCACAGCTGCGTCCTGCCTCACGCCCCCGGGGCCCTCTCTCTTTGTACAGCAAGTGATGAAGTTTTTTTTCCAGATCACATGAGCCAGGATGAAGGGGGAAAATCCTGCCAGGAGCAGAGATGGGCTGCAACTTGAACCTGACCAAGGGGAGACACAGAGCAGTGCCTGGAGAGCTATATAAGAATGTGCCAGGAACAGGAGCAAACACTTTCTCAGGTGAAGGACTCGCATGAATCAGCCATGAATGTGAATGAAGATACTGTTCCCAGGAGGCTTGGAGCCACTAACAAAGTCTGCTTGTATTTCATCATCGCCACCCTGGGTGTGTTGCTCGTCTTTGCCTTGGCCACCATCATGGTCCTGGTCGTCCAGAGGACGGTAAGAAATTGATTCATTGCTCTCTCTTCTCTTCTCTTCTCTTCTCTTCTCTTCTCTTCTCTTCTCTTCTCTTCCCTTCCCTTCCCTTCCCTTCCCTTCCCTTCCCTTCCCTTTTTCATTCTGTGGCCAGAAGAACAGTTCCTACCTCTGTTATAAATGCACACACACGAATTAGGGGAAAGATAAAAGAACTTCAGAAAAAGAGGACCTTTCTCCATAGACAACATTTATTTTTGGCACGCAGTTCCTACTTTATAAATTGAAAGAGAAGGCTCCTGATCCAAGGAGCCAAGCAGCCTCTGTCCCACCTGGCTTGATGTGTGTCTCCTGTTGGTTCTTTGGAGAGCAACCAGTGTTTGAGGAGGTTTGGTCTGGTCCTCTGAAATGGATTGCAGCAGGGGACATGCCACAGCTCTGTGTGACACCCTGCCTGCTGATGTGGTGAGGCAGAGCTGACCTGAAGCACCCAGAGCAGTGGTGGGGACCAAGGAGCTCCCTGTGCCCCCTGTCCCCTCACTCCTGCCTTGGGTGTGATTTTTAATGCACAACCAGATAGAAAGGATAGAAGGATAAGGAAGAAAGGTAGAAAGGATATCAGTGACACAAGGTCACACACAACTCTTCCCTCTACCAACAGTCACTTTAACTTCCTAAAATAAAAGATTGCTCTCAAATGGATCTGGGTTTGATGTGGAACCAGTGACAGCCAGAGCAGAGATAGATGGTTGTGAGGATAAAAAGTGAATTTCTGACCTTGTAGGGGCATCGTCATCAACTTTTCCAAGATAAAATGCCAGGTTAGAAGTTTTATAGTCTCTGAAGTCTTATTGCAAAAATCAAAGTGCTGAGGTACCCCCACTACTGTTCATGGAGGGAAAGCTTCAGCACAGATCTGCTGGAGGAACTGGCCATGGAAAACAAAATGTGATCCTTTGACTCAATATTTTCTCTTGCTAAATTTACCCTGTGCAATTTGTGTGCCCGTGTATGCACATTACCCAGAAATTAAACCAGGAAGGCTTGACTGATACTCCTTCAAGAGAGGAATCATTTACCTGTAATCAGTGTTCTCCCAAAAGAGAAGCACTTTGAGGACAGTTAACATGAGACATGGGGCTTTTTAAGTGAGAAATAGTGGGCTATCAGGGGAGATCTTTAAAATAACAGTCTAGGTAATTACAGACTTGCCACAGCTTTGCTGTATAATGAGGCTTTCATTTGTACTGATTATGGAAGCAAGCATTAAATCACCTCTCCATCAGGATAAAGCAGTTACAGGAGTTGCCAGAGGAACAAGATTGCTGAAAGAGCCAAGGTTTTGACTTAAAAGAGTAATGACACCATTGCAGCTGCTTTGAAAACGAGCTTGGCTGAAGGAGGAAATACAAAGCTGAGGGGTGTGAGGAACAAATAAAATCAAGCAGCAATTTTACGCTCTGAGGAGAATTTGGCAGTGAAACACAAATTGTGTTTTGCTCTCAGGGAGTTCAGAAGCAGAACAGTCTTCCCCCATCTGTGCCTGGTCCTGAACTCCCAGAGCAGAGAAGAAGGGTTGGTTCTGTGGGACAGGTTCCACAGGGAGCTCCAGGCTTGCTCCAGAAACACCTCAGCTCTTGGCTGCACTGTCAGAGTGAGGTTGGGCTCAGAATTTTTTGGGAATCTGGGCATCTCCAGCACTGACTGCCAGCACCTGCGGGGCTGGGGAACCCTTGTAGCCCTGAGCTGCTGTAGGGATCAGAGCACCACCAGCTGACTTCATTATTTTCTTTATAACTCCAACAAAAGGACCAACATTTTGTGTGATCATCTCCTTGGCACAGTGAGGTGTTCCCTCCAGATGTTGCCAGCTGGATTGTGTGTGAGTGGTCCCTGATTTCAGGGGCAGCTTCAGACCCTGCTCATGCTGAGCTGAGAGGAGCTTTTGCTTCCCTCTGTTCCAAGGGGTGTTTGAGGGTCACAGGGACAATGCAGGGGTTGGACCCTTGGGTGCCTCAGCAGTAAGAGGCTTGTGGTGACAAGATCACACTGTCCCTGCCCCCATCACAGGCTGCCTTTTGATGAATTCATAATTGCCTAATTTAAGTTGAAGGAAGACAGACTGGAAAAGGAAAATCAAACTCTGCAGAAACCAGGCACTTGCAACCCCCACAATCTGGGTGCTCCAAAGAAGGGAAACACAACATGAAAGGCTGAATGAAAAAGGCAACTATGATTCAAAGCTGCTTCTCTGAATCCTACAGCACCTCTAACAGACATTATCACACCTCCCCACTTTCCAGCACCCCAAGAAATTTCCTTTACGCCTTGTTTTTATCAAGGGTGGCACAGCACGTTAGTGCCATATCTGGGAAGGGTCAATTTTAGAGCTAAACTCTGTTTTTTTGAAACTATTTGCAGTGCTGAAAGTTCATTTCTTCAGCTTTCATCTGCAGAACCACTTGGCTTCAGGCCATTGTTGATCTTTCACAAGTGACTCAATTTTCCTCTGGAATGAGTATAGTCTCTGTAAGGTGGTCTGGAGCCATCATTTTTCTTCTTAACACTACTTAGAAGTGTGTTAAACCCTCCACCCTTCTGCCTGCTGCATTCACTGCTGGATGTATTACACACCTCTGGAGATATTTGTGTGTATAGAGAGAGAGATGGCAAACCAGTGACAGAGAATGGGACAGGAAGGCTGGAAAATGTCATTTTAAGGCACACAGATCCTCACAAGCCTGGTGCTGTACAGAAAGGTTCATCAGACACCTGGGCCTCTCATTAACAAATTGTGTGGATGTCCAGAGTCCATGATCTGGGTTAGCCCATCACTGCTCTGGATTTTGTAGACTTCATCTATTGAACCTCTGAATTGTGTGGGGAAAACCTTTTTATCACCAGTGTGGCAAATACTAAAGGTCAGAGCAGGTTTTTCTATTTGCTGATCTGCTCTTCGAGGCTGTTAAGAACCTTTATCAGTAGATTTGTGAATGACTCATACAGCAGCCAGCACAATCCTGCACTATTAATTGGGGCTTTATGTCTCCTAAAAACTCATTTTGGCTCCGGGTGCCCCCTCTTGTGGCAACCCTGACAGACAGGAAAAATAACACCAAATTTTAAAAATAAAATTAAATTAAAATACCGAAAATTCTTCTAAAAGCAGATTTCCCACTTGTTGAGCACTACAGGAAATACACTGAGGTATTTTAGGAGAAAACTGCCCTGGCCCAGCTCTTGCTGTGGGTGTTCTGTGCAGTGACAGTCACCTGCTGTCTGGAAGTGCCACTTTGACAGCTTTGGTCAGCACAGGAAAAACTAATTTTCACTCTGTTTCCTGTGTGGTTCATTATCAGATGAGGGACAGTGGGGACAGTGCTCTGCTTTCTGCACTTCTCAGGCCAGCTTCAACCTTTGCCTCTTGGCACCTCAGGAGAAAGTGCCCCCAGATGTATATAAACATCTTCCCCAGCCAGAGCTGGGTCATAGAATAAATCCCAGAATCATTGAAAAGACCTCCAAGACCATTAAATCCAACCTGTTCCCCATCCCCACCTTGTCCCCAGCCCAGAGCACTCAGTGCCACGTCCAAGAATTCCTGGCACACCTCCAGGGATGGGCACTCCAAACCTCCCTGGGCAGCCCCTGCCAAGGCCTGAGCACCCTTTCCATGGGGAAATTCCTGCTGAAATCATGGTGGTTTGAGGCTGAGCAGAAACATGGGGGAGCCTTGGGGCTTCTTTTTAAATTGAAGCATTTCCTTTGAGGGCAGGGGACCGAAGAGCTCCTCCCCACAGAGCTGCAATGTGGAGATGCTCCAGGAGAGCCCTGGCCCATTGTGGGGACTGTGCTTTGGGGGAATTCCCTTGGACTTCCTAGAGGCAGATAAAGACTTCACAGAATCCCAGCCTGGTTTGGGTTGGAAGGGACTTAAAACTCATCCAGTGCCACCCCTGCCCTGGCAGGGACACCTCCCACTGTCCCAGGCTGCTCCAAGCCCTGTCCAGCCTGGCCTTGGGCACTGCCAGGGATCCAGGGGCAGCCACAGCTGCTCTGGACACCCTGTGCCAGGGCCTGCCCACCTTCACAGGGGTCAGAGGTGTCTGGTTCAATGAATATTCACTCTTGTGACCCAGGAATTTAGAATGACCCTTTATTCTGCCTCAGCTTGAGAAAGTTTCTTGTAAAAAATAGGAGAAAGAAGAAATAAATCACTTTCACTGGTACCTGATGATCATTTTCTCTAATAAAGCAAACTCAAATTTTTCTGCTTGCTGAGGAAAGACTGAGCTCTTTCATCACCAGCCCCCAGATTGCTCCAGACAGAGTGAAATTTGTTGTCTTGAGTTTTTTCTGAGCTGGCACTGTAGAATTTAATCTGTTTGGGCTCCTCCTGTGTGCCTCTTTGCATTCCAAATGACAGCATTACATGTGATATTCTTGCTGCTGGAAAAGAAAGAAATAATACCAATAATATTTCAAAGGAAGTCCTAAAGGTTTATTTCAGTATCTACTCAATTGTCACTAAAATAAATTGCTTTGGTATTTGCTGATTTTACACTGGGAGCCTTCCCAGGTGAGAACACAATGCCTTTAGTCCATTTTAATTTTGGTTTTATGCCCTGAGTGCAGAGCAGGCTCTGAGCCACCAGCAAGGCAAACACCTCCCTGGCTGCCTGATTTCATTGAGTGCAATCTCACTGGGGGCTGAGCATCCTTTTTCTGTCACCTAAAATGTCCTGAATTCTCCACAGAGAGCAGGAATGCTCAGCTATTGCATTGAACAGCAACACTTCCCTGTGCCCTGAGTGTGTGTGAGACAACAGCCCAGGGCAGGGGCAAGGGAAGGAGCTGAGAGGTCCTGGCAGAAATTCCTGGGAGTGTTTTCAGCCCAAATCCTGCTCAGTTTAACATTTGGTGATACGTGATGAAATCCATGAGAGTTCCCAAGGGAGGATGTTGTGTCAGGGCCAAAAAGCTTGGAAATATCCATTTTTTCAAATTCCATCTCTGGGTTCCTGTTCTCCTGCTGCCCAGCACCTCCCTGCACAGCTCAGGAAGGTCAGCTGGAGAAATATTGGCACAACAGGTGACTCTGCCCTGCCTCACACAGGTGTGGGGAGAGAAAATGAACATATTACAGATCTCCAAATTCCTGGAGAATCACAGAATCATTCAAACTGAGAAAGAGCCCAAAGATCAGTGAGTTCAACTGTTTACTTGTCCCTGCCCAGTCCCCTGGGAGCAGCTCTGCCACCTGAGCAGGACACAGCATTTGGCATCAGACCAAAGGATAACAACTCTTTGCTGGGAGCAGATGCAGCTCCACACTCCACTGCTGCTCAAAACGTGGCCACATGAAGCCAAAATCTAATTAAAAACCTTCCTAAACATTTAAGATTAGAACATTAAGTACCACAAACAGACCCAGCACAGCTTCCTCCTCCCCACACCACCCGTTACCCACTTCACACACAGAAATGGGGTGTTTGTGCTGTAACACCTCTATGGATGAAGCTGTTCCCACCACAGCAGTGCCCAGTTTCTCCCAGGAGATATCAGATGTGTTCTCAAAGCTGGTAGAGCTTCCCAAATTTCTCCTTCTTGGATGTCCTGATGGGTCACTGAACAGGGAAGTGCTCAGGGCACTGAGTCTGACAGGGCTCAAGGAGCAGGTGGGAGAGGTTTTAGGTAATTTTAGTTACCTTACTTAATTTTAGGTAAGTGAGGAGCAGGGAGAAGGACTTGATGATCCTAATGGATCCCTTCCACTGTGCTAAACTGGACCTGGACTGATTAGCCTGCACAATTAGCCCAGGTAATTTGCACCCAGGTAAGAGGAGCTGGTTCATCCCAGCCTGAGCAGAGCCCACTCCCTGTCACTGAATTCCCCATGGGATCACCCAGGGTGAGACTGAAGGGATGTGACACACGGTGAGGAACTGTGGGAATAAATCACACAGACTCCATTTTCTTCATAGTGGAAAAAGCCCTTCTTTATTCACAGAACTCCTTTTTATCCAGTTTTACAGACCTGGTGTGTGACTCCCATTGGTCAGTAGCTTTCTTACCAATTACTTTATGGGTCAGTAACAAGTTGTTATTCTGTATGGATTGGTCACTCAAACCCTCGGTGTGTACGTGCAGGAAAGGTTGTTTGTAGAGATAGTTCTCATTTTTCTGTCTAACAGTATAAAAGCTGTTCATACAGGTACAAGTTGTTTTTTACCCAGGAATAGATTGTTATGCTAATGAACTGCTCACACCAGGATTGCTTTCACATGGGAACTTGCACAGTGCTAGCCTAACTTAGAAGAAATGACAGGCCAGCCAGAGCAGGCCTGATTTTATGAGGCTTTTCTTTATAATTTTTCTACCTTACTGCAACAAGGAACTCCCAGTGCTCTCCTCAGCTGTTGGAAGAACACTTTGCTCCTTGAGGGCATTGCTGGACATTTATGAGCTGCCAGGAGCTCTGGGGTTTGTGTTTGGGTGACAAAAAGGTATCATCAGAGGAATCCTGCTGCATTTCACCTCTGGAGCTGTTTTTCTGGCCATTTCTCATGTCATGCTGATTGAGGAGAATTTCCTGTGCCATTTTCACCCCTGATTTTACATCTCAGCAAGGATTAGGAGGAAAAGTGAGACAGAACATCACTGTCATGCTCAGACCTGTTTGGGGCTTTAATGATCTTTCCCAGGCACTTGGCTCTCCAGGTTGTCCAGTCCCACTCTGTCCTAATCTCTCCAATCCTTGAAAGACACAGAGAGGGAATTTTAGGACTTGTGCTTCTGAAACAGCCCCAACAGAGCCCACATAATTTTCATACTGAGAGAATCTGACTGTGTCAGAAATGTTGATTTTCTATGTTAGAAAAAAACCAGAAATGTTTTGGATCCACAGTTGCGTGTTAAATGGGTATTTCCTATTCCCAGAATAATCCATCTCTACTTCTTCTTGTCTTTCAGGAAGCTGATCCTGCCATGGAGGGCATCAAAAAACCCATCAGGACAGGTAAGACCCCTAAGCAACACAGGCAATTTGTCATATCTCTAATGCAAATAGTGCCCAGGGTCACAAATAAGTCAATTGTGCACATCTTAACATTTCCAATAAAGGCTCCTCTTGGTGAAGAGCTAAAGTAGTGGGGAAAAAATGAAAATAAGAAAAAAAGCTTTCAAATTACTCAGTACATCCAGGAACCAGTGCATGGCTGAGGAAATAACAAATCTTTCTGAATGTGCCCTGGGGTGTCTGTTCCAAAGAGCTTTTTGCCAGGAGATGTGAACATCACTCTGATTTTGAGGTCTTATTTTAAGTGCTGGCTTTTTCAAATGTGTGTAAAGTCCTTGGCTTCACAAGGGAGGGGTGAAAATGTGTTCCACATATTCCAAAACTGCTCCTGGTTTGAGGGGAAAAGGGAGAAGGGAATGGGTGGGTCGAGAAGGGACAAGGGGAGCCCACCAGCAAAAGGCACAGAGCAAGGAATCGGAACAGGCAGAGTGTGAGCATAGGGAGACTGAAATAAGAAAATCTAACAGAGACAATTTACCAAGATTCTGCTTTGCCTTAGTGTGAATCAGGAGCACTGTCCATGTCACTGACACTGTTCATGTCACTGACCCTGCCTCACGGGGATCTCAGCACCAATATCTGACTCCTTGCAAAAGCAAGCTCGTGCCCAGCCCCAGAGGGCAGGAGATGCCATTGCCTCCACCCCAGTGGGGAAATGAAGCCCCTTGTTCATCCAGAGGTGGAGCAGAAGGGGAGATTGGAGGAAACTGGGATTGTGCAGCTGGAGCAGGCTGAGGGCAGAGCTCCCCGGGGCTGCAGCTCCTCCCGAGGGGCAGCTCCCATCTCTGCTCTGGGACAGGGACAGGAGCCAGGGCACGGCTGGGGCTGGGCCAGGGCAGCTCAGGCTGGAGAGCAGGGAAAGGCTCTTCCCCCAGAGGTGCTGGCACTGCCCAGGCTCCCCAGGGAATGGGCACGGCCCCGAGGCTGCCAGAGCTCCAGGAGCGTTTGGACAGCGCTGCAGGGATGGACAGGGTGGGGTTGGTGGGGGGGCTGGGCAGGGACAGGGGCTGGGCTGGGGGATCCTGTGGGTCCCTTCCAGCTCAGGATATTCTGAGCTTCCAGGATTCTAAGTAAGAGGAGCTCAAGGTCTGGAGACTCTCAGTCCCACAATCACCTTTTCTGCAGCTGCATTTTTGCAGCATTTGGGCACCCCTTACTCCATTTTGGGTAACTTTTGAATCCATGACTCTCCCATTCTGGGCTGGTTTCCTAGCCCACAGCTCCCCAGGCAGTCCCTGCGTGTCCCCCTGTCCTTCCTGAGAGCTCCACATCTTGCCTGACCATCACTTTTTGTACGTGCTAAAATTCCTGTAACATGGAGGAATTTTCTTTTCCCCTTAGGCTCTCCCTAAGGCACCCTGAACTCACACACTGCTTTCTCTCTAGCAACCTAAGCATCCCCTTAAATCTTCTTAAGTCTTTCTCAAGTCTTTTTGTGCTTTATTTTGTATCTGAAGAGGCTCAGAAATAGAGCAGGATCTGAAGATACAGTGCCTTATTATCCACAGAGGAGGAGCCACAGAGGTTGTACCTGTAGGTCAGCGCTTTTCAAAGCAAAGCACAAGGGGTAGGGGCATTCCCAGGGCAGGGAAAGAGATGTCACTGGTCCAAAAGTCCATTTAGAGTTATATTAGTATTACTTCTATTTGTATTTTTATTTATATTAATTATATAAATATAAAATTAAAATAAATATGTAAATATAAAATTAATTAATGATTATTAATCAATAATTTATATAATATTATTGATGTTACTTTATATAATATTAATAGTAATTGCATGTTTATATAATATTTATATAACTATTATTTATATTATATAGAGA
>VZRH01001152.1:1154845-1206442 GCA_013397555.1 Urocynchramus pylzowi
TATATATATACATATATATATATATATATATGTATATATATATATGATTTTATTTCAGCTCAAGCAACTCACACAGTTGTTTTTGCTCCTCACCAGCAGCTGGCAGGTGCCAGCTAGGAGCAGTGTGCTCTCCCCAGGCATGGCCAGGATGCTGTTTCATCAGCCAGAACATTAGTTTTAGGTCCATATCAATCCCAGGCAGCCTCTTGCTCTTGCTCTGAATTTCCAAATCCTGCTGCTCAACCTGAGATGATGCCTTTAGTGAAGGACAAAGGGAGCTGATAGTGAGAGCCCACATCAGGAAGGGCTGCTGAAAGCTGGTTTTAGTGGGTAGAAATGCTCTCCCAGCCCATCAGTCTCTATTGGAGGGTAACAGCATTCAAGTGGGAGCAAATTGTTAGGGCCTTTTCTTTTCCTCTTGAAATGCATAAAGCAGAGCTTTTGAATTATTGGCAAAGAAGAGAAACAGGGAAGGCTTTGAGGTGGTCAAAGAATCTGATTTTATTGTGAGATACAGCTGCTTATATACTATTTTAGGGAGACTAGTAATGTTTCAATACAATGATTGGGTTAAAGATCACATAAACAAACTTATACATTTTAAACATCTCTTGCTTGCAGAAGTCTGATGTAACTTTCTTTTTCTGGTAAACCCATCTGATTGAATCTTTTTGAAATCTTGATTTAATCCTCAAAGTTCTGTTTGCTCTTGCCAAGGGATTTTGTTTATCAAATCTTTTATCCTAATAGGGTCCCAAGTACTCTCTGCTTTGTGTACCCCAACAATTAATTAATATACCCAGTGGGTAATTTACTGAGGGCCCCTCACAGGGAGCTCTGTCAGCTGCTGCCTGCTGGCAACCAAGCAGGGACTTGTGGCAACTGCTGCCAGGTCCCACCTGGGACAGGAGTAGGTGAAATGTTCAGGAAGGGGACTGAGCTGAGGCTGGAGCTGCTGTGGACTTAGATTTGGATCCATTCTGCCTCCCAGGAAGCCCAAGATTTTCCAAGATGGAAATTGGGTGTGGTTTGTAGCCATGATCCAGGGCTCCTGCATTGTTGAAATGGGCAAGGGAGTGGAAAGCCAGCAATGCCCAGCTGGCAGCTGGGTGCTTAGCCTGGCTCCAGCCCTGTGTCAGTGCCAGCATCTCAGAGATGCTCTGGGGGACACAGCCCCACCCCTGGAAGTGTCCAAGGCCAGGATGGACAGGGCTTGGAGCAACCTGGGATGGTGGGAGGTGTCCCTGCCCATGGATGAGCTTTAAGGTCCCCCCCAGTCCAAACCATTCCATGACCCTGTGACACAACAATTCTGTGCTGGGTCCAGCTGAGGTCACTCAGGCACAGACTTCACTGAGCTGCCAATGGGCAGCAGCCCAGACCCAGCCACCACATGGATTAATTGTCTTATTAAAGCAGGGAAATGCAATGATTTAATTCAAATCTCCAGTGGGATTATGTTCTATTGTTAGCTAAACACCAGTGGGCACTAAAGCAGATTTATGGGAGTTTTCCAGCCCTGACTCAGCTGTCAGGCCCCAATGGATGGGCTGCAGGAATCCACAGGCACAGGCTGAGAGCAATGCAATGTCAGCTCATTAAATGTTTGTGTGAAAAATGGGATCAGTCTCCTCCGATCCTCCGTGCCACTGTCGGTGCAGTACCTGAGCAACAGGGGGAAGGAATTAAATCCATCACTAAGGGTTTGTGAAATGTTCTTTCTGTGGAAGCATTTCTCTGCAGAAACTCATCCCCATTTCACAAATAACAAATCATGTATTAGTGTGGATCTGAGGGGTATTGTTATGTTCATTTTTTAGAGGGAAAATGAACTCACAGACAAATTGATGACCTGGAAAGGTACAGCCCTCATCATCTCCTTGCTGGCCTCTCCGAGCCTCATTTCACTGGAAATTGTGTCATCTGGGCTGATGGCTTTTCTTGTTATTTGAGCTGCAAAGATTTGGTATCAAAATCTCTTCTCATTTACAAAAGAGAAAAAGTAAAAAGATACAAATGAACACACATACACACACACACAATTTATAGGTATTTTTCTCTCACACTCAACAAACCAGCAAAAGAAATCCAGCACCCTGCTCTCAGTTTCAATGGGAAATATGTTCCCAAATAAAATCTGGCCCTGAGAAATCAATATAATACAGGTGAGAGTCATAAACCTGCTACTGTAGAGAAAATCAGGCTGAAGCCAATGAGCCAAGGAGCCTTTTCAGATTTGCAGCCATGTCTCAGAGGGCAGTTTGGCCTTCTGCAACCAAATCTGATCCTGACACTATGAGAAGCAGCTGATGGAGCTGGGAAAGGGCTCAGCCTGGAGAAAAGGAGGCTCAGGGGGGCCCTTGTGGCTCTGCACAGCTCCTGACAGGAGGGGACAGCCGGGGGGGTCGGGCTCTGCTCCCAGGGAACAGGGACAGGAGGAGAGGGAACGGCCTCAGGCTGGGCCAGGGCAGGCTCAGGGTGGACAGCAGCAGGAATTTCCTCATGGAAAGGGTGCTCAGGCCTTGGCAGAGGCTGCCCAGGGAGGTTTGGAGTGCCCATCCCTGGAGGGTCCAAGGAAGCCTGGATCTGGCACTCTGGGCTGGGGACAAGGTGGGGAGCAGGGACAGGTTGGATGTGGTGATCTTGGAGGTCTTTTCCAACCTCGATGACCCTGTGATTGTGTGATGACACTGCAGGGCATCAGACACCAATCCCACAGCAGTGGATTCCTCAGAAATGGGTATTTCACACTCAGGCCATAAGGGTTTGTCCCTTATCAGCCTCAGTCGAGGATGGTGTCTGGGTGCATGTGACCCTGCCTGAGGTCAGGGCAGAGGAGTTGTGTTCCTCAGGTTGAAAAACCCGGGCAAGACTGGGCTTGCAAATGCTAGAAAGAGTGCAGAGGCCTCCTGCAGGCCAGTGTCAGGGGAAATGCACCACACACATGCAGGGGGGGCTGCTGGCTGAGGTCATCACAGCTGGGCTGATTGGTGTTGCTCAGAGTGCTCAGTGTTGGGTCTGCCCTCTCTCCAATACTTAAACCACAAGCTACATGTGAATAGATGTATATATATATATATATGTGAATAAATATATATATGTGTGAATAGATATAAATATATATTAATATAAAGACATGCACATATATATATATATATATATATATATATATATATATATGTGTATATATATATACACATGAATAGCTCATGATATTATGTAACCTTTGCTACACTGACAAACAGGTAGAGATTTGAAGAGCTTTGACCTAAAATTCCACAGGTTTGGAAGTACTCAGGTGTGCAGTGAGGAATTCATCAGAGGTTTTTCCTAAATTTGGTNTGAATAGATATAAATATATATAAATATAAAGACATGCACATATATATATATATATATATATATATATATATGTGTATATATATATACACATGAATAGCTCATGATATTATGTAACCTTTGCTACACTGACAAACAGGTAGAGATTTGAAGAGCTTTGACCTAAAATTCCACAGGTTTGGAAGTACTCAGGTGTGCAGTGAGGAATTCATCAGAGGTTTTTCCTAAATTTGGTGGAGGGGGGAAGGGATATTTCTTTAATTTCTGGTTTTGGAAGGACATTTGGTCCCCTTCAGACCAGAGTGGCAGCTCTGGGGCTCTCGAGGACCAGCCAGGAGCAGAGCCCAGAGCTCTGTCACGGAGCCCAGGAGGGGATGTCACCCAGCTGCCACTTGTCACAGCATCACAGGCTGGGCCAGTCCTTTGGCTGCTGTTTGAAGGACACTGAACTGGCAGGAGAGAGTTAAAACTAGCTACAGGGACTTCAGGGAGTGGCTGCTGAGAAATAAAAAATGAAGCAAATTCTGCTAACTCTGGCTTGCTGACAGAGATGTGTGACATCACCTTGCCTAATTCCATAAGCACTTAAATCCACGGGGGTTACAGAGGAATCAAAAGCTGTTTGTTGCCTGCTTTTACTTCTTTACCTCATAGAATAATTCAGGGTTTTGCCCTGCTCCTGTGCCTGCCCACACTCAGCCCCCAGCCAGAGGTGATGCCACCCCCTTGGCAGTGGAATGTCACCCAGGGATGGCTGGGAGCAGGACAAGCCTCAGGAGCCCCACTCGAGGGGCTTTCCATGTCTGGGCAACAGCACCTTCCATGCTGACAGAGCCACTTTCAGCTCGTGGTTTCAGTGCCCTTTGTTGGTGCTCCTGTCACACCCATCTCAGAGGTGGGGAAACTGAGGCAGCCAGCAGAGAGAACTTTCCCCCGCACAGTCACATCCTCTTGGACCTGTCTGGCAGCAGCCCATGTGTCCTCATGTCCCTGAGCCCTTGCCTTCCTCCTGGCTGGACGTGGTGCTGCTGTGTTTTGATGCTCTGAGAGAAGCCCAGGTGTGCATTTTGCACCTCAGTGGGAAATCCTGGGGGCTCAGTGGAACTGCAGCTTCTCTGAGATCCATTTCCCAGTCCCATTTCCCAGCCCCATTTCCCAGCCCCTTTTGGCTCAGTGGGGAAAAGCTGCATGGAGCTCCTGGAAACATCCAAAGGGTGCAGCCC
Source organism: Urocynchramus pylzowi (assembly GCA_013397555.1). NCBI lineage: Eukaryota > Metazoa > Chordata > Aves > Passeriformes > Fringillidae > Urocynchramus > Urocynchramus pylzowi. Next base: position 1,159,408 of record VZRH01001152.1, read on the forward strand.
CAGGCTCTTTTCCTTGGGGCTGCACCCTCTGGATGCCCATCTTACCATAAAAGGGGTCAAAAAGACAAAAATAAGTGATCTCCTGATATCTTCTTTAGGGTTCCCCCCTGAGACCCCTCCCTCACCCAGCAGATTTCCTTGAAGTAGATCTGCACACAGTGAAACAAGTGTGCTCTCCTTGGTCCTTAGCCCCAAATGTAGCTTTGTCTTTCCTCCTCCTCGCAGTATTTTTAAGCTCATCTAATCCCATTGATTGCAGAGGGATTACCTCTGATTTACACCATGACTCGTGCAAAGCCAATTAGGCCATGTGAGCACATCCATCAATCAGTCCTGAAGGTAATTTCAGCCTCTCTTGGCTTGAGATGATATGTTTCAGATAAAAGAATTAACTTGAGAAATAAAAGTAGAAAATAGTTATAAGCTGCCTCAGCAAAGTGAGGACCAGACCTGTCTCTCTAAAACAATTTTTTTTCCATAATTTCCCTTCTGACTAATGCAGCTGATGTCACCAAATTTAAACGCAGGCACACCAAACTTGCTGACAGCAATAAATGTTAAATACAGCTCTGGAAATGCAAAGTGCAGCCATGTCAGAGAGGGGAGATCTTTGGAGAATCCATGGACACCCTGAGCAGCTCAGGCCCAGCCAGGTCAGGGCAGCTCTGGGCAGTTTCTGGGCAGGCTCAGCACTTGGCTTGGCACAGCTTGCAGGGCTGCAGCCTCCAAGGGCTGCTGGTGCAGCAGGGGATTTTCAGCCTTTGGAGGGTAAACCCCCTAAATGCCACTGAGTTGCTGTAAATAATCTCCCCCTTCCTGCAGACACACCGAGTGTGAGTGGGCTCGGGGTGCTGATTGTGTTACCAGACACTTGTTATCACCACAGCTGAAATAAAGGCCAGAAGGGTTTTCACCCATCCTAAGCCATATCTCCACATCTCTGCAGTGCCTGTGCCCTCACTAGAACATCAAATTGACATGACTAACACCAGGAAAGCAGGCTTTGGTTTTTCTTTGGGGATTTCCAGAATGGTGAAGGGACTTCAGTACATAACTTACTCATTCTTGGACAGCAGTAAGCTCCTGCTCACCACAGAAGTCTTTAAACTACTGAAATCAGATTGCAATTTTTTTAAAGCTATCCAGAGTTCCTGTCTCCAATGGAGAGTGCAAAGGGTGCAATACACACCACACCAACCCCCTGCAGCCAGGGGAACTTGGGTGTGGGACCAACTTCTCCCTGATTTGTCCGTCCTTGTAATCAAAACTCCCTTAGAAATCAGGTCATGTAGACACAGCAAGGGTTTGGAGATTTGAATCTCTTATCATTACCCCCAGCTTCAAGAATCCTATGAAACTTAAGATCCTTATCCCACTCTGAATATAAATAGAGCTCTTGTTAGAATCATGGAATCACAGGATATCCTGAGCTGGAAGGGACCCACAGGATCCCCCAGCCCAGCCCCTGTCCCTGCCCAGCCCCCCACCAACCCCACCCTGTCCATCCCTGCAGCGCTGTCCAAACGCTCCTGGAGCTCTGGCAGCCTCGGGGCCGTGCCCATTCCCTGGGGAGCCTGGGCAGTGCCAGCACCTCTGGGGGAAGAGCCTTTCCCTGCTCTCCAGCCTGAGCTGCCCTGGCCCAGCCCCAGCCGTGCCCTGGCTCCTGTCCCTGGCCCAGAGCAGAGATGGGAGCTGCCCCTCGGGAGGAGCTGCAGCCCCGGGGAGCTCTGCCCTCAGTCTGCTCCAGCTGCACAATCCCAGTGCCCTCAGCTGCTCCTCACGGGCCCCTCCAGACCCTTCCCCATCCCCGTGCCCCTCCTTTGGACACTCTCTCACACCTTTAGATCTTTCTTTTATTATGACTCTCAAAAGTGTCCTCAGGGATTGAGGTGAGGCCACACCAGCACAGAGCAGAGTGGGACATGTGAGGATCATGACACACAACACCCGATGTCAGCTTTTAGTAGGACTTAGTTTTATGCATTAACTGGTCCTTCAGAGACCCTTGTAGGGTTGGGGATTGTGATATCATTTTTATAAACCGAGTTGCAGGAAAACTTCCGGGTTTTGTGTACCCTAGGAGACAGAGTATAATTTTAAAAACATTTACTGAAACTCCTTCCTGCTTTATTCTTGGTGTTCAGCTTGGAATGGAACACAGAAAATTCCCAGTTTGCCATCTGAGCTCCAGTGCACTTCGACAGCCACAGCAAGGCCAGGAGATGTAAAGGAGAGCAAATGCAAGGAGAAATAACCATTTACTTGTCAGGTTGCAGCCCTGGGGTATGCACTGTTTTCCTGAATGGACAGGAAATACACACCTTGTCTGTGGACCTAGGGGACAATTCTGTGTCGTGCAGAATAAAGACAGAATAATCACAGAATCATTGATAGACTCCTAGAATGGGCTGGGTTTGAAAGGACTTTAAATGTCAGCTCATTCCACCCCCCTGCCATGGGCAGGGACACCTTCCACTGTCCCAGGCTGCTCCAAGCCCCGTCCAGCCTGGCCTTGGGCACTGCCAGCAATGGATAATCAGAGCCACTAACTGAACATCCAGTATGGTGAGAGGAGGAAAAGCTTACAGAGAGGAGATGGAAGTCGGGAATATGGAGGGAAAGGAGGTGAAATGCAAGGGGCAGAAGTGGGGAGCAGGGTCTGGGATGCAGAACTGGAGATCACAGGGATGCGGTGCCGGCATGCAGGGGATGGGACGCCGGGATACGATACTGGGATGCGGTGCCGGGATGTGGGGATGGGACACCGGGATGCGGTGCCGGGATGTGGGATGGGACACCGGGATGCGGTGCCGGGATGTGGGGATGGGACACTGGGATGCGGTGCCGGGATGTGGGGATGGGACACCGGGATGAGATGCCGGGATGTGGGGATGGGACACCGGGATGTGGTGCCGGGATGCGGTGCCGGGGTGCAGGGGATGGAGCTCGGCTCCTCGGTGCGCGAGGGCCGCCTGCAGTGCCCGGCACGGCCGTGGGATGGAGCCGTCCCCGCGGCCGTGGGGTGGAGCGATTCCTGCGGCCGTGGGATGGAGCAGTCCGCGAGGCAGTGGGAGGGAACAATACCCGCATCCCGTGGGATGGAGACATCCCAGCGCCGCGTGGGATGGAGCAGTTCCCGCACCCCGTGGGAGGGAACAGATCCCGCGGCCGTGGGATGGAGCAGTTCCCGTGGGATGGAGCAGTTCCCGTGGGATGGAGCAGTTCCCGACTCCCGAGGGACGGAGCAGTTCCCGAGGGATGGAGCAGTTCCCGTGTCCCGAGGGACGGGGCAGTTCCCGAGGGATGGAGCAGTTCCCGAGGGATGGAGCAGTTCCCGAGGGATGGAGCCATCCCCGCGCGGCTCTGGCGGGGCAGTCCCGGTGCTTCCCCGTGCCGGCGCTTTGGATTTGGGGCATTCCCGGGGCACGGCTGCTGTCCTGGGCTCGGAGCCGCGGGCTGGGCGGGCGGGCCGTGCCCTCGGGGTGTGCGGAGGGAGCGGGGCCGGCTCGGCCCCTCCAGCAGCAGCTTGCGGGTCCCTGGTGCCCAGAGCAGCTGGGGCTGTCCTGGATCCCTGGCAGTGCCCAAGGCCAGGGGCTTGGAGCAGCCTGGGACAGTGGCAGGTGTCCCTGCTATGGCAGGGTGGAACAGGATGAGCTTTAAGGTCCCTTCCGACCCAAACCACTCTGGGATTATATGAACAACCTAAAGTCCTGTTGAAATCTACATTTTAACCGTGAGGGAGCAGAGCAACATTCCAAAAGCACACAAAGAGCCATTTTCAGAACTATGTCCCACTTAAATGTTTAAAAGCTTTCTGCAAGTGCACCACAAAAACAACTTGGTTAAATTAAGCTTACCTGCACATAATTTCTGTTTCATAGAATCAGAGAATCCCAGACTGGTTTGGGTTGGAAGGGACATTAAAGCTCATCTTGTTCCCCCCATTCCATGGCAGGGACCCCTTCCACTGTCCCAGGCTGCTCCCAGCCCCATCCAGCCTGGCCTTGGGCACTGCCAGGGATCCAGGGGCAGCCACAGCTGCTCTGGGCACCCTGTGCCAGGGCCTGCCCACCCTCACTGTAATTCCTCCTTGCATCTATTCCAAATACACCCTCTTTTAATTTAAAAACATCACTCCTATTTTTAAGAAGCAGGGTAAGGAATTTAATTTTTCACGGCTGAGAGCTGCAATCTGCCAGAGCTTTAGGTTGTTATAGATTTACCAGTTGAGTGACACTGCTCTGAATTCCCTGGGCAGATCAGATATTCTCAGCCAAGGAGTAAAAACCATGCTGGAAATGGGGTACCAAGTGGTGGCTGCATTTTACAGTACCAAAAAACCAAAAACAAAAGTTCAGGAGCAATGAGTTAATCTGTTGTTTTCTTCAGGTAACACCTTTGAAGACTATTTGAGGATCCTAGAGAGTGTCCCAGCCAAAGGAGCTGCAGCCTACATGAGAGGTCAGCAGGGAGTCCAGGGTGGGGGAAGAGGGTTGGGAAAGGGGAATTTCAGAGCTGTCTGAAAAGCTGCTCCTGTCATTCACACTGGGTTTACTAGCAAATAGCCTTTTTGTCCAAAAGGGCATTTTATAGGAAAAAAAATTCCTTAGCTCTCCTGGAATGTGATTGGCAAACCCCTATCTGATTCTAGAAACTTTCTTTTTAACTTGATAAACATAAAAGGAAATAAAGATTTACCTTCTGCACACTCACAGAGGAATGTACACCTCCATGAACTGTACAATCTCCATGAATATGGAAAGTACATGAATGTACATCTCTATGAATTCCCTTCAAATGCCAGGTGGGGAAATAATGGAGATGAACACTCATGCATTTCGCTGTCCCGGGTTTCCCGAGGGCTGAGTAAATCCTTGGAATTTTTAGTGCCCCACCTCCATATGTGAGCTCCCAGCTGTCTTTCCAGGAGTTTTCCTGGAGTTTCCTGCAGGAAATCACTGAGCAGGTTTTTCCCTTTGGCAGGAAACGCTGCTGGAATTGTCCTAGGGCTGAAGGGAGCTCAGTGGAGCTCAGAGCTAACAGCCCTTTGCTTTCCCTGCAGTGTCCAGCGCAGTGAATAGCTCCAGGCTGAGCCTGGTGGAGAAGGGGACCTGTGAGGCCATCCAGTGCAAGAGCCAGGAGCTGGTGATCAGGGAACAAGGCCTCTACTTGATCTTCTGCCACTTGAACTTCCACTTTCCCAACTGCTCCAAGAGCCCCATCGACCTCAAGATTGAGCTCCTGGTGAACGACAGGGTGGACAGGCAGACATTGTCCACGTTGTGTGCGTCGGAAACATGCCAAGACAAGACTTTTAAGACCTTGTTCCAGCTCCACTTGACACACCTGAACGTGCAGGACCGAATATCAGTAACACTGAACCATCCTGAATTCCTGAATGAGGTTTCTCTTCCCAATGAAAACGTTCTCGGGGTCTTGAGGTACAGCGATGGAATGTGAGCAGCTCCCTGACCTCCCACTGCTGCCCAGACCCTTTCTCTGAACACCAGCAGCCTGCTTTTACTAGGCACCACCTTGGTTTAAATTTCACACCTCACCTCATCCCTAAGGTGAACAAGGAACTTTGTGAGTGTCCCAGAAAAAAAAACACTGCAAGAGCCACAGCTGCCAGGTTCCCTGGCTTGGCTCCGGGTGGGATTGTTGGACTATCCAGCACATAACCCACCAAGGGTTCCTCAAAATGATCTGTGCAAACACAGCCTAAAACCCAGCCAGATCATGGCAAGAATCCACAATATGGAGATTTTTAGGGTCATAACTGCTGGCATGCAGTGCCTGTGCTCAGGACGTGGGGAAATCTGTCTAACTCTATTTTATGGAGTAGTGTTTTAACCCAGTCTTTCCAAAAACCCAACAGTCAAAGCTTTTCTTTACCATGGGGACACAATGACAACTCTGGAGTAGATTCATTGCACAACAGCAAAAATGATGAAATTATTGACTCTTGGGTTGGTAGCTGAAACTCTGGGGCAGGACATGGGAGAAGTGGGATTTACAGGATATTTCTGTGCTGCATTCTGCTATGGACTTGATGTCGTTTCTTTCAAGTGTCTTCCTTGTCACTATTTATCCATCTTTTCTATTTAAATATAAAGCTCTTTGGGACAGAGACTTTGTCTAAACAGAGTTCTCAGCCTCTGTTTTCTCCTGGAGTTCTCAGACCTTCTCACATTAAACATGAAAACAGCAATGGAGTTGCCAATCTGGCAAATAGCAAAGTTCATTAGGATGCATTTTCTTCGAGTGCTGCCCTGCCAGTTTGGCAGTCCCTGTGTGATACAGACCACACTGGGCTGGGAATCCTCCTCCAACACCAGCACTTCCTGGAAAGCCAGGGCTCCAGACTTCCCCAAAGTCCACACTTTCCCAAAGGCAGTTTCAGACTGGCCCTCAGCTGAGAGCTGAGAAGTTTGAGCAGGCCAGAGGATGGGTGGTATTTGAGCTTCCTTGGCTGTCTGGAATGTTTAGAGAATGCAGGATAAAAGAAGCATCTCAGGCCCTCTGATTCCATGAATTGCAGTAACCCAGACATTTATTTGCAATTTCATTCTTACAAATGAAAATTTGGGGAGGGAAGGGACCAAGATGTTCCCAAAGCTGGTCCCAGTTCAGTCCTTCCCCTTTTCCCTTCATCTCTGGGAACCCAGGAACACCTATTCTCACCATTATTGGAGTTTTTCCCCTTGCACAACTGACATTTTTCTATGACTGCAGCTTGGCAAACTCTCCACAGCAAACATTTAGTCATAGATTGAGTTTCTGGCTTCAGAAACCTGGTGGTTTATCATCCAAGCTCAGTGGATGCTGGTGACTGATGTAGCTCCGTTTGTGTGAGCACACTCCAAATATTCCTCAGAGCAGTAATTTGTTTCTTGTTTTACATCACCAGAAACTGATGGTGCATATCAATGAGGTTTTGTCTCATCCACCAGGTGACTTCAAATTACACCAGACACTTTCCAAAGGTCAGGAACAACTGATATGATTCACTGCTAGAGATACCCACTTTCTGTTTTGATGAACATTGATGCAAACAAAAATTCCTTTTGCTGTTAATGACTCAGGGGAAAAAAAAAGAAAACTAAATCAAAAAGAAAAAAAGGAAACAAACAAACAAAACCCCCATGGATTTAGTTTTCTCTTCTTTCTTTTTCTCTTAGCAAAGAAAAATTTATTATTATAAGAGTCAGCTGACCCTGCCTATGACTTTGGAACCTCCTCTGGGATCTCCTCACCCCTCTGGGCCCCATAAATCCCTCATGTCTCTGAACATGGTTTTTAACTTCTATTTGCCTCCACTTTGATCCACACAACCCATTTCCAGAGAAGTTAAAGCAAGCCTGGCAGTGAGGGATCATAGCTCCTGAATATAGAAGCAGTTAGTGAATGAAAATATGCATCTCCTCACACATCCCACCACTCCTCCTCTCCCTCGAGGCTTTGAATTGAAAGAGAAAGGGCATTCTTTTAAAAATAAAGCAGCTCTCCCTGCACAGGCTGATTTTATTTTATTATTTTGCCAGATGGGGAAAATCCTGACAAAGCAATGCTAAGCTGCTCAGCCCCAGGCATTTTAATACCTTTGGATAAAGAAATCTGGCCTCTACCCCAATGCCTCTGAGAAATAAGAATAAATTATAGCCAGAAAGAAAGCCCATTAATAGTGGACAATTTCCCCATCAGTTACAAAAATGTTAAATAGTTTTAACTGAAGCAAGGCCCTGAGGCAGGCACACTCCAAGCCACTTCATTCTTTCATCCCTTTTCCTTCATTTATTTTTTTCCTAAGTTTTTGAAGCAGGTCATTTTGACAACAAACCTATATTTAAAAAAATTGTCCAGGCTGGTCCTTCCCACAAGGATATGTCTCTCCAGCAGCATCAGCAGCAATTCCCTGTGGGGAACAGCCCTGTTTGCAGCAGGAGGTTCCATCTCCTGAGGAGCCACACCTTGCTCTGGTTCCCCAGCACAGGGCCCAGCCCAGGAGAGGGGGGCAATCCTAAATGCACTGAAGTTGATGCCTTTTGGGGCTGCCTAAAAGCAGAGGACAGACAAAATTAAGGGAATAAAAAGCAGTTATATTTATTGAAGGGCCTTCAGGTACATTTCAGGCAGACAAAGCCCCCCAGGGCCTACACCCAAAATGGATGGCAGGTCACAGGTTTCACACTTTGATGAGTTTGGTCCATTTGCATATTGGGGGTTAATCTGCCAATTCCAGCTCCAGGTAATGAAGTTATTGACCCCAAGTTTGCTTCCCCCCAAACTCACTTTTGTTTCCATCTCTGGGGCCTGAGGCAGTGAGATGTCCTTGATTGCCAGGCCTGGAGAGGAATTGTTGTGTCTGCCCAAAATGGGAAAGCAGCAGCTCCCACTGGGTGTGGAGTTTAGAGTTACACACTAAAGAACTGCAGGGTTACAAATATATGAAATATAGAAAAGCTAAAATCCTGAGGCATCAAAGTCATGGAGAAATTGTACAAATTCCTCCCCTGGTCCTCAGATGGGGCAAATGTGGGGTTTTCTGTGCCTTTGTGTGATTGCCAACTCTACCAGACACAGGGAGCAGCAACAATCCTACAGCTCTGCTCTGTCAAGGGGTTTGGGCCCTCCCCAATCACTGATAAAGCTGCACTCTTAATTTCATATCTACTTGGTCATGGGGCATCTATAGGATTTATCCATAATCTCGGTTGATAGAGAAAAAAAATTCCTATTATTGGCTTAATTCTGTCTGATGTTAATTGCTGTAGAAATCTTTAACAGGGACTTCAGTAGCAGTCAAGCTGATGTAACACATTTCCATCCCAGCTCACCCTGGGGCAGCAACCCAAAATCTGATCAGGTTTAAGATCAGAGATCACAGAGCTGGATCTGAGCTCTGCTGGAGCTGTGGAGACTTTGAAACCACGAGAGCAATCAGATTTCACAAGGCTTGGTGACACCTCCCATGAAATTGGCCCCAGCCCAAACTCCTGAAAGCTCAGCTCTGAAAATTAAGCCATGGCTTATGTGACACAGATTCATTATCCACGGAGGGACTTTCACATTCACTTCTGAGTTTGTTTCGTTTTTTGTTCAGCACGAGAAGAAAACATCACAGTCACTTAAAGAGGAATCCCTTCCTGTGCCAGAGGCCAACCAGGGGCTGTTGGCAACCTAAAAATGCTCAGCAGTGCCTATTTAAAGATCCCACCTGATCAATAGGGCCCTGACCCTCTGTGCAGCAACTGCCTGACTCTGCACTGCTCTGAGCCACACAGATCCCTTGGGAGAACAAGCAGCACTCTGCAAAATTCTTGGCTAATTGCTCATGCTCTTAAATAATAATAATAATTATTGTTATTCATAATGTTACTAGATAGAAAAATTCAAAGCAGCTTCACTGTTCGAGCACCCTATCCTGAAGATAACATAAGAAAGGGACTACTCAACACAAATAACCAACCTAAAAAGCAAAATAAATAAGAAACTTTTATATTTGGGACCTTACAACAGGTCTTTAGAAAGTGGAAGTGATATAACTTGTGTTTGGTGCAAACAGCAAGAGAAAACCTCAGAGCAAAGGCAGGTTCTAGAGGGATAATGACTGAAACAAATGCAAATTCTGATGAGCAACGCTTGGGGCAGCAAGAGCTGCATGTAGTGACCTCAAAACCTCCAGGCTCAGCTTTTAATGGTTTTAATTGGCTCAGTTTCAATGAATGTGAGGATAGAGGGTCTTGGAAAAATGTTTTGGAAGTGCACATTCTGCAGTCAGACCTGGAAGCCCCCTACCCCCAGCCCCCATGGTTTAAATTCCCAGTTTTTCTTTTCACTGCTGATCCCAGGAGCTTGAAGGTTTGGGATGGAGAAGGGTGGAGCCCCAAGGACAGCATGGAACTGCCTGAAATTCAAACTGAAGGAGAAATACAGGTGCTTCCAAGGGGAGGGAAGGTTGTGAGACCCCAGAGCTGGACATTCCCATGAGGACAGAGCTTTCTCCACACTCAGCATTCCCTGGGATTGCAGCAACCTCTGTGCTCTGGTGTAAGTCAGGAATGCTACACCCCAGCAGTGAAGCCATCAGTTTTTCCTGAGCTGCCATATCCTGCAGTCCTGACATTCCACTTCCTTCATGTCAACAACTTCTAAATTTAGGCTCCCTAATTCCTTCTGAGAGCCAATGTGAAACAGGAAGCTCTAGGTGAGTCAGAGCACCCAAAATAGCTGCCCAGAAAAGCCAGGCTCAGCTGCTGAGTGAGTTTTTACTCCGTCCAGACACCTCAAACTCAACAGCCTCATGCAGTTCCAGCTAAAGAAAAGATTATTTAACATGTGGATGGATAATTTATGGCCACTTTCCAGGGATAATTTATGGACTGAGGCCTCCAAACAGGACACATTTGTGAGGTAAAACACAATGACAACAGAGCAAGTTGGTAGATTTATGGCCACACAAGAAAAAATATTTGCCTGTTTAGGTCATTTTTATTCCACTTATTCCTTGGGCTTGTCCAGACCTGACAGAGGGAAAGCCACATTTTGGAATTAAGCACCAATTCAGAATTGGAAGACACTTTTGAAGCTGCTTTTCTCATAGGAAACTGTGTAGTAAATATTAGACAATTTTTTTAATTCCTTCAGTTTTTATAATCTTAATTTCCTCGGGTTTTTGTCATTCTGCTTCTTCCTCTCTTTGCTTCTATTTTTGCGTCTCTATTTTTTACGAAAGCGGATGGAAAAGGAAATCAAACATAAGGTAAAGGGGGAAAAGGAAGGAAAGCAGAGTGTGAGGAACTGGGGGAAAATACCCCAACTGTTTGAAAAGTTAAATGAGCTCTAAGAAGATCTGATTCCAAGGATGGAGGGAATGTGGCTCCAAAGCCAGGCTGGACAGGGCTTGGAGCAAGCTGGGATAGTGGAAGGTGTCCCTGCCATGGAATGGGATGAATGAGATGAGCCTTAAGGTCCCTTCCAACCCAAACCAGTCTGGGATTCTCTGATTCCAATATTCACATCAATCACAATTTGAAACCAGCAATTTCTACATTTTATGCTGTAGAGGAAAAAGAAGTTTTATGGTGAAAAATGCTAATTTTAAAACACGTTATATGGATGTAACTCTAGGGGCTTCAACCAAGTTCCTCAACCTGGACAGTGGTGGGAGAGCAGGACTTTTGCCTCTGGCAGGCAGAATTATGAGCAGTATTGCAGAGGCTTTATATTTAAAGAGTTTTTTTCATGTATAAACCCGACTGTGTTGTGAGTGTTCACTGGGGGCTTTAGCAATGGCACCTATGAAATTCCCCCAGATAAAATGAAATTGTGTTGTGCTGATTATTGCACTTTAAATATTGGGGGCACAGGTGTTTTCCTGAATAAATACACCTGGTTCAGAGCACGGTGGTGAGAGTGTCTTTAACTATCTTCAGACAAATCACAGGGCAGCTTTTAGGGTAGAGACAGACACAGGCTGGTCCTGAAGGCCAAGAAACACAAACATTCCTTATGGGAATGGAATTCCTGGTGCTGGAGCACAGAGCCCTTTGGCAACTTCTTGGGCTGAGGGCTGCAGGGTGGGGATCTGCCCTTCTCCCATAAAGCTGTGAGAAAATCACAGAATCTCATAATGGTTTGGGTTGGAAGGCACCTTAAAGCTCATCTCATTCCCCCTATTTCATGGGCAGGGACACCTTCCACTATCCCAGGTTGCTCCAAGCCCTGTCCAGCCTGGCCTTGGAGCCACATTCCCTCCATCCTTGGAATCAGAGCTTCTTAGAGATCATTTAACTGTTCAAACAGCTGGGGTATTTTTCCAAGTTCTCCACACTTTGCTTTCTTTCCTTTTTCTCTCTTTAACTTATGTTTGATTTCCTTTTCTATCCACTTCTAAGCAAAAAATAAAGACAGAAAAAAACAGGAGCACCTTCCACTATCCCAGCTTGCTCCAAGCCCTGTCCAACCTGGCCGTGAGAATTCCAGGGATGGGGCAGCCACAGCTTCTCTGGGCAACCTGTGCCAGGGCCTCCCCACCCTCATGGGGAAGAATTTCTTCCTAATATCCAACTTAAATTTCCCCTCTGCCAGCTTAAAGCCATTCCCCTGTCCTGTCCCCAGATGCTCAGGTTGGACTCGATGATCTCAGAGGTCTTTTCCAACCTAATTGACTCTGTCATTCCCTGTGGTTCTCTGATTCATTTCAGAGCTGCAGAGACCTTTGCAGGATCTCCCAGCGCTTGGCAGGGTTTTGGTTTTCTCCCATGAGGGTAAAATGTCTGTGTGAAGATTTAATGATTCAAACAGCTCAGCTGGATGCTAGTCCAGGTTTTGGAATTCAGGCCTGGAAAGGGCTCGTGCTTGTGCTCTGACGCAGAGGAACACTTCAGAGCAGACCTCACTCCCAGCAGGTGTTCAGTAGCAACCAGGAGGCTCTGAAAGTACACAGGCACTTCAGTCCTGGAGTGCTTTTAAGCAGGAACAGTCAGAGTGCAGGAGTTCAGGTGCCGAAGCAGCTCGGGGTCACGGCGTTGTATCAACAGTTGAGTAAGATATCTTTGTTTAGTGCCAGTATTTTTAATGAGTCACTTGGTCTTTCCCTCCAGCTTTGATCATGGAATCACTGAATTTTTTTGGGTTGGAAAAGACCTTAAAGGTCATCTAATTCCACTGCATTCCATGGAAAGGGACACCTTCCACTATCCCAGGGTGCTCCAACCTGGCCTGGGATACTTCCAGGGATGAGGCTTCCACAGCTTCTCTGGGCACCCTGTGCTCATCTTTCACTACCAAACACATTGGGGGGTGTTTTAAGGTCCAAATAAATTTAATTTAAAGGGTGTAAAACTCACTAACTTCAATTTAAAGGGTGTAAAACTCACTAAGCAACAAGGACTTCAGCATGCATTTTGTTTAGGTTCACTCAAAGGATAACAGGACAAGGGGAAAAAAAAATTCTTAAGCTGACTTTTGTTGAAAAAAAACTTTAAAAAAACCTGAAAAGAAAACCACGGTTACTATTCAGAAGAAAACACAACAGACCTGACTCATTCCATAAGTCTCTTAGGTTAAATTCCATGAAGATTAGACAAAGAAACTTCCTTCTTGTAAAAGATAAAGAAAGTAGAAAATAACTTTACCAATTATCTGCCCCATGAGGTATGTCATGTACAATTCCAATTTTTTTTTTTTTTTTTTTTTTTTTTAATTTCCAGTCAGATATTTGCTTTCATGAAGGAAGGATGTGATTTATGGAAGCAGATTCATTAGGATGTTACTGTCAAGGGTGCATTTCAGCAGCAGCACTGCCAGCTGAAGGCTGAGCCTATGGGAATAAATCACATAAACTCCATTTTCTTCATAGTGGAAAAAGCCCATTCTTTACTCACAGAACTCCTTTTTATCCAGTTTTACAGACCTGGTGTGTGACTCCCATTGGTCAGTAGCTTTCTTACCAATTACTTTATGGGTCAGTAACAAGTTGTTGTTCTGTATGGATTGGTCACTCAAACCCTTGGTGTGTACGTGCAGGAAAGGTTGTTTGTAGAGATAGTTCTCATTTTTCTGTCTAACAGTATAAAAGCTGTTCATACAGGTACAAGTTGTTTTTTACCCAGGAATAGATTGTTATGCTAATGAACTGCTCACACCAGGATTGCTTTCACATGGGAACTTGCACAGTGCTAGCCTAACTTAGAAGAAATGACAGGCCAGCCAGAGCAGGCCTGATTTTATGAGGCTTTTGTTTGTAAGTTTTCTACCTTACTGCAACATGAGCCTTTTAAAATTGAAGTAAAGCTGATTTAAACACTGCAGGGCAAAACAAAACCTGCTGGTCTTGAGTCAAAATCAGGAGTACCCAGCAGGTAAAAGGGCAAGGCCTGTCCCATGCCCCATCCCATCCCACCAGGAGATGCCCTGGTCTGACACGAGATGTCTCAGCTCTTCTGGACATGCTGTATCAAAAGAGATCACATTAAAATCTCACCACTCCAACCTCCTGAGGTGCAACAAGCACAGACTAATTAATTATTCAGTAATGTGGAGGGGAGAATCACCCCTCTGGGTTGTTTTGAATTAATCACCTTTCAGTCAGGGTGAGCCATCACTGCTTGGCCTTCCTCACCGTGTTCCCCAAACAGAAATGACTCACGGCCCTCACTTGGGTTGACAACACTGATTTTGTTCAATTTTGGAAGTTTTTCCTCCTGCTGCTACCTGAGCCATCCAAAAAAAAAAAAAAAGAAAACCAAGGGAAAATGCATAAATGCCAGGATCTGTAACCAAACCACCCAGAGAGGAAGCTCGAGGATAAAAGAGAAAACAATGAAACATAATGAAAAGCAACCCAGTCACAGAGTCCCCTGCATAACTGGGAGATAACTCAGCTAATCTGGTTTCATATATCTCAAAGAGTTCCTAGAAACTGTCTATTTTTACCATTCTCCACAAATCCTATCAAAATGAGGCAAAATGTGTGCGTTAAACAACAATCACTGCAACGCGTAATCCAGGAAAAAAAAACCACTCCCATTCATTAGCAGGAATCCCAGCTCCTAACAGGAAGGAAATTTTCCCCCTGATGATTTTTCCAAGTTTATAGGCTACAGTTTGTTTACATTCCAGGGTTCTAAAATAGTCAGAGCCTACTCAGAGCAAATAACCTGATTTTTCCCTGTTTAACCTGGACCTGTATTACTGAATACCTAAACTCTTATCATTCCTGATTTATTTTTTTTACTGAAAGATCAGAGTCCAGAGGGGAAAAAAGAGATTTGTTTCTCCACTCTTCACAAGCAATTGCCCACTAGAGAATGAAAATGAAGTTTATGTTGAAAACAAAAGGAAGTATCACAGAAAAGAAACTGAACCCAAAAGTTTTGTTTGTTTTTCCCAAAGCTTTTAGGGCTCACCCCACAAAGAAAACCAATGTATCAGAAAGTGCAAGCCATGGATTTTTCCACGAAGACATGATATTTTTTCACTTTTTTCTGGAAAGTACCAGTTTCACTGGAGCTTGTATCAACAGGGGTTGCTAAGAGCATTGCTGGAATTTCTGATCAAAACCACAGAAAGACCAAGGCATTAACATAAAATATCCAGGGGATCTGGCTCTTCCCAGAGCCAGGAGGGGCTGCAAAGCTTTACACCAGGCCCAGCCCTGCTCCAATTCCTGATAATCAACACAGGGATGTGACTGTGGTTAAGAACATCCTGGTGGGGTGTCCCTCTCCTTGACTGCAGCGTTGGTGCTTCCTTGCTAATAACAGATTTTTCAAAGTCCCAAAAATGCTAAGGAAGAACCTCAGTGCTGAAAACTGAATCTGGGAGCTGCTGCTGGGGATGGTCCAGTAAAAGCCCTCTGCTGGAAGGGTTGGTGGTCCAAAAATGCTTGGTTTCCCCTAGGGAACCAGAATGCCTTATCTCTGTGTTGGAGGTCTAATAAATTAGTGTCAGTTATTTGTTTTGGGGGTTTGAGAGAAAAGCTCAGAATTTGCACTCCATAGTTGTTGGAGTCTTCTGGAAATGCCCATCACACCCCAGAGGAGGTTGTGCCATCCTTCCATGTTGTTCCAAACACACCCTTGGAGCAGCACCTGGAACAGCACTGGGAAGCCAAGTTATGCCTCAGGTTTTAGCTTTTCTATTTTTCAGATTCTGTGCTGCTTTAGTGTGTGGGTCTGGGCTTCACATGAGGGGATGGTGAGCTCTCTGCACAGAGCAGGGAGACAGAACAATTCCTGCTCCAGCTGGGGACCAAGGACAAATGATCCAAATCTCAGGCCCAGGAGCACAAACAACGTGGGCTGGAGAGAGAAAAACAAGCAGGATGGGAGTGCCTGGGCTGGAGCTGGAATGGGACAATGAACTCCAAGGTGCAAATGGAGCAGAGCTGATCCCAGTGAGAGCCCCCGGGAGCGGCCGTGCATTTTGGGGCCATTTTGGTTCATCCTGGGTGCAGCCCTGGCTGGGCTCTGGTGCTGCCCAAGGTGGATCCATGGAGGCCTTTGAATAAATCCCTGCTTTATTCTTTAGCTCTGTCCAGCCTCTGCTCTAGGGCAGCCTGCACAAGGCATCACAAGAGTGCTCACTCTCCCTCACTGATTTTCCAGCTCTGCCTCAGTGTCTTGTTGTCATCAGGCTCTTATTCCTCCCTTAAAAACAAGGGAATCCCTGGAAAACATGTGCTAGCCCTTTTCTTTGGCATTTTCTCTCACCACAGAGAAAAGCAGGAAGTGCAGGGTATTGGCCAGCTCTTCCTCTTTCCATTTCCTCGAGTCCTTTTCTCTCTTACGTTGATTTTCTGTGTTCCAGCTGCACTCTGTGACCTTCCCTCTGGCACCTTGGGGAAGGTCACGTCACTGGGAGGTGTCCTGCAAACACAGTCAGCCACAAACTCTGGAGTGGAAGGGCACTGGGACACCACTGCCTGCTTCCTCTTCTCACAAGAAACTCTGTGGGAGTTGGAGAAATAAGAAAACTGTTTTGCAAGTTGCAGAGAATGATCTGTCATCTTGCCAGAGCTCAGAGTGGATTTTGCCTGGGGTTTTCCAAGGAGCCTGAAAGAGTGAACATACAGCTTGCTTAGAAACCCACTGAGATTTGGACAGCAGATACTTGAAATGATAGCATTTCTGATCATTCCCAGCTCTGTCACAGCTCAGGGTGGTTGTGCCCACACCAGCCTGAGGGCAGAGTTTGTCTCAGGTGTTGGCATGGGGCAGTCCCAGTGTGGGATGCTGGTGGGTTGGGTGTGACAAACCCCACACCAGCATGAGGCTGGGACCATCCAGGAATGATGCTGGGAGCAGTGGTGCTGCTCCAGGGCAGACAGAGGGGCTGGCCTGGCTCACCTGCAGGCAGGTGTTCTCCTGGCCCCCGGTGAGGGTCACTTTTCCCTCACACCCCTTATCAACCTCCCACCGTGTCCTGCTGCCTGCTCCTGGCTGTGCCAGTGCCTGCACTGACAGCACAGGACAGCAAAGGGACAGTACAGCTGGGTTTAGCATCCTTTGCAAGCTCTGGCAAGTCAAGGGCAATGAGATGTCTTCATTTCAAGCCCTGCTGGAGGTGTATCCCTGCTCTCACCACCCTCCAAAGGCACTTGCACAAAATGATCCAAGAAAATATCTCCCTGTATCCTGTCTGAGGTTTGCTTCCTGAGCCACAGTGAAACACACCTGAAACACACCAAACACTGCTCCAACTCCCCATCACAAATGGGTGCTCAGAAGTGTGGGATTAATGTTATCAGAGAAACTGCAAACACTGACAGGTGCATTTGTAGAAAGCCCAGAAGCTTTCCCAGATGAGTTTTCACTATTGCATATGGATGAACTACGCCTATAGGATACAGCCCTGGGACAAAGGGATCCAAGGCAGCTCCCCCAGTGCTCCTGGTCAGCATCCAAATGCCATGGAAGCACAATCAATTCAGCACAGAAGTGAAGACTCAAAATAGTTTGGAGGCATTTGAACTGTACATCACATATTGCATTATGTATTTCAAGCACAGAGGTACCTTCCAAAGAAGAAATTTAATTCTGCTACTCTCTTCAGTTCTCTGAAAGCAAAATTTTAGTGCATTCTTCTGTCCAAATTGTTGCTGTTTAATCATGATTTCTGATTTTCAGGATATTTCAGATTACTTGAAATAATTTGATCTTAACATGTGGGGTATTAGAATTTAGGACTCATTATAATGAGATAGAAGGAATGGTCAAAAAAAATGTAAGCTTATGGTGGAAAATAATTGTCTCATATAATGGAAAGTCAAATCCTTGTATAATTATTTTCTAGAAAATAAGAAAAATTAATCACAGGTCATAAGCAATCATAGACTCTCCTCAACTTCCCTTGGAAGTGCTGGATGCTGGATTTCACCTTGGAAATTACATTTAGGCATTTATTCATGTGCGTTGCTCTCATTATTTTCATTTTTAGGATGAAAACGAACAAGTTCTCCTCCTTTCACTGCTCCCAGATATCGAGCAGAGCTGCCCAGAAGAACCATTCTGAGTTCCACACTCCCTCAGCCTCCCTGAGCTGTGCCCTGGCATGGAGCTGCCCCATTCCCTGTGGAGCCATCCCAACCCAGCCCCCATCCAGGCTGGGCCAGCAGCATTCCCAGCCCATCCTGGGCTGCAGCACGTGCCCAGCACATTTTGTTTGGGCCAAGGCATTCCTGAAGTCATACAGACTGATTTTCATAAAGCCAGGCCTGGGCAGCCCACGGCCACAGTGAGCCAGGGAAAACCCCTGGAACTGTACTTTTCCCTTCCTTCCTTCCTTCCCTGTGAATTCTCTTTCCCAGAGAATTTTTTTGGGACCTCTGGCACTTCTCCTGCTGTTGTAGCTCAAGGAAAGAGCTTTTAACACTCTGCCCCTTTCCCAGCCACCAGGAGCAGAGTGACAAATAAAGGTGCAAGGTTAAGAGGCAAATCTTTATCTAACCAAAGAGATCCTGCAGATTTCCAAATAAATCAACAAAACCCCCATGCTCTGATTCATCCAGCAACTCATTTTGGTGGGGAATGGGAAGAAATCACTCAAGGCAGAGCAAAGAGCAGTGATTTTATAGATATTTTGTCAAGTGTCAGGGCCTTCTCTGCTCTCTGAGATGACCCCAGGTGTTGGTGGAAGCCGCTTTTCCCAACCCGGCTGTCCAAGAAGGAGTCAGGAGTCTTCTGCTCGTGTTCTCAGTGATGTTTATTGTTTCTTATCTAAAATATTTTCTGTCTGACCAGCCGAGCTCTGGCCAGCAGGTCAGCCCAAGGCACACTGCCTCCCACGGGGCTGGTGCTGTCTTTTATGCTATGAACTACCTATTAGATATTTACAATTGTGTGCCAATCCCTAACACCTATGTTAGACAGTGACTTTCTACTTTAAACCAATCTAAGAATGCCAACATCACCTAAAAGATGGATGTCAGGAAGAAGAAGGAAGAAGGATAGGGCACGCCCCAATCCCTCCATCTTAGGATTTTAGACCCCCCTGTACCAAATCCCAAATTTTTTCCTTTCACCCTCTAACTACTGCTACTGTGCTGTCTAAACTTTTGTGACTTGTGATTCCTCATATAAGGTTGGTAATTTGTCCCATGGGCTGAAATCAAAGCCCCAAGTGTTTTTGGCCTCCTGCCAGGGTCGCCCAGACCCCTGTCTGGGGTTTGGGGCACGAAGAGGAATGTCTTGGATTCCGACAGTCAAGCATTGAGGCAGTCAGCACCCATCACATTTCAACAGCAAGGCTTTGGTGGCAACTTGCTCAGCATGCAGGAGAGGCCACTGGGAATCTGAGCAGAATCTGGGATCATCTCAGTCGTGGAAAGAGGCCCACACACAAGTCTTGTGCAAGTGGAAGATGTGGTTGATCACAGGCAATGCAAAACCCTGTGGTAACACCTGATGTTACCAGGTACTCTCCTGCTAAAAGCAAAAGTGACCTGAGATTGAGTGTTGTAGACAGGAGCCAGCAAGTGCTGTTCAGGCTGATAACTGATTGATGAGATGTGTTCACTGCTAGACTTTATCCTGGGACAGCACAGGCAGTGATCCCATCTTTGCCACTTTCTCCTGAAACTGTGCAAGGAGCTCCCTTAAGGAGGGGGGAGGAGAGTGAGAAGCGCCAGGGCGAAAACCGCAAGCCCAGGAGCTAAACCAATTTGCCTGCTGTTTTCCATGCTCCCCTTTCACGCCTGGCCTCTTGCTGAGGATCAAACAAAACAAGTTACATAAGCTGCTGAGGGCACGGTGA
Source organism: Urocynchramus pylzowi (assembly GCA_013397555.1). Classification (NCBI taxonomy): domain Eukaryota; kingdom Metazoa; phylum Chordata; class Aves; order Passeriformes; family Fringillidae; genus Urocynchramus; species Urocynchramus pylzowi. The sequence continues at coordinate 1,179,166 of VZRH01001152.1, forward strand.
CGTCCTCTCGGGGCTGCTCCCGCTCATCCCCAGCTCACATGTGTTCAGACATGCCCGTGAGGTACAGCATCCAGCTTCTGCTCCTTCCACCGCTGCCACAGTGCCCTCAAACTGCCTCTCCCCTGCTGAAAGAGCCTTCAAGATTAAACAGACATCAATTTCACTTTAATCAAAGCCACAACAACCAGCTGCCCACCGGTCACTGGTTTGCGTTGTTATTTGCGTTGTTATCACTGTTACATTGTTATTTTCATTAGCGTCAGTGCAAGACCTCAAGGTCCGATTACATTTCCCATCCTAATTTCATTTCTTTCCTTCGTGCCTAGCTCTGTACTGTGCACATTAAGGAGCCCTGCACATGTTTTCTCCTGCTCTTGCTCTTCTTCTGAAGCACACAGATAAGGGGTTCTTTAATCAGGAAGACGACATGTGACCAGGCCCTACCAGACATTGCAAAATCGGTGGGATCTTGCTAGGGAGCTGAATGACTCCAGCTCTTGGACCAATCCAGTAAACAAATAGCCTGCTCTTGGCAGGAAGGGAAGACTGCTTTTTGGGAGAAAAACTTTTAGAAAAGAAAAGTTAAATAAATTACTCATCACAGGCCTTGGCTGCAGCTTGGGATGTTCTCCCACTGCAGAAAAGGAGAGAGGAAAAAACAAAAGGATATTTCAGCTCTGGAGACTTGGTTTTTCTGCTTTGTCTGACCCCAGTGGCCTTGCTGAGCTTCCAAAAACTGGTCAGCCATTTCCACGCTTCCTTTGCTGTTGGCTTGTGGGCAACCACAGACCTGGAAGTGCTGTGGGAAGGACTGGGCTTCCCCTGCCCCAGAAAATGTCCCTCTCCTACAGCTCCTCTGTGCTCTCAATCACAAACCATTCCCACCTACTTCCTGGGATTCCTCCAGGTCCTCCCTCTCCTTCCTGGGCTGCCAGCCATCTCTAGCACATGGGCTCCCATGGCAGGAGTCCAGTGGCCACCACAGAGCCAGGTGAAGCCTCCTGCCCTCCTGGACCTGCACATCCCCAGGGAAGGCTGAGTGTGCTCCACATCTGCTCAGGATCCATCAGGTGAACATGTCCTCTGACCCAGAAGAGGCCAAAAGGAGGGTGAGCTCCCCCTGCCTCGCCAGCAGCTCTGCCCCACACACACCCCCAAAGGCACAGAAACCTCAGCTGGGCCCTGGCTGTGTCCTGGGCATATTCCCTGCCAGGGAAGGTCTGACAGGCAGCTGTACAGGCTGGGGTCCACAAACCCCTGGCCCTGCTGACTCACAGCAGTTGCTTTAGTCTTCCTTCTGCTTTTTCCACCTCTGCTTGTGGTCATCGTGGTCATCATCTCACAACTGGGAAAATAAAACAATGACGTACATAGAAATCTGCGGCGCTGCCTACTCTGCTGGCCAGTGTTGCCTCATCCTAATCCCTGTCCCCTCGCAGGGGCACATGGCCATCTCTCCCCTTGCAGGGAGCAGTCATTACCTCCAAAGGCATCCAAACATTTCCCCAGAAAAATCTCAGAAAAAGTGACTTCTCTGCTATGTAAACTTTTATGCAGTGATATCTGGACCCATCCCAAACCAGAGTTATGTGCTGGAAAAGTGTCTTACCAGTCACTCTCCCAGTTAAGCAAAGCTGGAGGAAGTTAGCTCAGGAAATAGCAGGAATTTGGCTGCATAATCAATGATTGTTTCACTTTGCACAATATCTGAGACATGAGAAACTTGACATTACAAGGGTGCTATTTAAGTGTTTATTAATAGCATTATCAGCTTTAATTAATCAAAGTCCTTGGCTGAAGGAGTTACATGTGGATATAAGTTTGTATTTTGGCTGGACAAGATTTTGGGGATCTGTAGCCTGGCCTCCTGCTCAAAGCAAGACTGGCACTGGCACAATATCAGTTTGGTCATGGCTTTCTCTGGCCAAGCCTTGACATCTCCCCAGGGAAGGGTTCCAGACATTTCTCTGAGAGCCTGTTCCTGAGCTCTATCACTCTCTGAGTGAAAAAGGTTATCCCAGCTTCCATCATCCATGTCCTAAAAGGCAGTGGTGGCACCCTGGGTGCATTATCTGGCACTGCCAGGACTTTTTGGCTCCCTTTTGTCAAGAAAACAAAGCCCAGCTCCCTCAACATCTCCCAGATTGTGCTGGGCAGGACCCTGAGCATCTCTAGGAAGTGGAGAGGCACGGGCTGATCTCTGCTCCCTGGGATGGGGCATGTGGGAATGATCCAAAGCTGCATCAGGGCAGGTTTAGGCTCCACATTTCTTCAGAGAGAGTGTGGTCAAAGGCTGGAGCAGAATTCCTGGACAGGAATGGCCTGGCCATGTTTGAGAGGCTTTTGTACAATGCCCTTCAGAATCTGCTTTAACATTTGGTCACCCCTGCAGGGGTCTGGCAGTTGGACAAGATGATCCTTGTAGGTCTTTTCCAACTGAGATTATTCTATTCTATTCTATTCTATTCTATTCTATTCTATTCTATTCTATTCTATTCTATTCTATTCTATCCTATTCTAGTCTAGTCTATTCTATTCTATTCTACTCTAGTCTAGTCTAGTCTAGTCTAGTCTAGTCTAGTCTAGTCTCCTGATCCAGAAATGGACTTTACATTCCCAACACAGTCTCACTCTCACCAAGTGGAGAGTCCTAACCTTGCCCCTTGGTTTTCTGGCTCCTCTTCTCCTGGACTATTAACAAGATAAAAAGAAAACACCTGGTTTTGCCATCATTTTGGTGCAATGAGGCCTGACCCAAATCTTTATCAAAAGCTGTAGAACTCCTTCCACTGATTTCACTGGATTGGGAACAAGCAGTCCCAATTTTCCCAGCACTGCCACAAACCCAACAGCACTGCCAGCTGCACACAGACCACGAGCTGGAATTCCTCTTCCCTGGATTTTGGTGTTTTCCTCTCCCTGGGCCAAACAAGCAGTGTCAACCTGCCACAACTCTGGTGACTCTCACTGCATTCCTTTCAAGCACAAGTAGTTGAAGGGAAAAAAAAAGTAAAAATAAAAGTTTGTTTTCAATCCCTTTTTCCTCTGGCAGGTCCGGGTTTCCCTGGAGCTGTCCCGCCCACGTCATTCCTCGGTGCCTCACTTGTCAAGGAGCTGCAGAGCAGTTTCTCTGCGTGGGGGTGGCCTTCTCAGCCACCCCCAGTCGGAGTGGAGGAGAGGAAACACTTGGCAGAGGGTGTGTTGAGGCAAGCAATGGGATTTTCAGCCCCTGTGGTCACATGCGTGGGATTCCAGGACTTCTTTTTTTTCCATCTGCATCTTTATGTAAATCACATCCAGAGATAGAAGCAGGTATTTTTCACTGGAAATGTGAATAATAGTGTGAAAATTATCAAGCTTTGCACTATTTCTTGAACTTTTCTCTCATCCTTAGGAATTTTTCCATGATGAGCTTCCTGAATTAAACAGGGCTGCTCTGATTGACCAGCAAAGTGATAAAAGTGAATCTCGGTCTTTCAACCAAAACAAAAAATTGAAATTTTCCTTAAATATTTTCCAACTTATTTCTCTGATCTGTGTTAATCATGCACCACATCCTCACCAGGGGCCATATGGAGTCCTTGCATGCTCTGCTCATCAGCTTTGACCCCAGAACACTCCCCCCAGGAAATGTGCAATGGGCAGCTGTCACAAAGCGTCCTTCCTAAAAAGTGTTCAAAGTGACCACAGAAAGGTTTGTGATGCACAAAAGCTTCTGATTCATGATTGCCCACCTCTCACATGTGCGGGATGGTGGGGAAAGAGAGTTGGTGGCAACTCGTGTGGAGGAGACGTGATGCTGCCATGAAGCACCACCACAGAGCCTTAAATGGCCTCCAAGCTGGAGGGACCAGATGGGGCTTGTTGCAAGACAAGACTGTGACCAAGAGATCTTGAAAATCCTGGGCTTCCTTAGGAGCTGCCAGCTGGGAAAGAAAGGAGACAACCCCCACAGAAGCAGAAAACGACAGTTTGTTCTCATAGTCACAGAGACAGAGAATGGCTTGGATTGGAAAGAACTTTATAGATTATCAAGTTCCACTCCCAGGTTGCTCCAAACCCTGTCCAGCCTGGCCTTGGACACTTCCAGGGATCCAGGGGCAGCCACAGCTGCTCTGGGCACCCTGTGCCAGGGCCTGCCCACCCTCCCAGGGAACAATTCCTTCCCAATATCCCATTTGAACCTTCTCTTTCTGAGTTTGAAGCCATTGCCCCTTGTCCTGGCACTCCAGGCCCTTGGACAGTCTCTCTCCCTCTTTCCTGTCAGGCTCTTCAGGCCCTGCAAGGCCACACTGAGGTCAACCCAAAGCTTCTCCTCTCCAGGTGAGCAATGCCAGCTGTGCCAGCCTTTCCTCCCAGCAGAGCTGCTCCATCCCTCTGATCCCCCTGGTGCCTCCTCTGGATCTCTCCAGCAGCTCCAGCTCCTCCCTGTGCTGGGCCAGGGCTGGGGCAGCTCTGCAGGTGGGCTCTCACCTGGGCACAGGGGCACTGGAGGACCAAACAGCACCAGTGGGTCCCAGCAGACTCAGGGACAGCTTTGTGTGGCTCTGAGGGCAGAGCTGGGCTCAGGAGTTTGTCCCCAGCTCCTCTGGCTGCTCATCCCAGCCTTCGTGCTCCTGTAGCTTGTCAAGGAGAGCTTGACATGGTACGGGGGAAGTATCAAAAGGTAAAACAATCCTTCGACCCAGCTGGGTGAAATCTAATGTGTGTCAGGCCTAAGCCTGACCTCAGACCCGAATTTTGGTATTTCTGCCTTTAGTCACTCCCAGGCTCCTCCAAAAAATGTGAGGAAGGCCAGCTGAGAAGTGATGAGGATCAGAGGGTCCAGAGAACCTCCAGTGAACTCCTTCTGGTAACCTCAAACAGCATTTGGAATATGAGCTAATAATAGGGACTCTGACAAATACAGATTAAGACCCTTGGAGTAACCCCACAGCAGTGTAGACATGACTGTGCCATTGGGTTCATCTCACAAACACACTGCTGATTGCACCAATTTATCATGAAACAGCTCAAAATTCTGCTTCTATTTTTTTAGGATGTCCTTTTTCTAAATGAACAAATAGATAAATAAAGACTCTGCAGAGGGTAATATTGCAACAATTGTTTCTGACTAGTGAAATCAGAACATAGACAGCTCTGGACATGTGCTTGTCCATATTCTGTGAAAATACTGTTTGTATTACTAAAATTTTTTTTTCTTTTCTCACTGGAACTGTCTCATGGTGTGACAGCCACAGGTTTGATCTTGCCACTGCTAACCAGAGATGATACTTGAAATTTCCTTTCTCTGGGCTATGTTCAGATGTTTCACTTAGTTTTCTTTCAGTACAGAATGAAAAGCTGAAAATTATTCCTTGAATATAATCCCTTGATTTGTCTAATATTTAACTGCAGTAGAGTCATAATGGGGTTTTTTTAATTTTTACCAAAACAGAGAAAAGAGGGATTATTTTGAAATTAAGTCAAACTAAGTTGAAACAGGACAAACAAACATAATTAAAATGAAAACTGTTGATGTTTGCTCTTGACAGCTTCATTCCTCCAAGTTTTCACTTGATTCAAGCTAATTTTCCAGAGGAAAAATATTTTTATCAGATAGATTCTGTTAACTCTGACATGGCTCAATGTGAGGTGCCAAGGGGTGGATGAACCTTGGGATTGAAGTTTTGCTCTCACCCTCTTTGCAGATTAAGTTCTGCTGCTCTCTTCTTCCCAGCCATTATTTTAAACAGCAGAACTCTTGTGTTATGCAATCTGGGAAGATTTTGAAAGTATTTTCGTACTTGATCTGCAACCTTAAAGAGCAGAGACTGATCTAAACAACACTGATATTACAGGTGAAAATATCATTAGCATTTAAGTAATATCTGCCATTGAAGAAATTTACTTAATAACAATAACAACAATAACAATACCAGCAGTAATATTAGGAGTAGTAATATTAGTAATAAAAATTTCTGATTAAATCATCAAGTGCTTCACAAAGGTTGGGCTCAATGACCTTGGAAGTCCATTCCAACATTAATGGTTATGTGAAATAAGAAGCCCAGAATCCCAGCCTGTATTTTCCTACTATAAATTCAAAGCCCAGAGAAGAAGAGCAACTGGCCAGTGCAGAACACACAATTTAAAGCCTTTTTTTCAGGCACATTTTTAAGGTGTTTCTCAGTTCTCTGTTCTTTTTGTCCTCTCAAAGACATTTTACGAAGTAAGTCTCAAAGAAGCCCTGTAGTCTTCTTTTAGCCAAACACTTCATGTGCTTGTGCCTTATGCTGCCTGCATTCCCCACACCTTGAGTAATCCTCACTGGGTTTTCCTGGGTTTCCTTCAATTGGACATGCTGCTACAGAGGTACCACAGACAGACATACTTCTAACCTGAAAGAGGGGGGAAATTGGGTTCAATATGCAGAAGAAATCCTTCCCTGGGAGGGTGGGCAGGCCCTGGCACAGGGTGCCCAGAGCAGCTGTGGCTGCCCCTGGATCCCTGGCAGTGCCCAAGGCCAGGCTGGAGCACCCTGGGATAGTGGGAAGTGTCCCTGCCCACACCAGGGACAGTATCCCTCCCTCACGGAGAAGAGAAGGCTGTGGGGAGATCTTAGAACACCTTCCAGTGCTTGAGAGCACTTAGGAGAAGGTTGGGAAGAGACTTTCATGAGGATGGGTAATGATGAGACAAGGGGGACTGGCCTTAAGATAAATGAGGGCAGGGGTAGATGGGAATAAATTGGGAATAAATCCTTCCCTGGGAGGGTGGGCAGGCCCTGGCACAGGGTGCCCAGAGCAGCTGTGGCTGCCCCTGGATCCCTGGCAGTGCCCAAGGCCAGGCTGGATGGGGCTGGGAGCAGCCTGGGACAGTGGGAGGGGTCCCTGCCCATGGCAGGGGGTGGGATGGGATGGATTTAATGTCCCTTACAATCCAAACCACTCTGTGATTCTGTGACAGCTCTTTATGTTATTCATTACTGTCTCTCCCATGGAATGTCAATAAAAATCCCTTGATGCCAAGCACTGCAAAGCCCTGACACCCCAGAGCTGCCCAGCCACGTGTGAAAGCCTTTCCCCCAGACAGTGATCCCCTGAATGTCACAGCCCAGCACAGAGGGACCAGGACACCCTGAGAGCACAAGCCAGCATTGGCTGGGGGCCCAGGGCCACCCCAGGGTGGCAGAGCTGCGCTGGGCTCCAGCCTGGCTGCACAGCCATCCCCTGACACTTGAGCCAGAGGTGGCTCCTGGCACGTCACCATGCATGTCAGGGATTGTGCAAGGGCTGCTGGTGATTTCCAGGTGACTTCCCTGCCAGGAGAGCAGCCACCACAAGGAGAGCTGCTCACCCTGCTCGTGCTTGCTGCCTGCTGGCAGCAGCCAGGCACGGCTGCAGCTGTGACCGAGGGTGGCACCGATGGCTTGGCACGCACAGGAAGGGCCCTGCAGGGTGGGGATGGGCACTGAGTGCAGGCAGAGCAGAGGTGCTGCAGCCTCCTGGATCAAGCCCAGTTTGAGAATGGCATGGGGGAAAATAAAAAAATAATCCAGATCTAGATAAAAGAGAAACCTTCCTACCTGATTCCCTAGTTTTTCTCTTCCATTCCCTAGTTTTTCTCTTCCCTTCCTTAGTTTTTCTCTTCCATTCCCTACTTTTTCTCTTCCATTCCCTAGTTTTTCTCTTCCATTCCCTAGTTTTTCTCTTTCTCTTCACTTTTCTCTTCTTTCTTTTCATTCTGTACTGAAAGAAAACTAAGTGAAACATCTGAACATAGCCCAGAGAAAGGAAATTTCAAGTATCATCTCTGGTTAGCAGTGGCAAGATCAAACCTGTGGCTGTCACACCATGAGACAGTTCCAGTGAGAAAAGAACAATTTGTTCTTTTTTTGGTAATACAATTATCTTCCAATCTTCTCGGAAGATCAAATTGCGTTTAATTAAATTAAAATGAAATTGTGTTTAATTTCCGTTAAACACAACATTACTGATACCACATGACCCCAAATGCCCTTCCATTCCAAACACCAGATGATTCAGTGAGGGAAATTTTCCCCATGAATGCCCAAGACTTGAGGTAGCACCCTCAAAATCCAGAGGGCTCAGTGGTGAGACAATCCACTGGGAATTTGGAAGAATATTCATTGTTGTAAAAATGTGTTACTGGAATGACCCAGAGAACAAGAGGGGAGAGGACCTTGAGCAGATGAGGGAAATTGTGTCTCAACAAATTGATGGAAAAACAAAACAGAGGAGTCTCTAAATTAGGTAGGGAGGCAGGAACAGCTTCATAATTTGAGCTCCTTCTTTTCCTCCCATCAGGTGGGGAAGGCTGCTCTGCTGAAGGCTCAGTGGAACAGGACAAAGGAAGCACAAGGGCATCGTTCATCCAGTGTCTGCTCCAAATGAACACACACAGATGATTCATTTGTCTTTATTTATCAAGACTGTTTTGCTGAAAGCTGTAGAAGTCACTGTGATGATCCTCCTGTGGTTTTCCTTCAGCTTCATTTTCTTGAGACCATTGCTTATGCAAGGAAATGAGATTATTTAGGATGTTTTCCCATCTTGCTATTCTTCACAATTTCAGATAATAGGCAAAATTTCTGGGAATGGCATGGCAGCCTGCATGGCATCTCTGCAAATGGCAGAGTTTCATTACACAGCACAGACAGATGCTAAAGATTTCCACAATAACTCCTCTTTCAGCAACAGGAGAGGAGAGTTTAATCAATACTAATTACAAAGAAACAGGCATTAGTCCTTCAGCTATAGCTGATACCATCTTGTACCTGACAAAGAGATGAGAACACAGGGCAAAATTATTCTGCAGATTTAGAAATCATGCTGTTCTTGTTTGATCCACCTATGACAGCAGAAGGGAGGGAGACAGGGTGTGATTTGTGTTCCTGGGTGTGATTTGTGTCCCTTCTCTCATTGTTCAGTGAGTCTTACACCACAGAGCCTTTCCCAGCACTCCAGATTGATCCCCTAAGCTGTGTTGCTCAGACTCCCCAGGTGTTTCTGAATGTCCCGCTCCTCATTCTTCTCCTTGGTAGTAAGGACACTTAAGGATAGAAGAGAAGTGGATAAGGAAAAGAGACTCAAACCCTTCTGCACTTTGTTTCATTTACCATGGCAGCATTCCAGCACTTCCCTCCAGCCTTCCCTGTCCCTGGCCACCCGTGGAGCTGGGTGTAACAGGGAATGGATTGGCACTGGGAACTGACTGTGTGCCTGGAGGAGCAGGACAGCTTTGGGGCTGGAGGGGCTCTGCAGGGCCACATCACTGCCATAATCTGGCCAGAATCAGCAGTGCTGCCGTGTCAGCTACAGGGCAGGTGTGTGTGGCAAGGGGAAATTAGATAAGGAATATCAAGTACTTCTGTTGTGTTATTTCCCCAGAATATCTCCAGGATATTTGGTCTAACAGAATTATTATCTCCCCCAGCCTAAATTCTCATCTTCCTTCTGTTCTTAGACTACCAAGACCAGATTTTTACTGATCAGTGTAAAACCAGAAGTGATTTGCCTTTAAATGACTGAATGGGGGAGAGTACAAGGCAACAACCTTTCTCCACAAGAGACCTCCAGTTATCCATGACATTCCTGCATTCTCTACTCTAAAAGATTCAAAAATATGAAAATTCTTCCCATTGTCAATGGCAGTGAGTTAATTTATAGGGTTCAAATCCCACCAGATCAGCTGATAGAACATTCTGGAGGCAGAACATTTTGCCAAGCATTATGTCCTGACAGCTGTGTGTAAGTAACAATTAGTTTAGATGGCAGTACAAAAACAAGCTGATGTTTAACCTGGGAAATGACAAGCACTTGCAGATAAAACCTGCAGGTATAATTAGGTATAGGATTAGGTATAATTTTGTGATAAAGCACAGACTGAGCCATTAAGCTGAGCATCTGTTTCTCAGCATTTCCCCATTTAACACCTTTCACTTCAACCACTGTCATTCTATTGTGCCATACCAGAGAGGCTGCAAGTGGGAAAAATAATATAAAGCTTTTAGAGAATTTTGCTTTTCAATTAATTCTTTGATTCCAATTAAAAAAAAAAAAGAAAAAAAGAAAAGAAAAGAAAAAAAAAGAAAAAAGAAAGTTTTCCTGCTTGATTTATCAATAGGTTAACCTATAACTTCTGCCTACGACAGCCCAGAGTTCAGCTCCAATACAGTCATGAGCTTTAATTAGCAGCAATCAGCCTTATCATGCAGTCAAAACACATTTGGATGGAGGCAGAGTCACATCCTGTGTCAAGAAATCCTTCCACGAGCCACCTCTGTACTCTAGCAATAATCCATTATTTCACCCACCGGAAATCTCAGCTTCGATGCCCGGTGCAAAACATTTCTGCTCTTCCCCAGAGTTCCCTGACTCACTGGCTTTGTCCAAACAACAGGGCTGGGAGCTGAGGGCTGTTACATCACTTTTCCAGGCTTGTGGACATGCTGGAGAAGATGAAGTCTCTGTTTCCTCGTTTGCATGTCCACACTGGCACACCCCAGCGTGGACATGCAAACGTGTCCTGCAGTGTGGTCATGGGCTGGGTGAGGGCTCACCCACAAAGCCAGTGCGTAATGCACAGGGCTGGCTCCTCATCCCACAGCTGAGACTGTGCCAGGAGATCCCACGGGAAGAGATGAGGGAAGGCAGCCCTGTTGAAAAGTTTCAGGAATTGACTAATTGACTTCCTCGGCGTGTGAGAAAGGCCCAATTAAGAAGCAGCAAACTCCTGACCTCAGAAGGCAGCCAGGAAGAGGAGCCTGCACAGACTCCTACCCAGATCCTGCATCCCAGGCTGGGCTGTCCCAACAAGTCTCCTTCCTCCCCCACTCAGGATGTCACTGCCCCCATGGAGCTGACAGAGCAATAATGCCTGGCAGGATTGCCTCACAGCCACACCCACCAGCTCCTCTCAGCACTGTCATCACGTGGCTTCAAAGCTGCAAATCCATCCCAATTCCACCAGGACTTTTACCAAAACGTGGTGGGATCAGAGCAGGCTTCATCCAGGTGCATTCAAGCTGCTGCAAGCACCTTCCTTGGATGTGACAGTCCCATTTTCCCACCTCAGCTCCTGCAGGTGTAAAACCAGTTCCAAACCTCCAGCAGGTCCTTCTGCACAGGCTGACCATGACATTTGGCCATCATTTCTTCCCCAGGTCTGCTCTCCCCTGCTGCTCTCTCATCCTGCTGCCACATCCACCCACAAAGCCAGATGTGTTCCGAGTTCAAGCCTGTCTCCTGCCTGTCATAGTTGAGATGGTCACAATACAAAGCAACACACTCCATTTTCAGGAGGCTTCAAACTGTTTTTATTCTAGCATGCATGCTTTTTATACATTCTCACAAAACTCATAAGTTTACACTTTACTAATTGGTCAGGGAAGACAAACAAAGTGCTCATTGGAACAGGCAGTTGCAGGTTTCTCTTATTTATCCTTCTTTCTTTCTTGGTTTCTATGTCAACGACCTTGGTAGAAAATTCTTCCAGGGGTGAACATGGATCCTCTTATCAAACTTCTCTCTGGCTCACAGAAGTCTCTGTAAAATCTCTTCCACACCTGCCCACCTCATCCACGCCCCTCCAGGGATGGGAGCCTCACTGAGCAGCTCGTGGCAGCAGCTGGGTTATGCAGCCCCTCTACACAACCACCTGGGGGTCAGGCACTTCCCTGGAGAGGTCCCATCTTACTGCTCCTCAGTTTTGTGGTCTGCCTGCACTGATGCTTGGTGCAGTTATTTTCTCTCCCTGGTCAGTATTTGGGGGGTGAACCTCTGCAAGTGCAGCTCTCTGTTGTCCCAGGTCAGTAGTTAGGCGGTGTAAGATGAAGGGACATTCTTATATAGTCACTTGATTAACTCTTCCAACCAATCCCAGTTCTTCAAACAGTTCCAATTATGAACTCCAAATCAAAATCAAAATCAAATTATGATTTCCAAAGCAATTCCTTTGGAAGACATGAATGCAAACACATTTTGTCCTGGTAGGAGACAAAAATGTCCTGGCAGACTCCCTGCCTCTCAAATGTCACCTCAAATAACCAGGAGGAGCTTCCCAGCTTTCCTCCTGTCCAAATGATGCATCTCAGGAATGCACTGGTTTTTCCTTTGGGGAAGTTACAGTTTTCTTCAACATTTTTTTGGGCATCAGCTCAAGAAAAATAGGCCTGATCTGCCCAAGAAAAGCAGATGTCAGGAATTGTTCCTGTAATAGCTGCATTTCATAGAACCATAGACTTCTTTGGGTTGGAAGGGATCTTGAAGATAATCCAGTTAATCCATTGCCCTGCCATGGGCAGGGACACCTTCTACCATCCCAGGCTGCTCCAAGCCCTGTCCAACCTGGCCTTGGACACTGCCAGGGATCCAGGGGCAGCCACAGCTGCTCTGGGCAATAATTTCCCAGGTGTTGAGATAATTTTGACCCAGCACTTCACAGGGAGAAGCCACACAGACAAGATAAATGCTGCCGAGAGCTAATGAGAGTCTTCTGTACTTCTGTAAAACTGAGAGAGTTCTGCACTTCTGTGCAGCTTCCACAGGTGTTTTAATCATCCCTGAATCTGCTCAGTATTAAAAACCACAAAGCCTGGGGGAATTGAAGGCTGAAATCTGTCCTTCTTCATTCACACTTATGTCACTTCTGCATTCAAAGGCACGACAACAAATTTTGTGAAACTTGACAAGAATTTCCTCTGCCCCTTGGTAATTTCCGTGCCCTCACCTCTCATGCCAGCAGGCTGTGGTTTTCACAGCCCAGGAGGTTGTGGTTTTCTTTGCTCACTGTGCCCACTCAACACAGAGACTCACGAGACCCCACAGAATGTTGACAGTGTCTCTTTTTTAATTGCAAGGGCTGTGTTCTGGGCTGAACCAGCCTCCCAAATCCCAGTGGAGGTGATCACACATTGTCTGACACATACATTGCACTTCCAGGGGTGAAACTAAGAGTCAGCACTTTGTGGATGGATGGATGGATGGATGGATGGATGGATGGATGGATGGATGGATGGATGGATGGATGGATGGAAAAACCCTTAATGCTGCCTGACAACTGCTCTCAAGTCACACACAGGGTCACAGAGGCTCAATTTAAAGCTGGTTTGGCTAAAGAGAAACATAATCCTTCATAATCTAAATATATATTGACAACCCTGCAAATACATCTGGACATACCTGGCAAAAGGCTGGCCCTGAGAGGTCTCTGTTCCCCCAGAGCTGAGCATCTCCTGCAAGCTTGGCAACATTTCCAGTGGTTATCCACCATTCTCCAGGAAAAAGAGGGAGAGACAGAAAGTCTTGAAGCATAAAGAAGTTTATTGTGCTTTGCTGGCCGCCCAACAATCTGCTGTTTCCCATCTGTGCAAAGCAATATTTGGGCTCCACTTCCATGAAAGATTTGCTTTCATTAACAAATGAGGATACTTTTTACAGGAGGAGGATCAATAAACAATAAGCCATTATCCCACTGCAAGGTGAACTCTAGGAGCTCTACCCTGGCTGGGATTAGTGCCTGCTTCTTTTCAGGGTCAGAATAACAAACTGCAGTTGTTTATCTGTACTTCACATTCCATGCAAAAGTACCTGTGATGGGTTTATAATCTCCGTGTCAACAGAAGTAAAATCCCCCTGAAATAATGAAAGGACCCAAAATGACACAGTTTCATCCAGAGCCTCTGAGAGAGAGAGGCTGAAACAATAAGATCAGCCTGAGAAAAAAATCATGGACAAACCATATGCCATTCCCAGCCTGCTTTGTTTCTGATACATAGATTTGCTTCAAAGATCTAGAAATTCCAGAGTAGCCTTGGAGTACTTTCCTGTGGCATTTCCACCTGGATCACTGAAATTCTCATGATACATCACATTTCTGAGAACACCGGTTTGAAGCTCAGCTCCTGAAGAACTGTACATTCAGCAGGCTGACTCTCCAGCCTCTGCTAAGTTCATTTATTTCTTAATCCCTCATTTCAGTAAGAGTTTTGTGTGGGCAAGCAGCTTCTTCAGAACTGCAGCCAACAGAAAGGGTGTGGAGGAGGGAGGGGACGGGCGATACAAGCGAGGAGTCTCCCACGCCGGGCGCACGGGACAGGACGGCGGGCACAGCCCAGAGGGGATGGATGCTCTGTCCCATCCCACTGGGAAACCCAAAGGATCAGGTTTCTGCAGAGGACATGAATTGGGCTGAAAGGCTGCGAGCAGGAAGTGTGTAATTATTACACAGAGAATAATAATGGGTCTGGAGGAGAAGCTGGTTCAGCTGGAGCAGGCTGAGGGCAGAGCTCCCCGGGGCTGCAGCTCCTCCCGAGGGGCAGCTCCCATCTCTGCTCTGGGCCAGGGACAGGAGCCAGGGCACGGCTGGGGCTGGGCCAGGGCAGCTCAGGCTGGAGAGCAGGGAAAGGCTCTTCCCCCAGAGGTGCTGGCACTGCCCAGGCTCCCCAGGGAATGGGCACGGCCCCGAGGCTGCCAGAGCTCCAGGAGCGTTTGGACAGCGCTGCAGGGATGGACAGGGTGGGGTTGGTGGGGGGCTGGGCAGGGACAGGGGCTGGACTGGGGGATCCTGTGGCTCCTTTCAAATTCCATGATTGTCACTCAAAATCCTGATCAAGAGGCAGCAGGCTGAGCATGGCCACCCCATCCTCTGCTGGGCACAGGCTGCCCCCACCTCACTCTGCAGCTCCAGCCTCCAGACCCAGCAGAGATTCCATCCATCTCCTCCCTCTGGAGCCATGACAAGCTGCCAATATCAGGGAGTAATTTCCAGAAATGTCCCAGCACTGCCTGTTGTCTGCTACGTGCAGCTGGACACCTCCAACATCAATCCTAGCATTAATTCAATCAACCCTGTCAATATTTTCATTTATTTAATGCATTATTTTTAGGAAGAAATTCTTTTCTGTGAGGGTGATGAGGCACTGGTGATGCCTCAGGTTTTAGCTTTTCTATTTTTCAGATTCTGTGCTGCTTTAGTGTGTGGGTCTGGGCTTCACATGAGGGGATGGTGAGCTCTCTGCACAGAGCAGGGAGACAAAACAATTCCTGCTCCAGCTGGGGACCAAGGACAAATGATCCAAATCTCAGACCCAGGAGCACAAACAACGTGGGCTGAAGAGAGAAAAACAAGCAGGATGGGAGTGCCTGGGCTGGAGCTGGAATGGGACAATGAACTCCAAGGTGCAAATGGAGCAGAACTGATCCCAGTGAGAGCCCCCGGGAGCGGCCGTGCATTTTGGGGCCATTTTGGTTTGTGCTGCCCAAGGTGTATCTATTTGAGACCTTTTAATAAATCCCTGCTTTACCCTTTAACTCCATCTAGGCTCTGTTCTAGGTCAGCCTTCACAAGCCATCACGGGAATGGGTTGCCCAGAGAAGTTGTGGATGTCCCATCTCAGGAAGTGTGGATGGGGCTTGGAGCAATCTGAGATTGTGGAAGGTGTCTCTGGCCATGGCAGGGGCTGCAATTTGATGATATTAAAGGTCCCTCAAACGAAACAAGTCTGGAATTCTTTGATTCTATGAATTTAATTGGTTCAGGTGATGGTGGCCATAAATACCTGGCAATGAAGGCTGATGATAAAATGTCTGTGTGAGTTCCTCTGGTGTTCATTCAGTGTGAACCAAGTTGTAACATCAGCTGTAAAATCCTAGTCTGCTCAGGGCTGGGCATCCTGCCCAGAACCAGGGAGTGCAGGAGGGCACTGGGTTTCTACCTGTACAGTTATTAATTACATTCAATTAATTGCAATTAACTGAATTATTAATTGCATTGACCCCACTCAAACAAGCATTTTCTTGATATCACCACACTCACAAACAACTTTTGTCGACAGATCAACACATCACAAGACTCACAAGAGGTCAGGTGCTTCTCCTGGGTGAGCTGTTGGGAAGGAGAACTCTGAAATTAATCCCAGTGGAGGCCACTGGCCCTGTCTTTGTTTATCCACCCGATGGGAAATGATCCATAAAGCCTCTGACAAAGCAAGCCATAAAGCTATTACAGAGTGGCACAAAGGGGCAAATTACGTGACAGGAGAAGTGTGGCAAGGGATGGCTGAACGAGGAGTAAACCCATGATATTGCTCATTTCAAGGGAAAACCACGGCCAGATCAGTGCCAGGAAATCACTGGCACATGGGAAGCCATTAATTACTCCCAGATGTGAAAACTAAAGTTTGCTGTCTTTTCACATGCACAGAAGGACATTTTTCGAGGTCCTGACGAAAATTTGTGCTGATTTTCCTGACTCTGCCCTTGGCCAGGGCCTGGACATGGAATGGGGCCAGGTGTGACCAGAGTGACTGATGCAGTGGGAGCCCTCCTTTTCACCACAGACAATTACGTGTTCCCCAGAGCACAAGGATTAAGAGCCTGGATTTCACAGTCTGTACACTTCGTCAGAGGGCTCTGCTTCAGCAGAGTCATTCCCTCTGTGCCTCCAGAGCCACCTCTCTGCTTCCTGAGCCTAGCCTGACGTGTCAACCTTTTCCTTTGTGAGTGGGTTTTTAAACACACTGGACAAAGGCTGCAGCTAAATCAGAAATACAGTGGAAAAGGTTTGGATCTGACACAAACTTTCCATGATGAACTTGAGAAAATCCATAAATCTCCATTTCATCAGGCAAACAATCATTTTTCATTGAGGTGAGAGGAACCATCTGGGGTTTGCTTCTGAATTTTGTCCTCCTGTGAAAACGTTCCTGCAGGATTTGGTGACACTCTTTGGTTTGGTTTCCCAGGAACATGAGAATGGCACCCTGGCTGGATGTGCTGTGGTTTTGGGGAGCAGGAACATGGGAATGGCATCCTGGCTGGATGTCCTGTGGCTTTGGGGAGCAGGAACATGAGAATGGCACCTTGGTTGGATGTGCTGTGGTTTTGGGGAGCAGGAACATGAGAATGGCATCCTGGCTGGATGTCCTGTGGTTTTGAGGATGCAGGAACATGAGAATGGCACCCTGGCTGGATGTCCTGTGGTTTTGAGGATGCAGGAACATGAGAATGGCACCCTGGCTGTGCTCAGCTCTGGCTCATTTGCCCAGCTGGCACACAGCTGTGCCACTTGGCACTCCAGCCATGCCTGGGGGTGTTTTGGCAGACTTGCTGCCTATGGGAGCAGCTGGCTTTGTCTGGAGGAACACGGGGCATCCCTTCAGGGAAAGAACACAATTCCCACCCCCTGGGTTTTTACAGCATTCACTTCACGTGGCAGCAACAGCCTAAAACCTGAAGGCCTGTGCTAAAAAGGAAACAGAGCTTTGGCAGACTGAGCTCAAGAGCAGAAGTGTTTTAGAGCACTGCAGGCTGTGACCATGAGCTCAGACCCTGTCACCACTGCTCTGCTCAGGAAATCGGGAGTCTGGAGCCAGCAAGCTGCAAGATCCTGTGATCCCATTGCTCTCTCGGGACAGCTCTGGGCTGCATCACTCCCAAAGAAGGCAAAGGGAAAGGGAAAGTCCAGCTGTGCCCAGCTGTGACGTCTGCAAGGAAGGCAGTGAGCAAGTCATTCTTCCACGCCATACAATCCTTTCTACGGAATCACCAGTTACTGCGCTGTACAACCAGACTTTCTGCCCCTGCGTTTGTCACGTAGAACCACGTCTCCCTGATGCTGTTCTGTGTATCCTCAGCAACCCCTGGACATCCACACAACAGCAGTCAGCTGTGGTTTGCTGCTGATGGACACCCAGGCACGTAGAGCAGGGAGACTGGAGCAGAGTCAAGGCCCCGCCTCGTTTGCTGGGGACAGCCAGGAGGGGAACAAAGCCCTGGCCCATGGAGGGAGCACTGACAGAGCCAGCTTCCTGGTGTGACTGGAATGGATGGGGAAATGTCCAGCCAAGCTGTTCCTGACAGCACAAACCTTCCTTGCGAAGAGCTGCAGCAAAAGCGGTGTCCAGTGCACCCCTCTAAACACTGGAATTCCAGGGTGACCACGTCACTCTCTCTTCCCACAGCACACACGAGAGGACAGGCCGGGATTGACCCTGCAAGGCTCTCCCAGAGTCCCTGGAATGGCTCAGCTGCCATCCCACAGCCCCTGCCTCCCCCGCAGCCACGGGCTGGAGCCAAGGACACGTGGGAGCACCATCCCTTTGGGCCATGACATTCCTGCCAGCTCCTGCCACCTCGGCAGCGCCCAGCCCAGCCCAGGGCTCACTCAGCTGCGTGGGAGGGAAGAGTGGTGGCAGCAGGAGCTGTGCAGCAGCTGGGAGCCGGGAGGTCACAGGAGGGACACGGCGGAGATGTGGGGAACCATCCCCCACCTCCCACTCCTTCCCGTCTTATGTGGATGACATGAGATGGGATGGGGTGACATCCCGTGGTCCAGGGGTGTTTGAGGAGCTGGTGCCCATCTCCTGCCTGCTGGCAAACCCGGTCTGACTGGGTGATGTTTCCACACAGCAGCAAGCTTTGCCCTACTTCTGCTCCCTGGGGGTCAGGAGTTGTGCAAGGGCCAGGAGTGACCTGGAAAGCCCCTCGGGACACAGCCCATGAGAAAACCCACAAGAAAACCCTTCCACAGACATCCCAGGAGCTGATCATGGCAGGAGGAGCCCTCCCATCCCTCAGCCTCCCCTCCAGTCCTGCTGCACCTCTGACACACGAAGCCTCTGGTGGGAGACTCCAGATGATCCAACCAAACGCCCAGCAGGAAGTGTCCCAGGGTGACTTTGTGATGCTCCGTTCATCTCTTTAGCCCAAAAATAAGTTTTGCACCTCTAAGACTAATTCTAAGAGCAACAGGGAAGGAAGAAGAGTTTGTTTTCAGAAACTGCACTCACTCATCCCCATTCCTGCTCCTGGACTGAGCTGTCTGCAGCACGGACAGACACAGAGCTCTCCTTTGCTTTTAGTTTTAGCTCACTGAGGCAGAGAAGTTCCCTGGACTGTGGTTTTTCTTTTCCTTTAGACCTATTTAAACCTGCTCTGGACTGAACACCCAGAAGAGCACCAGGAGCTCACACCTGTGGCCCACCGTGCAGGGGCCGGGGCCACAGCATTTCCAGAGCCAGAGGGGTTGATAAGAGACTGATAAGAGACTGATAAGAGACTGATAAGACACTGAGTGAGCCGAGCCCCAGCCCATGGAGGGGACTTTCTGAGTTTGTCATCTCTTTTGAAGTGGCAAGAGGTTTTATTGTTTTATATTGTTCGGGTATTGTACTAGTAAAGGCTTTACCTGTTAAATAAACAGGTTTTTTCCCACTTTTCTCCAAAGAAATATTTTTCCCTAACCGGTTAAGGGAAAGGGCACTTAAATTTGCTTTCTAAAGGAAAGCTCTTTACAGGTTTTCTCACAATTTTGCCCTAAACCAGGACAGAAGGAAATGATGAGCTCAAACGGAGCAAACTCACACCCTGATTTCCCCTCTCCTCCCATCTGAGGGATCCCCTGTGCTTTGTCTTTCTGGAGCAGTGTCTCAGGATTCAGCAGAAATGGTGATGCAAATAAAACATAAAGATTCCCCACACAGTGAACAAAAATCACTTTGAAAACCCTTAGAAAATCTGTGAAACGGGCTTTGAATGCTCAAGTATTTTTTCTTCACGCTCAGTGCAAGCTTCAAAACTTAAAACACAGGCATAGACTCATCCAACTATAAAACTGTTGAGCTTGGAGAAGATCTCCAAGGTCATCGAGTCCAACCATTCCCCCAGCACTGCCAAGGCCACCACTAGGCCGTGTCCCCAGGTGCCACATCCACGTGGCTTTTAAATCCTTCCAGAGATGGTGACACCACCACTGCCCTGGGAAGTCTGTGCCAGGGCTTGACAATCTTTTCAGGGAAGAAATTCCTCCTTATATCCAACCTGGGCCTCCCCTGGCACAACTTAGAGCTGTTTCCTCTTCTGTCATTGTCGAGGGAGCACAGCCCGACCCCCCCGGCTGTCCCCTCCTGTCAGGAGCTGTGCAGAACCACAAGGGCCCCCCTGAGCCTCCTTTTCTCCAGGCTGAGCCCCTTCCCAGCTCCCTCAGCCCCTCCTGGGGCTCCAGCCCCTTCCCCACCTCCATTCCCTTCCCTGGACACGCTCCAGTGTCCTTCTTGTCATGATGAGCCTAAAAACTGAGCACAGCCAGCACCTGATGTACACAAGGAATGAATACAGATTCACTATAATGAGAATTTTCCAGGCTAAAGACAGGAACAGCTGTCAGACCATCCCCATGCACTTCTCTCTCCTCACTCTAGATGTGATCCAGCTTGTCCTCAGACAAAATGCCCTCAGACACATCAGGCACAAACACGCAGGGAGAACAAAAAGCACTTCAGGCAGCAGAGAAAACTCAGCAGCACAGCAGTGGTATGCCCCAGTGCCAGGCTGTTTCCTTTGGATCCCTAATTCCTTTCATACTTTCTCAGCTCTTCAAAAACATCTCTGAGCCCCACAGTAACTCCCCAGCAGAACATCTGCCCACTTTAAAGCTCGTTGAGCTGCAGCAGCAGTTGATAACCCCTGCAGATTTCTCTAATCAGTAGAAACTACTCAAGGATCACAGGCTGGGACATGTCTGGCAAGAGTGGGAGAATTGGCACAACAGTCTGGGTTGAGAGAGGAGCTGGGACAAACTGGGAGCAGCAGGAGACATGTGAAGGGTGGCATGATGTGCCATGACTGACAGGCAGGCAGGACCATCCCTGACTGCCCTGATCAGGATCCCTTCACGGGAAGGATGAGACCGTGGTGGTTCCCCAAGGTCCCCATTCCCTGTCGTGCAGCCAG
Source organism: Urocynchramus pylzowi (assembly GCA_013397555.1). Lineage (NCBI taxonomy): Eukaryota > Metazoa > Chordata > Aves > Passeriformes > Fringillidae > Urocynchramus > Urocynchramus pylzowi. The sequence goes on from VZRH01001152.1 coordinate 1,199,901, forward strand.
GGATGGCTGGGGAACATCCCAGTGCATCCCAGAATATCCCAGTGCATCCCAGTGCACCCCAGAGCACCCCAGTGCATCCCAGAATATCCCAGTGCATCCCAGTGCACCCCAGAGCACCCCAGTGCACCCCAGAGCACCCCAGTGCATCCCAGTGCATCCCAGTGCACCCCAGAGTACCTCAGTGCATCCCAGTGCATCCCATTGCATCTCATTGCATCCCAGTGCATCCCATTGCATCTCATTGCATCCCAGTGCATCCCGTTGCATCCCAGTGCATCCCAGTGCATCCCAGTGTACCCCAGTACATCCCAGTGCATCCCAGTGCATCCCAGAGCACCCCAGAATATTCCATTGCATCCCAGTGCATTCCAGTGCATCCCAGATCACCCCAGTGCATCCCAGAGCACCCCAGTGCATCCCAGAGCATCCCAGTGCATCTCATTACATCCCAGTACATCCCAGTCCATCCCATTGCATCGGGGTGCAGCCCAGAGCATCCCAGTGCATCCCAGTGCATCCCAGTGCATCCCAGAGCACCCCAGAGCACCCCAGTGCATCCCAGTGCATCCCAGTGCATCCCAGTGCATCCCAGTGCATCCCAGAGCATCCCAGTACATCCCAGTGCATCCCATTGCATCAGGGTGCATTCCAGAGCATCCCAGAGCTGTCCATCTCTGGCAGCTCCAGAGAGAGCTTCACTCTGGAAAGGTGAGGCAGGAGGCACCCCGCAGGCAGGTTTGTTTGGGGCTGGAAATCCCTTTATGGTGCAGGGGGGTCCTGAGGCCCTGCTTTGAACATTAAATGCTGAGTGTCCCAGGTACTTGACAACTCAGGGATCACTCTTTGCCCTTCATTTTTACATACAGCCCAATTTGGGGGAAAAAAAAAAAAAGGGATTAAAGCTTTCCCAGTGCTCCTCTCTTTTTTCTCCTCCCTCCCCAATAAATCCATGTCTGGGAATGTTCTTTTTCTGTGTTCTTTTTCTTTCTTTTGCTGAGTTCCCTCCTGGCAAGTACCAGGCTCTTCTCTGCCAGGCACACTTGTCTGCTCAGGAAAAAAGAAATTTCTCCTCCCTCTCTTGGGATCTTTAGGAGCAAATTCTCAGCTCAGCCTCAACACCAGGGGCAGAGCATCAGTCTGTTCCCAACTCATCTCAAGAGGCTCCAGCTGCTCATCCTCTTCCAGCCAAAGATTTGCAGGGCACTGCTGCGAGAAGGCTGAGGCCAATAAAAGTTCTTACAAGCTGTTGTAACTCAGAGCTGGCTCCCCTGGAAATCCTTGGCAAATAAAATAAAAATAAACTCCTGGTGTTCCCTGGAGATATCTGTGTCCATCTGCTGGCAAGGCTCATGCTCTGAATATATTTTCAGCTTTTAGTAGCACTCACAGTGAAGAGAAAATTAACTTTCACACTGATGGTCAAAATATTAGCATCATGGTTTTTTTAGTATTTTGCCTTAGAATATGCAGCTGGGACATCAGAGGGAAAAAGAAAAAAAGAAAAAAAGAAAAAAAGAAAAAAAGAAAAAAAGAAAAAAAGAAAAAAAGAAAAAAAGAAAAAAAGAAAAAAAAGCACTTTTCTACACAGCACTTGAGAGAAATACAAGTTTTATTTGAGGATAAATGGAGCCACACCTACCCTGAAATGAGATCTGGGCTCTGTAAAAGCAGAGAGCAGTCCTTGTCCCCAAGGTTTTACAGTCTAAATGAAAACAAACAGTGAATTAAGGAAGGAAACAGAGTCAGTCACTTGTCTAAGGTCTGCCAGGAGCGGTGTGGTTTGGCTGGGATTGGTGTTTTACAAAGCTGGGTGAGGGGCTGGGCAGGAGCCAACCTAGAACCCCCTGAGCCCTGGGCAGCAGGGCAGGGGGATCCTGCCCCTGTGCCCAGGTGAGAGCCCACCTGCAGAGCTGCCCCAGCCCTGGCCCAGCCCAGGGAGGAGCTGGAGCTGCTGGAGAGATCCAGAGGAGGCACCAGGGGGATCAGAGGGATGGAGCAGCTCTGCTGGGAAGAAAGGCTGGCACAGCTGGCATTGCTTACCTGGAGAGGAGAAGCTTTGGGGTGACCTCAGGGTGGCCTTGCAGAGCCTGAAGGGGTCAAGAGGGAGGATGGAGAGACACAACTGACAAGGGCCAGGACGAGGGGCAATGGCTTCAAACTCAGAAAGAGAAGGTTCAAATGGGATATTGGGAAGGAATTGTTCCTTGGGAGGGTGGGCAGGCCCTGGCACAGGGTGCCCAGAGCAGCTGGGGCTGCCCCTGGATCCCTGGCAGTGCCCAAGGCCAGGCTGGAGCAACCTGGGATAGTGGAAGGTGTCTCATGGCAGGGGCTGGAACTAGGGGACCTTTAAGATCCCTCCCAACCCAAACCATTCCAAGATTCTCTCTTATCTCTCTAAACCTCCTGCTTTTCACTATTTTCTTTCTTTCTTTCTTTCTTTCTTTCTTGCTTTCTTGCTTTCTTGCTTTCTTGCTTTCTTTCATGCTTTCTTTCTTCTTTCATGCTTTCTCTTTCCCTGGTCTCTTCCCTCTCTGCCCTGCTGGCAAGGATCCCGTTCCTGCTGCTGGCAGCCTCAGCCTCGCTGACCAAACCACATGTTCTGCTCAGAGCATGACTTGGAGCTCTCCAGAACATCAAGAGCTGCACCCAACTATTGCAGTAGGAAGATTTTTTCCATGACATTGAAGTGAGAAGAGCTGGCTGAATTTTTATGAGGGAAAAGGATGTTACAGACAGCCTGGGACATGAGAAAGCAGTTTTCTTTCTTTGGTCTTATTATTGAAAAGCCCAAATCTGAAAAGCTTTTTATGGGGAGGTGGGGGGAACCAAATCTCTCTCACTAAAAAAAGCGTTGAAGTTTCTAGCCTGTTTCTCTACCCAGGGAAAAAGGAGAAGTTCCTGCACATCACTGTGTGTGCACATACACCTCAAAGAAAGTTTCTGTTTTAATGAGAACTTTCCTGGGGACAAAACCAATCCAATTTCAACAGTCTGGGCAAGTCTAAATGGCAACATCTACATACCAAGCACTTCCTAAATGAGTGCATTTCCCTGGGGAGGGTGGGCTGCTGCAGAGTGGCAGGGAGCAAGGAATTCTCCTGGGATGCAGAACCCCTCCCAGCTGGACATCAGCTGCCAGCAGAGCTTGTTCCTCCGGGCTGTGCTGCTGATCAGCTCCAGAGGATCTCCACAGGCTGCAGCCCCTCTCTGCCAGGGATAGCAGCTGGCAGCCAGGTAACACTGACATCATTTTTCCCCCAAGTACAGTAAAATCACACTTGTCCAAGTAGCAATAACAGAGTCCTGTGAGAGCACAACGTTTTGTTAAGATTTTTAATTAAGATTATTTGGGAGAAGATGAGCCCCAGAGCAGACAAACATCCGATTTTGGGCCCAAGCCCCGACGGTTTGGTGCAAAAGGTGCACATTGAGCAACGGGAAACCTCTCGTGAATTCTGCTAAAATGGGGGGATGAAGCAACACTTCAGAGAACCGGACCCCTTCTTTGGGGTCACTTGCTTCCTGTCATCTCACCTTCCCCAAAAGCCTCTTCCCCTTTCTCTGGGAATGAAGAAACTGCCGGGCTGCGCTCGCCTCTGCCTCTCGCTCTCCCCCTGCTTCTCACTTTCACTCCCATCGGTTTCACGTTCCCTCTGCCAGGCGGAAAATCTCGCCGAGCCTCTCCAGCCCAGCAGCAGCAGCAGCGGCAGCAGCGGCAGCAGGGCTGATCCTGGATCCACCCACCGGGACTTTCCTGGCTTCCTCCAGCAGGGAGCGGGGGGAGCAGGAGCGGCCGGAGGCAGGAGCCGGGCCGGAGCGCTGCCGAGCTCCCGCCGGTTTCTATTGTAGGCGGTGCATTCCTCGGGAGGGAGGGAGGGAATGCGTGCGCGCCGGTGCCTTCCCACACTCGGGACAGCTCTTATTTAATGGGGGTCTCCATGCAGGGCAGGCGCCACAGGAGGTTTGGCGGTGCCCGGCTCCCTCGCAGGACGAGCCCGGCGCTGCTGCCATGGAGAGCGCGGTGGAGATGGGCGCGGAGGCTGCGGGCAGCGGGCAGGGCGCCGGCATGCACCTCCGCCAGGACCTGCGGAGGATCCGCTGCGCTCTGCTGCTCTGCCTGCTGGCCGTGCTGCTGCTCATGCTGCCCACCGCATACCTGCTGCTCGGGAGCCTGCGGCCGCCCAGCTCCTGCCGCCAGGTAAGGCACGGGCGCACCTGAGCGCCCGTCCGCGCCTCCCGACCCAGCCGCTGCGGAGGGATTTTCGTTTTAAAAATGCTCTCCGTGGATTTCTCGTGTTCGGGGGCACGTGTGAGACTCGCCGGTGCGTTCCTTCTTCCTCACGCCGGGGATAAATCTGATTGTTGTTGGTTCTTTTTTAACTAACGGTTCCTTACTTTCGCTGAGGTCACCAGCAGAGTACGTGGCTTTGAAACTTTTATTGCTGAGCTAAGGGAATCCTCAAAAAAATCACTGATTTCTGCCAGATTTTTGATGCTATGGCTCATTTTCCTCCCTTCTTTTGGGTTAAATCTGCAGTTCCCCTCACAGTGTCTGATTTTAGGAGTACATGACTTTAAAACTTTTGTTGCTGTGCTGCATGGAATGCTTAAAAAAGAAAAATTGCTGCTTAATGAAAATCACTATCTCCTCACTGATTTCTGCCAGATTTTTGATGCTATGGCTCATTTTCCTCCCTTCTTTTGGGTTAAATCTGCAGTTCCCCTCACAGTGTCTGATTTTAGGAGTACATGACTTTAAAACTTTTGTTGCTGTGCTGCATGGAATGCTTAAAAAAAAATCACTGATTTCTGCCAGATTTTGATGCTATGGCTCATTTTCCTCCCTTCTTTTGGGTTAAATCTGCAGTTTCCCTCGCAGTGTCTGATTTTAGGTGTACATGACTTTAAAACTTTTATTGCTGGGCTGCATGAAATGGTTAAAAAAGAAAAAAAATTCTGCTTGATGGAAATCACTATCTCTTCACTGATTTCTGCCAGATTTTTGATACTATGGGTCATTTTCCTCTCTTCTTTTGGGTTAAATCTGTGGCTTCCCCTCGCGGTGTCTGATTTCAGGAAGATTTGCTGATGTCAGTGGGTCAGTCACCCGTCACTGAGCTGACAGCTACAGCTCTGGTGAATACTTAATTATTATTAATGTGAACTTCTGCAGAGATCTGATTTGGGACAATTAAGCGAGTCTGACCCTAAACTTTGCATCCTGTTTTTAACGCCTCATTAGAACTTTCTGTCAATCCGGGGCTCTTCTCAGCTCTTCTCCTTTGCCAGACTTTGCTCCCAGCCCTCCAAACTTCTGCTCTGCTGCTTCCAGCCCTCTTCCACGCTGCTCCGTCCGTTCCTCCTGAAGTGCCTGTTCCCAGGGCAGGCTGTGAGTTCAGCAGAAGATCTGGTGAATTAAGCTTTGAATTTTAGCCTCAGGTCTGAAATTCCACAGTTAATCAGCAGGGTTAAGGGCCCAGAAAGGGAGGGGGGGATGCTTTGAGTGGCCTCGAAGGCGGGTTTGTCACCTGGCTCACGTTTGGCCCGGGGATGTTTAGGGAGGGTGAGAGCCGCGGCCGCGCCTCCGCTGGCGGCTCCCAGGGCTGTGCTGGCCCCGCTGTGACCCCGAGGCTGCTCTGCCCCGGTGATGCCGAGCTCAGGGCGCAGCATCCTCTGTCTCGCCTGGTTCTCACCTGGTGCAGCCCCTCAGGCTGTTAAATTTGGCAATTCCCTGGGTGTGTGAGCTGTGATGCTGCCCTGACCGTGTCACTGCCGTCGGTTCCAGCTGTAGAAACCCAGGCTGCCCTACCTGCAGGTGCCAGGGCATAGCTTTCTTCAGGGGCTGGGCACGATCCGAGAAGATTTGGGGGCCTTCAGTTCCGGAAATGTGGAATTACGGCAGAGCAGAGGCTGAACGTGGAGGAGTTTGAAAAGCTGGGTGCTCCTCGAGGTTGGGGTGGTAAAATTCACAAGGTGCTTTGGGCAGCCTCTGCTGCTGCTCTGGGTTTGTTTGTGTCCCACGAGAGAAGAACTTGGAGAACAGTCTTGAAACAGTCTTGGAGCGGAAGAATAATCAAATGTTAACTTCTTTAATCAATCCAATGCGTTCCTGGATCATGACCCTATTGGCAGGGTTAGCAGAGAAAAGTTTTTTTGTGAGTGGGTTTGGCTTCTTGAGAGGAAGAGCACAACGTAAACGGTCGGAATTGCAACGCTGGTGTGCATTCCCATGCACCTGCTCCCAGTTAGCACCACGTAAAGTTTCCACAGTGATGTTACGAGGTGATCAGAGGAGTTACAACCTCTGGAGTCCCAGGGAGGAAGAGGAAAGTCATCGGGGCTGGCAGGGTGCCCGGGTGCTGGGGGAGGAGCTGCACCTCAGCTGGACCCTGCCTGTTCCCGATGTTTCATTCATTCTGCTGCTCTCTGTGCCCACCATCCACTCTGCTGCTCTCTGTGCCCATCATTCACCCTGCTGCTGTGCCCATCATTCACCCTGCTGCTCTCTGTGCCCACCATTCACCCTGCTGCTCTCTGTGCCC
>VZRH01001152.1:1218811-1251285 GCA_013397555.1 Urocynchramus pylzowi
AAAAACCAACAAAAACCAACCAAAAACTAACTCAAAAAAAAAACACCCAAAAAACAGCCCCCCAAAAAAACCCCAAAACAACAAAACAAACAAACAAAAAAAAATACAACCAAAAAAACATTCAAAAAATCCCAAAACAAACTAACAAAGAAAAGCCAAAACGAAAAAAATGAAAGTCATATTGAAGGGAAAAAAATGTATTTTTGAAAGCACAAGTTGAAAGTTCTTCAAAACTTTGTAAGCTAAGGAGGAACATTTGATACCTGTGGGTAGGAAGTTTCCTCTTGAATATTGAGCTAGGCTATGTCCCTAATTCCACCTTCAATGTACAACAATTTCCTCAACTCCAAAAAAAAAAAAAAAGGGTTTTTGAGCTTTCTCCAGCACTTCCAGTATAGTTTTGCATGACCCTTCTCCTTTCTAAAAAGTAATTATTTCTCATAATTTCCTTATGAATACATTTACTCAGTACTTTGCACTAACATAAAGCTCAGGTTAATTATTAACTGCTTAATTAATCCCTTCCAACTTCCCTGTAAAGTAGATTAAAATTATATCTTGTGCTTTGCAGCAGCTACTTGAGATTTTTGGTTTTTCCAAAAAATTGTTTACAGTTCTCTAAGTCCATATACAGCCTCAAAAGATTCTGGAAAAATCTAGGGAACACACAAAACACTTTCTGTTTCAGCATGAAAGTGGAATGTCCCCTCCAGGTTCTAACTAGGATAACAGAAAAAAAAAAAGAAAAAAGAAAAAAAAAAACAAACAAGGTAGAGAGAGACACAGAGCAAAATATTGCACACTTTTAAATCAGACATCGAAATTTTGGGAGAAAACCTCTGCAAAGTTTTGCTTTCCATTATATTTAATGCAAAGCAAATGCAACTGAAGAAATCAGTGCTGGGGCTCCAAGCACAGCTGATGGTGGCCCCTGACCCCAAGGGACTCCCCAGCCTTGCCCTGGGTGAAGGCTGGCCACCAGTTGTCCCCACACAAGCTGAGAAGATCCAAAGACACCACCCTGGTGGAGCTCAGGGGTGTTCAACTTCCCACCTGCACTTACTCATTTCCACAGACCTCTCTGCCTCTCAGGGAAATTCCCATTTTCCCCTCCCCTCCTGCAGCAGTCACATCTCCAGCAGGGGCTCAGGACCCTCATGGATTTGGACTTCTCACCCTGAACAGCCCCGAGGTCTCACAGCCAAGCACCCACCCCTGGCCACCAGGCTCCCCTCTCTGCAGCTCCTCCTTGGATTTCCTCCATTCCTCCACTTCTTGCCCAGGAATGGCAGCAAGGCTTTGTTGCCTGAGCTGATGTTTCCACTCAAAGCCGTGGTGGAGCCCAAAGTGCCCCCATCAGTGGTGGGGAATTGCAGCTCTGGGGGTGAGGGGCTGTGTCTGGAGAGCTGAACTGGGCACAGCCTTTGTAGTGGGGACAAGCCCATGGGAGATCCTGCAGCTTTGTCCATGGCACACCCCTTCCCACCAGGAGACCTTTTATTGCTCTGGGAAGGTCTGTTTGAGAGGAGTGGAGCAGCTGGAGCAGGGAGAGAGGCCAAGGAGATTGGGAAGGGAGGAGAGGAGCAGAGCAGGAGGAGGGAAGGTCCAGGCAGCACCAGGATCTCTTCATGTCTTTGTGTAAGGACCTTCCTGCTGACATGAAAACTGGCAGGTCTTTTGTGGTAAATCATCTCAAAATGGAGCCTTTTTGCCCATTCTTCCCTATCCTGCAATTCCTGGATCTCACAGTCTGTCCTTCCCTGGTTTAGGCACATCACAACAGCCAGGACTTAGCCACCCTGCCCTGCCCACTTTTCCTGCTTCCAGATTTTCCTTGAGTCTCATCATTGAGTGTTGGCCCCTGGCACAACTCTGCCTATTTAGGGAGCTTGACAAATTTCCTGCATCAAAACCTCATCCCAGTTTGGCTTCCCATCCTTTCTTTGACTCATCCTTCGCTTTCCCCACATCCACATCTCAGCTGTCCTCTTGGTCCCTTGCTCCCTCCTGCCTTCCTGGCCCTGTCCATTAGGTGCAAGGACACTTGTTTGTCCAAATGCCATTTTTTACACTCAATTTCTCCACAGCACAAAGAAAACTGACATCTCAAAATAGATTTGAATTGGAAAAAGTAAATTTAATTATCCTGCAGGTAGATGGAAACAGTCTGAGTCAAGGGATCCTCTTACATCTTTATGATCCAGATCACTTCCATCTTTGAGTCCTTACTCCTATTTTATCTCCACCTGCTCAGCCTTAAGCTGGGTCTGGAGCAGTTATTCCCCAATTTTCCATTCAGTGCTTAGCACACACCACCTCAGCCTTGCTCTGGTGATCCAGCTCCTTCCCAGGGCTCTTCCTCCTGCTCAGAGACCACCCCCACCGAGGTAAAATCTGGTAAAATCCCCCACTCTTGGCACTTCTAGACAAAATTACTGCCAGTGAAACCCTGAGACTTTCCATATCTCAAATTTTGTGAAGTGTTCCCTCAACACCTCAGGTTGAGTCTTTGATCACTTGCTTGTGTGCCCAAAACAGGATCTGACCTCATGAAAACACAAAATCTGCAGCTTTTGGAATATGTAGAGCACTTTGGGTGACCAGCACACAAAACAACGTGGTCAGTCTCATAAAGGAAGATTTGAAATCATCTTTCCAAGACAGGTGATGCCCAGCAATTAGGCAGGAGAGCTTCTACAAAGGGCAAAACAGGGTGAATTTGGTTTATCCTTGGAGGAAATTGGAGGGGAAATTCTCTCTATTCTGGGATAATTACAGTAATTTAGAAAGCTTCTCTTTTCTATGAATGAGCTGATCATTCTGAGGGCACAAGGCAATCCTGACAGGCTGGGACAGCAGATTTCCAGGGAAACTGTATCCCAAGGCATCATCACTCAATCCTGGTGTGCTGAACGATAGGAATTGTGAGGGCTGGGGCAGAGGAGTGGGAAATGCAACATTTGGCATTCAAAAAGCCTTCTGTGGGATATACACACACCTTTTTTCTTTTTTTTTCTTTTTTTCTTTTTTTTTTTGGTGGATATTCCATAGAAGTTCTCAGAAGTTCCATTGGCAACAATGAGACTTTTCTAGCATATAATTTGTGTCCACTGCACACTAAAGATGAATTTCACCAGCAAAACTTTCCCTGCTGCAGCTCCATTCCAGGTGTGGTTCTCCTGATCCATAATCCATAGAAATATTTATTTTAGTCCAGTTAGAGCTTTTGCACCCCATTACCCACACCAGCTTCGAGCACATTTAGCACACATTTTATAGGACATAATATATGTGGCATTACTTGTTTTAAAGTGGTGCAGGCATATTGATCCTCACATGTATTCTCATGGAAATTCTCTATATTCCCTTTTTCCCCCCATTTTCAGTGCTAATAATGTTACTGTAACAGTGACCAGCACATAAAATAAGTGTTCAGGGGCTGATTCTGGCCCAGTTTTATATTAGATATTCCTCCACAGAAGTCAAAGCATGAAGTCAGAGTAAAGTCACTTTAGTGAGATCAAAGTCAAGCTTAAAGTGAAATATCTCCAACAGACAGAACCTAAACTGTGGATTCTCCATTTTTGGGTGTTTTTTTTGTTTTTTTGTTTTTTTTTTTTTAAGTTCGTTGGGGACACCAGCATTCTCAGCAACTTGTGTTTGTTGAGTTAGAAAATGTAAAGCATTTCTGGAGATGTGAAAATGCCCAGGCATCAGCATTTTCAATTAAATGAGAAGCTGATGAGATCTGGTCATGGGAAGCAGTGACATAAAGTCTGTGGTCAAGCTGAACATGTGCTTTGTTTTGGGAGGGGCCGTGAAACAAAAACTATTATCAGGAAAAGAAAATATGGAATCTGGAGAAAAAAGGGTGAAATAGGCAGCTTGGGCTAAATGAGGTTAAACATATGATTTTAGGTTTTGACCCTTCTGTTTCTTAGGAAAAAGAACCCGAAAGCACTTTTCAGAACAAAACCACTGAAAGAAGAAGTATCAAATTATTATTATTATTTACCCACTGCTCAAAATACTCTAGACCTTAAGAGTTGGCTTCTTCCCTGATCTCTTTCATCCCCAAAAATACTAACACTAAGCACAACCCAAATACATCAGAGTTCATTACCTGCCACTTCCTTTCCCCTTAAAAACTGAATATTGATAAATAAGCATTAACCTTCTCTCCATGTACACACAGAAGTAAATTTAGTAAATTTTAATCAAGGTATAAAGAAAACAGCTCCAATCCTGCCAATATTTGTTTGTGCTGAGCATAGCCCCAAGCACTGAAGGGGATCATGTTAAAAACCAGCTCCTGTTTGGTGGATGGGAGGAGTAAAACCTGCATGCCTCAAATTAAAAGTGGATGGAAAGCTTTAATTGTGTTTATCCTCAGCTCCATCATGGTTTGGAGCAATCTTCCAAAGCAAGGAGTGGCTGCAGGGACTGTCCAGCACAGGGGTGTTGGCAGGATCAGAGTCCAAAGGGTGTCAAACCTCACCAAAAAGATGCTGCTGAGATGATTTTTGGCAGGGGATGTGATGAGCAAACCTCTCTACAAAGGGGGTCCCCAACCAAGCCCAACAGATTTAGGAATTCACTTGAAAATTTCAACACAATATTCCAGAATTTTAAAGGAATCTTGTTTTTTTCATCCCTCTATGGCACAACTGACCACCCTGTCCTTTGTTTTATTTATCTTGTGAGTGGCCCATCATTTCAGGTGAGAAATGAGGAGAGAATTCGTTCTTTAGAAGAATCAGAAAATGTCAAGGACCTTTGCCCGATGTGGGTGTTACACACCAGTAATAGCATTTTGCTATTGTAAGGGATTTCCTAGAAGGGATTGTCTTTTGTCTTGTGCCTCAGCACTGAGATGTATCTTTATCTTTAGATGTATCACAAGAACTGACTTAGCTTCTTTATATTTTCCCAAGTTTTATCATAATAAAAATGCAACTTAACGAATGTGACCACTTTTGATCCCAGTCCCTTCCCAAAACACTAATCACAATTAAGAGTGACCAGTTAATGCAGCCAGGCAGTGCTGATGTACAAAAAACCTGTTTGATATTGTGTGTGAATGTGTGAATAATCACTATTTTATGCAGTTAGAGGTCCCTCAGCAAAGTTGGGTCCAGACTTTCCCTTGGGAATTTAGAGACACTTGCACTTCACAAGGCAAAAGCCATACACAAAAACACCTCAGCATTTTGGGAACTCCGTGTTCCCAATTGTTCAGCTCCTGGCTGACAGGAAATTCTGGCCAAATGAGAGTCAAAGTGAAGGCAGCAGAGCCCTGGGCACCCCTAAGCCTGTGCCAGCTCCAGCTTGGCTGTCCTTACCCTCCCAGCAGAGCAGCAGCATCCCCTGGGTTTTTATTCCTCATCCTGGCTGCTGTTATCTTCAATTCCTCTGCTGCCAAGAATGCAAATTCCTTTATTTCCACCAGGAGAATTGAGAGACATTCTCCCATTTGCCATATTATTTCTTATTCTCAAAATTTGTTTTCCTGGCTTGGAGTATCACATCTAAATTGTTTCAGAAGAGGTTTCTGGGGAAGGGCTCTGTGCTCTGCCTCCAGGAAGGTTTTCACTGGAATACTCTGATGGAGGACATTTGTTTCCCCTGCTTTCCACCCACTTGCAGATCCCTGAGAGGTTTTGTTAACAACCTCTGTAGATCAGCCAGGAGTTGATTAGACAGTGGGAATCAGGCTGCTTTCCCCTGTGATACCAAAAAGATGTTACTTGCTGTTACGTTGGGTTTTTTTTTTCTTTTTAATCCAATAACTACCTCACATTTAGCAAAAGCAAAGCAGAATTTTATTATTATTATTTTCTATTTTAACTTGAGCAGAGCAGAATTCAATTTCACTGCCATTTTACTCTGTGCTTTGCACATTTAGGGTAATAACTTGAGATTCTTTGTGGTCTAAACACACCGAGTGTGAGCACTGTGCTGCATTTTAGCTTCTTTTAATCATATCAAAGCTGTCTGCTCTCAATAAATCCAAGGTCCCTCTCGAGAGTGGAGGGGGGGAGAGGCACATCCCTGGAAGGCTGCATGTCCTAGAGAAGGTGGGGATGACTGAGGTGCTTCTCTCCCAGGCTGGAGAGGGATTTATGTGGGTTTTTTCTGGGTAAAGATGACCAGGGCAGCTGGTGAAAGGGAAAACCCCACTGCTGTCACTGTGGGGTGGGTGGATAAATCTTTGTGGGGAGGTTTCCTGCAGGGTTTAATGTTAAATGCAGACGTGGACCCAAACCCTGAGGGCAGGGTGACCTCACTCTCATCCTGGAAAGTCACTCCAGGAAATCCATCCTGCAGAGCAGGACACTCCCACGGGAGCTGGACATTCCCAGCTCTGCCCTGCTGGCTGTGATCCAACCACAGCTGGATTGATCCCTCTCAGCCCTGTCCCCCTTTTCCCAGCTGGGGACAAGAGCCCAGGGAACACATCCAGCTCTGGGCTTTGCTCTGGTGAGCCTTTTATCCCCATGGAGGATGCAGCAGGAGCTGAGACGAACTGGAAATGATTTTCCCTCCCAGGAAGGTCCAACCCTATAAAAATCCCAGCTGATGGGCAGGGATGTGATTGCCACCCCCCTCAGCATCCAGACAGGTTCCCAAAGGAAACGAGAGCTCCCCTTCCATTTTTTGGTGAGTCCTGGTGCCAGCATTGGCTGCAATTCTCTCACAGAGTGTGAACTCTGCAGTGACACCTCCAAATTCCCGTTTCCTGATTGTTAAATCCCTTGGAACAACACGAAAATCATTGCCTGGGAGATCATAACCCAGTTTATTAAGCAACATAAGTCAGCAGTGTTCGGGTTTTTTTCTGAATGATGAACTAAAATAGCTTTCCAGCTGCTCTCATTCTTGCACAAATCTCCTTATGTTCTGCCATTGATTGTAGAGTTTTATATTAAAACGTCAAAAAAAAGGCACTGAAAAGGTTTGCTGGATATTTATTGGTACTGTACATATTGATGTCTTAATTTTATGGAAGAGAAATTGTAATATTCATGGTATAAAGTTTAGATCTATTATACTTGATGCTATTTCTTTGGGAAATTAAGTTTATAGATAGTTCTTTAAAATGTTCTTTATGTCTTAAAGCAAAAAAATAAAATTAATTGGATTCATATTTATTCCTGAGTGGTTTTTTTTTTTTCTAATAAGCACCCACCAAGTGCTCTATTCACAGCTGGGAAGGGCAGACATTTCCCCATGTCAAAGTTTATCGTGTGTCATAAATGTGTAGGGTTGGGGTTTTTATATAAACTAATAATTCTCTTCAGAATACACACAGAAAATGAGTAATCCTGGCATTTCCAGAGCAGTGAAATTAAACCCTATTCATGTGAGGACAAGGTTCAGACATTTCCATGAGCCTTTAAGGGCTTTAGAGAATTTTGTTCCAGTCTCATCTGATTGAGTAATTTTCAATTCCACAGGTTCCTTTTTTAGTCTCTAGACACAACTGAATCTCACTTACCTTTCTAAGGGTGCCCAAGTCTCATTTCTGAGGGTACCCACTCAAAAAAAACAAAACAAACCCCAAAGATAACTCTGATTTTGAATGAAAAACTCCCATTTAACTGCTTTTTACTCAACAATAAGGAGATTATTCAGTAAAACATTGCTGTGTTTTGGGATTTCTTTAGAATTCCAGAACACTGGAACAGAACAGGATTTGTGATTCACAAAATAGGCCTTTATGGGGATTAACCAAATTGCTAATTCTCACAATAGGCTCCATCAGACCAAGACCATCAATTGCTATTTCTGTAAACAGAAACAAAAAAAATAACAGGAAAAAATAATTCTATTTTCTGCAGAAGCAGATTTGGCTGATGGGTGTCAGCTAAAGGAGCAGGGGTGGCTGCAAGCTGCAGTCTGGAGTTTGGGTGTTAGCATGGCTTCTTCCAGAGCCTGGCAGGGATGGGCTCACTCTGTCAGGGACCATCTCCCTTCCTCAGCTGATTGCAGAGGTCTCAGAAGTAGGAATCACACCCTGACCCTCATTCCTGAGCTGAACCAGACCCTGTTGAGGAGGGAAGATGTTTGTAGCATTTCCCAAAACCAGAGCCTGAGGCTGGCTCCTGCACCAGCCCTCAGGGCTGTCCTCTTTTTTTTCAACAGCTGGCACAAAACTCCCTCCCCTCCTCCCCATTTGATGAGAATAAACTCATTAATGCAGTGTTGGAGCAGTGCCAGGAAGGGAAGGGGCTCAGCATCCCGTGCTGGTGGCCCCACAGGCACAGCACCATCTCACCAGGGCTGGGTTCATCCTGCAGACAGGATGTGGAGGCACATTCCTGCCTGCAGGGGAAGGAACCCATCGCCAGGCAAACCTCTGCCAGGTGGGAAATCACACAACCCAGAGCTTCTTCCCCTCTCCCAGCAGTGAAATCCTTCCAGAGGGGCACTGCTTGTGGCTTTTTAGCAAGATGACTTCACTGGGTGAAGAAAAGGAAGTGGGGCATCTGTATGGAAATCAGGGGAATCTCTAAAGCAAAAACAAGGAGATATGAAACAGCTTTTTGTTCTAGAAGTGGGCTGTTCCTGTCTGCTGCCAGATTATGAGGTGAGAAAGTAGGAAAGGTGTCACAGCATGGGCAAAACTCCAGTATCTGTGTGCAAATCTGGAACCACAGCCCCTGGAGCTCTCACTACCTCACACATGGTGGCAGCTCATTGGTTTCCCTTCAGAATTTTTCCTTTTAAAACTCTTTAATAGAGGAGATGGGCTAAGGAGGATGGGTTCACCCATTGGCTGTGGCCAATTCTCACATAAGTTAAAAGCTTTGGAGCCACCAGTGTGTTACACCTGGTCAGTCCCATCCTGGCCTGTATCAAGAGCAGAGTGGCCAGCAGGACCAGGAGAGTCATTGTCCCCTTCCTGGGCACTGCTGGGACACCTCAGGTGCTGTGTCCAGTTCTGAGCCATCCTGGCAAGGGGGACCCTGAGGGGCTGGAGCATGTCCAGGGAAGGGAACGGAGCTGGGAAGGGGCTGGAGCCCCAGGAGGGGCTGAGGGGGCTGGGAAGGGGCTCAGCCTGGAGAAAAGGAGGCTCAGGGGGGCCCTTGTGGCTCTGCACAGCTCCTGCCAGGAGGGGACAGCCGGGGGTGGGTCAGGCTGTGCTCCAGGGAACAGGGACAGGAGGAGAGGGAACGGCCTCAGGCTGGGCCAGGGCAGGCTCAGGGTGGACAGCAGCAGGAATTTCCCCATGGAAAGGGTGATTAAACATTGGCAGGGGCTGCCCAGGGAGGTTTGGAGTGCCCATCCCTGGAGGTGTTTAAGGAATTCCTGGATGTGGCACTCAGAGCTCTGGTGACAAGGTGGGGGTCGGTCACAGCGTGGACTGGATGATCTTGGAGGTCTCTTCCAACATTAACAATTCTGTGATTACTGACCCTCTATGGCCATAAACCACAGTTCAGTTTTCATTCATTAGGCAGGTTCTGTTGAGCAAATCTGTTATTCCTTACTCAGCTCCTAAATCCCAATCCCAGTCTCCAGAAGACATTTACACACCCACCCGAGGCCATGTGTGTGACCACAAACCATTTGTTTGGCAGGCACAGCTTACCCTGGGATGATTTTCCTGCCTCAGTGGGATTCCACAGGGTCAAGCTTTTGGGCTGGAACTGTAGCAATGACACCACAGTTTTTCAAAGAGGCCTGACTTCATTTGTGCCTCTGGCAGGTTCCCAAGATGTAGCTGAGCAAAGCCTTGCTATTTTGAGGAAAACTGTTGGGTAAAGAAGAGCTGCTCTCAGACTTGCAACAGGGAATTTCCACGTCTTTCCTTCCCAGAGAGGTCTGACAGCATCACTGGGTGGATCTCCCAAGGCAAGAGGCAAACTGTCCTGCCACACCAGCTCCTGCCCTGCTCATCCTGGAAAATCCCAGCAGGAGACTCCAGGCTGAGCTGGGCCACCAGGGACTGCTCCAGCTGCATTCCCCTTTCCTGCATTTCCACAGCCCAGGGCACACCTCTGCTCACCCACAGCCAAAGGAAGGAGACACCAGGAAGGCTCCTGGGCCATGCCAGGCAGTTCTGAGCTGTGCCACTTCTCCTCTTGCCCTTTAAGCTGATGCCTTGAGATTTAAGCTTTTTTATTTTTCAGATCCTGTCGTGCATTAGTGCATAACTCTGAGCTCCATACAGAGTGTCAGTAAGCTCCCTTCAGTTTGGTCAGACAAAACAATCCTTCCAGGCCTCAGAACCAAGGACACCCTCTGCCTCAGACCCCAGAAATTATAAACAAAAGTGAATTTAGGGGGAGCACACTGGGGGTAAATTACTTCATTACCTGAAGGTGTAATTGGAGGATTAACTCCTGGTATGTAAATGGACCAAACTTATATCTGTCTGAACAATTCATGACCATTGTCCCTTTTGGGTGTAGCCCCTTGGGAGGCCTCATCTGCCCTTAATGTACCTGAAGATCCTTCATTAAATATATCCACTTTCATATTTTTAACTTTTTCTGGCCTCTGTTTCTAGGTAGTCCTGCTCCAGGCATTAAAGCAAAGCTCCAAATGCTAAAGCTCAGTGTCTTGATTTCATAATTAATGGTTTTATGCCCATCCTCTGGTAGGATAAGTGCAATAATTCCTGTGTTGGGGCTGTGGCTCCTCAAGATAATCTCTGCTCAATTCACTCTGCTATTCCTGCAGAAGGAACTGCATCCCCAGGTATCCCTCTGCTCCCACACAGGACACTTTTCCTTAGTAGTAGATGATAAAAATTAGATTCTTTTACCTTCATCTTACATTGGGGCCTGTCTGATGTCAGAGTTGGTGGAAATTATTCAAGGCTCATTCACTGAGGTTAATTTTTACACAGCTTGGAAATCAGCAGAAGGTTAACTACTTCAGCTGGAGCTTCACTAAACACACCCAGTCCTCTCTGAGAGCCCTCACCAGCCTCAGGAATCACTACCCAGCATCTGGGAATATTCCACCTCCAGTGGCCTCTCCCAGTTTGGGAGCAAGCAACTTTCTGCCACTCTGAGCCAAAAAACCTCCAGGAATATTTTAATCTCCTACAAGTGCAGTACAGTCAGGAGCACACTCCGCTCAGGGTTCTCCTCCAAAGACACCACCTGGGGAAAAAATCACAGGTTGGTGTGAGGAGAGAGCAGATTTAATGGATAAATCTTTCCTGGGACATGTTTTTCTGCCCAAAAACAAGGTTTGTTTCCACCTTCCCTGAGAGGAGGATCCCACAGAGCTGGTTGCTCTGGCACAAGGGTCCCTGGGTGCCCTTTGCCAGGCAGCCCTGACGTGTCCCTGCTCCCCAGGCAGCCTGCTGGGACTGACACAAGCCACACTGCCAGCCTGAGCATTCCCCCAGGGAATCAGGCACTGGAGACCCTTACAGACATGGGGAACATCCTAAAAGATCAGGCCAGGGGAGCATCGAGGCCAGGACTTGGACAGCAGTGGTGGGAGATTCTGTTTAAGGAGGACAGGAGGGGCTGAGGGCTGCTTGCCTGCTTTCCCTCCTCTCCTGCTGCCTCCACACCCTCCTCTGCCCCAACAATGGTTCCAGAGGTGCAGCCACACCTATCCCCCAAATTAAACTCACAATTAACAGCCTCAGCACTTTCTAACCAAGCTAGCATTATTTTCTCCTCCAGCTTCCTCTCACAGACTCCTTAAATTCTTTGCCCACTGCATGGGAACACTCTCACTGTTCCAGCCTGAAGATGGGAAGAGCCCTGGAGCTCCAGCCCTCACCTGGAGCACCTGGGAGCAGACTGGGACAGCTTCTCCCTCTTGGCTGGAGCTCTGGAACACGACAGCTGAGTGTCACCACCCGTGTTCCCAGCTGCTCGTCACTCAGCAGCATGTGCCACATGAAAGAAACCTCAGCAGAGCCACAGGGAATCTCCTCTCCCTCCCATGCACACACAGGAGCCACCCTGTTTGTCTTCTTGGCTACCAAAGCCATCCTGGGACCACAGGAATGGGCCAATAACCCACAGAGCTGGCTCCCTGCACTGCCTGAGCAGCCCTGGCTCAAAGGAGCAGCCTTAGACTTGGGGATGAGGAAGGGACAGCACAGCCAGTTCCAGACTCTGATAAATGACACTGAATGAGATATTTCCTCTTCCCCTGCCATTTCCCCATTGTAATATCATTAATCTCTGCTCTGTGAGACAGAGAGAGAAGAGAGAGCAGGCAGGACATTGCTACCCTGTCACTCTTTTCCCCTTTAGTGGCTTCCCCAGCTGGCTCTGCAGCAAAAAATCAATATTCCTTACTTGATTTCCCTCTTTCCCATTTCCCAGAGCCAGGAGCCCACCCAGTTTTTGGAGAGCCAGCTCCAAGGATTAGGGAGGAGCATGGCAGGAGCTGCTCCCAGCCCAGCTTCCCACAGCAGGGATTTACAAGGAACTCCAGCAATGCCAGCAGCTGGCTCAAAGACAGGAGCCACAACTCCTCACCCCAGTGATATTTAACTGGAAATGGATCAGGGAAAGTCTTTGGCTGCAGCAGCAAAGCCTCAGTCCATTCAGAGGCACAGGAGACAGGAAATCTCCCAGTCATGAGCCTGAACTGTTGTATGGTTGAATGGGTTTCATCTGGGTATTTGAAGGAGCCAGAATTGACTGAGCTGTTAAAAAAATTTAAAAATAGATGACCATAAAGAGTCAGAGTGCCTCAGCTTCCCTCACAACCACCCCAAATAGCACATAATACACATTGGTTTGGGTTGGATGGGATCTTAAATCCCATCCCATTCCACCCCCTGTCCTATGGGATATTCCCAATCTCCCATCCATCCCTGCCCTCTGGCAGTGGGAGCCATTCCCTGTGTCCTGTCCCTCCATCCCTTGTCCCCAGTCCCTCTCCAGCTCTCCTGGAGCCCCTGTAGGCCCTGGCAGGGCTCTGAGCTCTCCCTGGAGCCTTTTCCTCTCCAGATGAACCCTCTCCCAGCCTAGCTCCAGAGCAGAGGTGTTCTGCCTCAGTTTCCCTCTGTACCTTCAGGGATCAGCACACCCAGAGCCACCCTTCACCCCAAAACACCTCCTGGGCTGCAACACCCCAACCCACCCTCCCCTCCTTCTTCCTCTCCATTGCACCTGCAGGAGCAGGGCAAGGCCGATGGCATCATTTAGCTCTCATTAATGGGGTCAATTACCTCTCATCAACACCTTCTTGAGCAGAGCAGCTGTCAGCCCCTGTCAGCCCCCTGGGGTGTGTCCCTGCCCTGGCAGGATTTCCCCAAATCTCCTCCTCTTCAGGAAGATACACCAATGGCAAAGCCCCAGTGAGATGTCCAAACACAGCCTTGGCCTTCCCGTGTTCCCCTGAGGACCCAGCATCTCTCCACCAGGAGCTCGTTCCAGGCCACATCAGCCAGCTCCCATTCCCTTTGGTGCCTTGTGAAGGCTGACCTAGAACAGAGCCTAGATGGAGTTAAAGAGTAAAGTAGGGATTTATTCAAAGGATCTCCTCCATGGATCCACCTTGGGCAGCACCAGAGCCCAGCCAGGGCTGCACCCAGGATGAACCAAAATGGCCCCAAAATGCACGGCCGCTCCCGGGGGCTCTCCCTGGGATCAGCTCTGCTCCATTTGCACCTTGGAGTTCATTGTCCCATTCCAGCTCCAGCCCAGGCACTCCCATCCTGCTTGTTTTTCTCTCTTCAGCCCACGTTGTTTGTGCTCCTGGGCCTGAGATTTGGATCATTTGTCCTTGGTCCCCAGCTGGAGCAGGAATTGTTTTGTCTCCCTGCTCTGTGCAGAGAGCTCAGCATCCCTGAATGTGAAGCCCAGACCCACACACTAAAGCAGCACAGAATCTGAAAAATAGAAAAGCTAAAACCTGAGGCATCACCCTCATTGCTTTTCTGCCCCCATGCTACTTTGGGTGAGGGGAAGAAAAGAGAGAGACCTCTGCTATTGCCAGGAGACCTCTGCACCCTCCTTGGGAGCGACGCCCTGATCCCATCCACAGACGGCAGAAGGCTCCCCCTGCTCAAGTGACCTCACCAGGAATATTTCCTGCTTACACTGAGAACATATTGGACTTTACTCCTCGTTTTCTCTGCCTTTCCAGCCTTCCCTTTAGCTATTCAAGGACCTAAAGCAGCAGCCTTTACTCCAAGGTCTTGCCCATGACAAATGGAATTAGTGATCAAGAACAACTTCCAAACATCCCTGTGCGCTTCCATGCAGCCACACGAAATACTCCTGGTTTTCCTAGAAATAACTGATGTGCTCCCAGAAAATCAGGACCTTTCCTGTCTGTTTGCTCAGGGGAGGTCCTGATTGAATTGGTCACAACTAGGCTACATCAAAAGAGTGTTCAAGGCTCGTTGGTGTATTTATCCCTGTAACATTCCTGGGAGAGTGGGAAAGTCCATTTCTGCAAATGGGGAACCTTGGAGACATTAAATGACTCGCTGGAGTCACACAGGAAACTTGTGGTGGCGAAAGAAAAGGGAACCAGAGAGGCCTTCCAAGGTCCCCCCTTGTCCCCTGACCTGTTCTCCATCCCCTGCCGTGGGTTGTTGGTCAGGGCACAGTGAGAGCCCCCTCTGTGGAATTCCTCTGTGGAATTCCCCCTCCTCCAGAGGGTCAGGTGGACACTGCTGTCACTGCTGTCACCCTGCCCCGGCTGCCCCTCCACCTCCTCTGGCTGCCAACAGCATCCCCTGAGCAGGACACAGGAGCAGGAGGTGGAGGAGCCCAGGAAAGGCAACCCCAGTCTCCTCTGGGGTCAGCACAGAGCTGGGCTGCCCCTTGGGGTCCCTCCCAGCCAGCCAGCAGGGTATGGAACATTTCCCTGGGACAGGGAAATCTCCAGCCCAGCTCCCAGGCACGAGGATGGGGCTGGGAGCAGCTGGCTCTGCAGCATGCACAGCCCCTAGGTCAAAAATCCTGGAATTGTCTGTTGTCCATGGAAAAGGCTCTGCTGGGAGAAGGCTCTGTGCTCAGGAAAGCTGTTCTGCCTCTCCCCACACTCCTGCCTGTTCTGTTGGCTGTCTCCAGAGGGAAACTGGAGACAAGGTTGGCAATGTTCCTCCTTGGAGGAAGAAATACACCCCCTGCTGCATCTCCTGAATTGGAGAAGGGATGGGGAAAAAAGAAAACAAATTAGTTTTGAAAACCATTTTGTTTCTAACTACTGAATTCTCAGTCTGGAATGTTTTACTTTGAATTAATAGGGGCTGTCTGTGTCCTAGGATTAAAGTTATTGATCCAGCCCTTGATTATGTTATCTGTCTTTGTTCTTGGACTTGTTATCATCCACACAGGGTGAAAGTCTCTAATTTATGGTCTTACTCCAGAGACCCATCAGGAATTCACAGAATCACTGGGTTGGAAGAGACCTTCCAGATCATCAAGCCCAGCCCAGCCCCAACCCCTCAACTAAACCCTGGCCCCCAGTGCCACATCCAGGCTTTTTTAAACACACCCAGGGATGGTGACTCCTCCACCTCCTGGGCAGAGCATTCCAGAACTTTATCACCCTTTCTGTAAAAAACTTTTTCCTAATATTCAACCTAAATTTCCCCTGGTGCAGCTGGAGGCTGTGTCCTCTGGTTCTGTCAGTGCTGCCTGGAGACAGAGCCCAGCCCAGCTGAGCACAGGCACCTTTCAGGAGCTGTGCAGAGTGATGAGGGCACCCCTGAGTCTCCTTTTCTCCAGGCTGAGCACCCCCAGCTCCCTCAGTCATCAATGGCATCAGGAAGATGCCATCAGATGCCAGCTGGCAGTGCCAGGGAGCAGCAGCACTGGGGAGCCTGCAGGTGGAGGGACCTGTGGAGCCAGGGAGCTCCCAGAGCCTGCAGGGAGGGAGAGCCTTCCCTGGGTCAGGGCTTCCCCAGCATTTCCCCAGAGGTTCCTGCAAAACCACTGGAGTCTGTGGTTAGTGGTTACTCAGTCAATAAATCCCACTTGCAGTTTCTTAGTAATAAATATCTGCTCCAGGGAACACTCTGCTTCTGATGGGAGGGAGTTTTAGGAAGTGTTTATTGTCTAGCAAAGTGGTTTGGATTTGCTTTTGGGAATCCACATCCTCTCCTGGTTATCCAGGGTTGGCCACGGGGGTGACCTGGGAGCAGCACAGAGCCAGGAGTTCACAGAATTCACGGAATCACAGAATCACTGGGTTGGAAGAGAACTTCCAGATCATCGAGTCCAGCCCAGCCCCAACCCCTCAACTAAACCCTGGCCCCCAGTGCCACATCCAGGCTGTGTTAAACACACCCAGGGATGGTGACTCCACCACCTCCCCGGGCAGAGCATTCCAGAACTTTATCACCCTTTCCATGAAAAAACTTTTCCTAACCTAAATTTCCTTTGGCACAGCCAAGACACCAGGCCAGGTTGCTGTGCCAAGGCAGGGCCTCCAAGGAGAAATCACTGGTGGGAACCACCTCCAACCTGCTGTAACAAGTAGGAGAGATGGGTGCCAGTGCATGAACACCAGGGGCTGTTCAGAAAAGCCAAGTGAAGTCCCCTAAGTGTCATTCCCATGAGAATGCCGAGTTCCAGCCTCACCCAGAGCGCTGCCAGGGCCTACACATGGTGCAGAGAAACCCAGATCCCCTCCCAGACCTCACAGGATCCCAGGGAAAGTGGGATGTCATCAGGTGTCCTGGTGGGTTTAGTGGGACACCTGATGACATCCCACTTTTCCCCTCACCTGGGAGACACCAGCCCCAGGTGTTGCTGCTGTTTGCCCACGCCCCATCGAGGGAAGCACGGTGCTTTTGATCAGACACAAGGAGTGTTTATTCCAGGCTGGACTCAGCTGGGGATGATCTCAAGGCATGACTCGGTCACACCCTTGGACCCATTAATTAAACAAAGCTGATGGGACAGGAAATGCTGTCATGTGGCAGAAGGTCAGCTCCTGTGAGGCTTTGGCAGCAAGGGAAGGTTTGGTACTGTGTGCACTCAAGGAGAGGAGCTGACTGAGCAACCCAGATCCTGCAGCCTGCCAAACCAAGCAGGAAAATCTGTGTTTGGCTGGTGTTGCTCACAAAGAGGGGTTGGAACAAGGTCATTTTAAGGTCCCTTCCAAGCCAAACCATTCCATGATTCTGTAATAAACTCTCCCAGGAGAGCAGCGCCTGCAGCCACTCTGCTGCTGATTCACCAGGGCCAGGAGGAGAATTTGCCTTCTCCAAGCACCATCAGGAACAGGAGAGGAAAAATCACTGCAGAGAGCCTGACTTCAGGGCTGAGCTTATGGCAGGACAGACTCATCTCCTGTCTCCTGGGAGTTTTATACAGACTGTGCTCTGAATTTCCAAGTGATTTATTTTTTCATAGGAAGCTTCAAGATTCAGTGTCCAAAGAATTTTTTTTTTGTTCATCTTCTTTTATTTGCCTAACCTCCCTTAAAACAGAAACTACCTGAACATTACCTGACAAAGCCATAAATCCTGCAGGTATTCAGTATGGTGTTGAGGTTGTTGTGCTTTTGGGAGTTTGGGGGTTTGGGATTTGGGCTGAAGCTCTATATTGGGCAAGATTTGTGTCGTAGTTGGGACAGTCACAATACAAAGCAACACACTCCATTTTCAGAAGGCTTCAAACTGTTTTTATTCTAGCATGCATGCTTTTTATTCTTACAAAACTCATAAGTTTACTCATTGGTCAGGAAATACAAACAAAATGCTCATTGGAACAGGCAGTAGCAGGTTTCTCTTATTTATCCTTCTTCCCTTCTTGGTTTCTATGTCAACGACCTTGGTAGAAAATTCTTTCAGGGGTGAACATGGATCCTCTTATCAAACTCCTCTCTGGCTCTCAGAAGTCTCTGTAAAATCTCTTCCACAGATTTGCAGCAGGCCAGACTGTGGTGTGCAGGGAGTAAAGCCTGGATGGCTGCAGGAGGGCAGGGGGGGTGGGACAGCACAGCTGGTGGCCCTGGGCTGTCCAAAACAAACCCTGCACAGCAGCATCTGTCCTGATGCTGGGGGAGATGCAAAATGGACCAACAGAGGAGGTCCATCCAGTGAATATTGCTCTAAAGAGAGCTTTGCTGAGCCTCAAGGTTAAAATTGATGTGCAAAAGCTGCCAGGTGATGGACTGGATCAGCAGAGCACTGCTGGTGCTGTAAGGGAGGTGAGGATGTGGGGAGAATTCCTGTTTTCCTCCTGGATTTAGCCTAATCTCCCCAAGAGTTCACTCACAGAGGGTCATAGAATATGGAATGGTTTGGGTAGGAAGGGATTTTTTAAGTCATCCTCATCCCACCCCTGCCATGGCAGGGACACCTCCCACTGTCCCAGGCTGCTCCCAGCCCTGTCCAACCTGGCCTTGGGCACTGCCAGGGATCCAGGGGCAGCCACAGCTGCTCTAGGCACCCTGTGCCAGGGCCTCACCTCCCTCACTGTAAAAAACTCTTTATACCTAACCTAAATTGTTCCTATTTTAGTTTAAAAGCTAAAACCCATCACTCCTTGTCCTCTCAATAGTCTGTCCCCCTCTTTCTTACAAATCCCCTTTAAAGCCACAAAAATATCTCCTTTTTTGTGAAAGAAGCCTCCTCCTGTTACATAAGATCTCTTCTTGAGCAGCTTCTTCCTCTTAGTTTTGTCCTCAAATGTGTTTAAGGGATAAAATATCTCCAGGCATTCATCTCTAGGATGTCTGAGTTTAAACTCATCCACTAAATAAACAAATTGTGTTGAGGACACTCCAAAAACCCAAGGACATGAAAACTCTGGGGCTGTGCCTGTTCAGACAGACAGACAGACAGACAGACAGACAGACAGGCAGACAGACAGATTTCCTGCAGTTATTCCAAGGACTGAACACTCCAGATGGCACCAGAACCTCTCCCCCAGGACCCCAGTGTGTCCTTTTGAACACTGCCCCTTCCCTAAAGCAAAATTAAGGAGTTGTTGGGGAAATTTGGGGTAATTTCAAGACAAGCAAAGGAAGAGGAGAGACAGGTTGAGGCCAGCACAGAAACATGGAAATGGGAGGAAAAGCAGAACTGGGGCAGGACCTGGGAGCTGGAGATTGAAACTGCTTCTGCTCCACGAAACAAACACAAAGCAAAACCAAAAGTTGAATCTGAGTTCAGGCTTCTCCTTCCAGACCAGTGTCCCCGAGCAAACTGTGATTGTTTTGGGGTTTGTTGGGGATTTTTCTGTTGATGACCAACTTCAAGATGAGCAGCTTCAAGATGAGCAGCTTCATCCAGCTCCAAACGTGGTGAACAATTGCATCAGACTTAGCAAAGGCAGCAGCCACCTGTGACACTCCTCAGGTCACCGAGCTGGTGAAAAGCCCAAATCCTGAGGTTTCTTACCAACAAAAGCCTCTGGAAACCTGTGTGGGGGCAGATTTTGGGGTCCCTTTGTGGCTGGAGCACCTCAAGACCCCCACCTGAGCAGGGAAGTGTGGCTGGATCCTGGATTCCATCCCTGGAGGCACAAGCAGCTGCATCCAGGTCAGTTCTGTAGCCAGAGCTCCAGAACAGCTTTTTTTCCCAGGAAATCACCTCTGAATATCCCAGCTCAGAGCTGCTTCTGGAGTGGTTTTAGTCCAAACCTGATATCTCAGGTGTTGAGGCTTGGGAAAATGTGCTTTTCATGAATAGAGTGAAAATCTCACTGTGCTGAGCTCAGGAATCCCACATCCTTCCTCACCTCTAAAAGTCCTGTGCAATCTCCACCTGAAGCTCCCAGAGTTTGATGCTCCTCTTCCAAACCCAACTCAGAAAAATACAAAAAATTAAAAACAAAACAAAACAAAACAAAACAAAAAAAAACAAAAAAAACCACCCAAAAAACCAAAAAAAACCAACCAAACAAAAAATACTCAAACCCGCCCCCCCCCAAAAAAAACAACCCAACAAAACAAAAAAAAACAAAACAAAAAATCAACAAACAAACATAAAAAAACCCCAAAAAATAATTAACCCAATTTTTCTGTATTTACTCCTCAGGTAAAAATCTTTGGAACATTTAACCTCCGAACACACAAAGCTCTTTAAGCAGGGAGGGAATGAAAGGCTGATTTCTCGTGAAGTTTAAGGATTTTCCCTAAACAAGTTTGATGATGGGAACATGGAGAGATTTGTGGCTTTAAAGTCCTGGTCTATCACAGCCGAAAACAGAACTTGCACCCCAGGGCAATTTCTGACATTTGGGTTGGGTTTTCTTTACTTTAAAGTGAGATGAAAACCAGAAATACAGAAATTTGCTGCATAAAGACACACAAGATTTTTTTTCTGGGGAAAAAGGTGAAACAAAAACTTTTGTAATTTCTAAAGAAATGTATTTCCTCTCCAATGCCTGAAAATGCCTCCCCTGCTAATATTTCCCTGTCTTTAAATGAGGTTTTCCTCTATAACATAAAACTCCCATTAAAAATACCCAATTCCCATTAAAAATACCCAATTCAGTCTATCACTCATTGAATTATTAAGTAAAAAGGTTTTATCCAACCTCCAGCTCAACAGCAGATCCTTAACCCTAATTAACAGCTTTCCTTTAATAAGCATTTTCAAACCACTGCACAGAAGCACCTAACACACCACAGAGGAGGAAAATCTAGAATTATGATTATTTTGATCCCCTCAAAATGTGTTTTTGTTTTGGTACCACAGGGAAAGGACAAGGAATGAGCACTACAACCCTCGAAGGCAAAGACATTGCATCGTGCAGGAAATATTTGTGGGCTTTGCACATATTTTGCCACTGACAAGAAGCCAAAAAAATGACTCAGACAGTTTGTCAGAGGAGAAAATTCGCAGCTGAGAGCCTTGAACACATGAAATATGAAATGAGAGAATGAGAGAGATTTGGGAAATGTAGCAGCAAGCGAAGAAATAAATTAAAAACTCAGAAAACCCTCAAAATTTTACAAGGTGATTTCCCCCAGAATATCTTTTTGATCATCAAAAAGGTCAAAAAAAAAAGGCAGAAAAAACTTT
Organism: Urocynchramus pylzowi; assembly: GCA_013397555.1. Classification (NCBI taxonomy): domain Eukaryota; kingdom Metazoa; phylum Chordata; class Aves; order Passeriformes; family Fringillidae; genus Urocynchramus; species Urocynchramus pylzowi. Next base: position 1,239,744 of record VZRH01001152.1, read on the forward strand.
GGAAAGGTGAACGGGCAGAAGGGAATCCACAAAATTCTTTGTTTTGTCTTTCTGCTTGATTTGCATAAAGCAACATCACAACTCACAGCTGTAAACGTTCCACGGGGTGAAATTTTGGTTAAAAAAAAATGAGGCAAACCAAGCCAAGACTTGCAAATAGTGGCAACTGGACTGATTCCAAGCACAGCCAATTATTGACACTGCCTGTAAAATCGGGAGCTTTTCCTCCCACTTTTTGAACAGCAAAATTAATGTTTACTTTGACCTTTACCAGAAAACATCTCCAGCAGCCTCCCAGCCTGCAGGGACCACCCAGTGTCACCACCAAATTTATTTTCTTCTTTTTTTGGGGTTCTTTTGAGGCCCATAAGCCAGAGCTGCTCTCTGGATTGAAGCCTTGACAGGACCATTAATAATTCCCTTGTCTCACGTTGCATTTTCCATCCCTAATTGCCTTTGGCTTGCAGAGGACACGATGCTCATTCCATTACTCCTGGCTGAGGGTTTTTTCCTTCAATGAGATGTTTCTGTGGAAAGATTGCTGGAGGTAACAGGACCTTAGGGAAAAGCTGGGAAATTTGGGGGTTTTCTGCTCTTTACTCTTCTCCTCTTATCTCATCGATGAGATGGAGCAAGAGGTGCTTTTATTTGTGGAGAAAAGAGCACATCCCTCAGACTGTTTCCATCAGGGGGACACAGGAGTCTGGCAGAGCCCTCGGTGTCACACCCTGCCAGAACATACCAGGGAAGTCCTGCAGCAGCAGCAGGAGCCAAATTTTGGGGTGTGCTGAAATGCAGAAGTGGGGTGTGCCAGCCCAGCATGGCCAGAGTCACCACAGAGCAGGGCATCAGCTGAGGAATTTCAGTGAACAAAATCTCCTGAGGTTACAAATTTGGCTCAGAGGGGAGACATTGAGCTTTTTTATTACTACTACTACTACTACTACTTCTATTATTATTATTATTATTATTATTATGTTGTTGTTGTTGTTTGTTATTTTCTCTTTTTCTCCTCTGTCCGTCACAGCAAAGATTGAGGCACTCAGGACCTGAGTCCTGCCAAGGACACGTGTCCCCTGCCCTGCTGTCCCCTCAGGGGACAGGATGGAGCTCTGGCACAGGGAGCTGGGAACAGCCCTGGCACACCCTCAGTTTGGCTTTGGCACCTCCAGGCAGGGACACGGAGCTCCAGTGACACCAGAGCCAGAGAAGATGAGCTGTTCATGAACAGAGAGTGCAAATCTCACTGTGCTGAGCTCAGGTGATGCCTCAAGGAGCTGGAACAGAGGCTCGAGGGAGTTAAGGGGAATAAAAAGGATATTTATTGAAAAGCCTTGAAAATCTGTACCCAGATGGCTCCAAGATGGGAGCAAAAGAGAGCTTGGTCATGAGCCCTCACATTTTTATAAGTTTTAGTCCATTTGGATATAGGAGCCAACTGTCCAATTAACAGCTTTGAAGGATGGAGTTTCATCCTCCTGGCTTGCTTGCCCACCCTCCTCTTCTCACGTTGTTCATGCTTTGGGCCTGAAGTCTCAAGAGATTGTCCTTGAGTCTCCAGCTGGAATAGGATTCTTTTGTCTTCACCACCCTGTGAAAAGATCCCAGTAACACTTAATATAAAGCTAAAAGATGCCCACCAAAGCAGAACAGAAAACCTTAAAACCCAAGGTATCACAGGAATCCCACATCCTTCCCCGCAATCTCCACCTGGAGCTCCCAGAGTTTGCTGGAGACAGTCACCTCAGATCAGGGATTCAACAGAGGAGTTTCATTGAACAAAAACTCCTGAAGTTACAAATTTAGCTCATGATGTTAAGCAGAGGGGACAAATTGAGCTTTTTTATTGTTATTATTATTATTTTTTTCTCCTCTGTGCCTGAAAGCAGAGCCATGGGCAGCACACCACGGTGCCCAGGGGCACTCAGAGGGAAGGGGCCAGGACATTTGGCAGGCAGAGTATTTCTCAGGAGGCACAGCCAGAGGAATTCAGACCAGGGAGACAACCTGGGGGCTGCTCAGCCTGGAGAGCAGGAAACCTTCCAGTACCTGCCAGGGTCTGAAGGGGCTGCCAGGAAACCAGAGAGGGATCCTTCATCAGGAACTGGAGTGACAGGACAAGGGGGAATGGGTTCAGATGGAAAGAGGGGAAATTTAAGTTGTATATTGGGAAGGAATTCCTGGCTGGCAGGGTGAGGAGGCCTGGCACAGGGTGCCCAGAGCAGCTGGGGCTGCCCCTGGATCCCTGGCAGTGCCCAAGGCCAGGCTGGACAAGGTTTGGAGCAACCTGGGACAGTGGAAGGTGTCCCTGCCATGGCAGGGGATGGGACTGAATGATTTTTAAGGTCCCTTCCAACTCAAAAAATCCCGTTCTATGATTACCATTAAGACCCTGGAAAACACATCCTCAATTTCAGATTCTGCCAGTGCTGCACATCAGATCTGTGGCACCTCTGGAGACATCTGGTTTTAAGAAAATAAATACCCAACCTTTGCTCACCCTCAGCCACATTTTCAGGGCCTGCTGAGCTCCCTCCCTAATTGCCAGTGGCTTGTTCACAGCCTGAGAAGTCAAAGAAGTGGGAAACAACCAATTCATGGAACTCATCCATGTCAAAGCTGGGCTGGCAGTGACACCTCAGGTTTTAGCTTTTCTATTTTTCAGATTCTGTGCTGCTTTAGTGTGTGGGTCTGGGCTTCACATGAGGGGATGGTGAGCTCTCTGCACAGAGCAGGGAGACAAAACAATTCCTGCTCCAGCTGGGGACCAAGGACAAATGATCCAAATCTCAGGCCCAGGAGCACAAACAACGTGGGCTGGAGAGAGAAAAACAAGCAGGATGGGAGTGCCTGGGCTGGAGCTGGAATGGGACAATGAACTCCAAGGTGCAAATGGAGCAGAGCTGATCCCAGTGAGAGCCCCCAGGAGCGGCCGTGCATTTTGGGGCCATTTTGGTTCATCCTGGGTGCAGCCCTGGCTGGGCTCTGGTGCTGCCCAAGGTGGATCCATGGAGGAGATCCTTTGAATAAATCCCTGCTTTATTCTTTAGCTCTGTCCAGCCTCTGTTCTAGGTCAGCCTGCACAAGGCATCAGCAGTGAGACCTCATGATTTGCAGGTTCAATTTCCAGTGCCACTTTCCAGTTCTTCACTTTTTAAAATATCCCTTTTTTCTGCCCTTCTGCAGCTGGTCCTGAACCCCCATTCCCAGCAGTGAGGATGAACTTCCTGAAGCTGATGTCATGAAGAAACAGCAAAAAGCTCCCTAGAAGACTTGACAGAGACAAGGGAGGATGAGAAGTTTTGAGCAGCTTCAGGCATGTTGCAAAATGTGACTAACTTTGGCCTAGAGCATGGAATCAGGGAAAAAGGAAACCACACATGGAAATTTGAGAGCACACAAAAGCACTGGCTTTCCCTCAGGAGAGGAGGAAGCAAACAAATGTTTTCTTTGCTAGGAGAAAACTTTTCTTTTCAAAGCAGCTCTCCAGCAACCCTTCCAGAAGAGTTTGTAACTCAGTGATGCAAATGAGTCATGCAAACCTGCCTGGGAATTGACAGTTCATAGAAAGAAAGCAGGAGGATGCTGGCTGTGGTTTAAAGGGAACAAAGAGAGGGTTCCCTCTCTGCTGCCTGTTTTGGATGCCAATTTCGAGTGAAAAATCTTCTCAGAACAAAGCTGAGTCATGAAATAACATCCCTGAGCAGGGCTGCTGCAGGACAGCAGTGCCAGAACCTCCCACCTCTGTCCTGTCCCCTGTCAGAGCCCCTGGGTGCTCAGGGATGGGACAGCCCCAGTGGCATTGGGAAATTACACTGAGAGGAAAAAAAAAAAGCACAGAACAAGGTCTGCAAAGAACTGAATACTTGCTCAGTGCCACCTGACTCAAGGATTGAGTTGAATTTTCTGCCTGGGGTGTCCAGTTTGTGAGAAAACAACCCCAAAGAGCTGAGATTGCCTGTGGCACAGGGAGAAAACCCTCCCTGGACAGAAAACAGCCTCCCATGGCTCACAGATGTTACCAAGTGATCAGCAGAGGTTGTTCTTATCTTGGGTGGGTGATGCCCAGCTCTCCTCCACCAGTTCCAGGAACAGACTGGGTTTCCCTCAAGTGTTTCTGTTAGAGCTGGGTGGAAGCAGGTGACCCAATGTTGTAATAACTAAGAAATCTAATTCCATTCCCAGTTCAAATGCCAGGAAAATCAGTGGATTTTCCTTTTGATTCAAAGGTCTCATCCAACTCCAAAATGCCCAGCTTGCACTGCCAGGTGCTGAGTTTACAGGAGGAGAGGGAACAGCTCTGATCTTCAGGATACAGGGGAGGCAGCTTCTTTCCTGGGAAAGCTGAGTGTGATTTTTGAGAAGGGATTGTGACAGTGTGACTCCTCTTTCCACCTGTTGCCTCCATTCTTAGAGCTCTTATGAATTAGAAACAACACACTGAATAAATAATCAGAAGCGTGGGACGTTAAAGAGCTACTAATTAGCGAGGAGAGGGACAGATGTGAATATCTTAAAAGCCCTGTCATGCCAGGCTGGGCCAGGGCAGGCTCAGCTGGGACAGCAGCAGGAATTTCCCCATGGAAAGGGTGCTCAGACCTTGGCAGGGGCTGCCCAGGGAGGTTTGGAGTGCCCATCCCTGGAGGTGTGCCAGGAAGTGCTGGAGGTGGCACTCAGTGCTCTAGGGTGGTGACAAGGTGAGGTTTGGTCACAGCTTAGACTCGATGACCTTGGAGGTCTTTTCCAACCTCAGTGATTCCATGACTCTATTCCTCTGGAGAACCATCCTCCATGACTTCACAAACAGGGATTTCATCACCCTTTATGAATTATTTCCATGGCCCCTCAGTAAATCCCGAGGTGTGGGGAGCCCCAAGCACACCTTGCCCTGGGGGCCCTCCTGTTTCCTCAACAGTACAAATGGTTCCAGGGCAATTACACACAGAAACCTTGAAATGAAACGTTTCCCCATCCAAGGGCACACCATCTGCGGCCAAAAGGCGCCACAGCCTCTCCCTTCCTGTGCAAACAGCATCCCACATAGGGATTAATCATTCCTCAAGAATAGCACAGCTGATTTTAGAGTGCTTGGCACCTCTCCCATCTCCTCCAGAGCAGGGAGCTCAACTCTGCTTGAGTCATCTTCCCAGGAGCTCTCCACAAGCCTGTACTCATCACCTCCCAGGTGAGCAGACTTTTGATTTTCAGCTCCCAGCACTTTCACTTCTCCAGTCTGGGCCAAATCCTGAAGAGGAGGAAAACAGCTGGCACTGGCTGAGTGTAAACCTCACCCCACCCCAAGCAGGACAGCTGATCAGGGCACAGCTGAACAAATTTAGTAGCTCCCTTTTGCAGTGATAGCGAATTTGATTTGTTTTCCCTTTCTCTGGAGTTTAACAACAATCTTCAGCACTTAAAAGTAAGAATACCAAAAATAAAACCAGGAAAAAAAAAAAAAAAACAACAAAATCAGATCACTGGCGGAACTCAGATCCCTTTTTGGCACAAAATCTCCTTTGTGAGAACTCCCCTATTAAATAAAACATTTTTCTGGCCTCCTTGTCCATTTTGGATATGAGCTTGCAAGGAGGGAAGTGGCAAAACACCCCTGAAGCAGCAGCACTGCCCTTGCCCAGGACCTGCTCTTGGAGCTTCTCAGGTGCAGAGCAGGTCAGGCCAAAAATTGTTTCAAGAATGCCACATTTACAATGAAAATAGAGTAAATTCACCACCCATTTTCTTTTCTTCTGATGCAAAACTGGGGTTTAACTTGCATCCTAGCAAGGTGCAGAAAAAGAGGGAAATGCAATCCAGCAAAAGGATAGATTAATGAAATAGGGTTTCAGCAGCTCATGGAGCCACCTGATGTTCAACACAATATTGACCAAAAACAAAAAAAGAAAAAAAAAAAAACACTTTTCTGTGCAGAATCGAACCAGGAACTGAGATCTAGACCAGGTCTGGACCCAAATGTTGTTCTGCTAAAGTAATCAAGGTGCTTGGGCAGATGAACATATTTGTCCCTCACTGATTTGTCCCTCACTGATTTGTCCCTCAGCCTTACACGAGCTGGATGTTCCCAACATTTTGGAGCCAGTTAAATTCCCACACAAGCCTCCAAATTGATGGCACTGGAAGAAAACACATGGGGCTTTTCTTTCAGGGTCAGATGACAGCAACTGCACAGCTGAAATCATATCCAGAGCAGCTGTGAACAAAAATTAAAGGTGAGAAAGAAATTTGAGTGCTGTTTTCAGTGAAACTCCACCAATGATTCACCCATGAAAAAGAATCAAAGGCACCCAAACAGAAACAGGGATACAGCTCAGGCACCCAAAGTTCTGCTCACATCCATGACCTAAATCAGGATCTGCCATGATAAAAATTCTTTCTGGTGGCACTTTTAATTTTCAAGAGTGGTGGGAAATTTTAAAACTGCCTTGTAAAAGCAAAAAATTTCTCAAAGTAAGTTTGTGTCTGCTCATCCCCAGCATTAACTGAATGAAATAAGAATTTTCCCTTGCCGTGGCATTGCTGCAATTATTCATGAGGCAACAGCTTGAATCACTTCCAACTGAAATTATATAAAGCTGTGGATAATGAAACCTCTATCAGCTCTGAAGCAAAGGATTTAGTCTTTATTATACCTGCAGGGACTTGAAGTTCTGTACTGAAACTTAGAGAGGGAGATGGGCTAAAGCAACTCTTGATGGACTTGAATATGTTTCCAAGGAGTGTGGAAAATTCCTTGTGTCCTTCTCTAGAACACCCCAAAGAAAGCTCATTTGGAAGTAATAAAGACTTCTCTTTAAGAGTATCAGTCTCTGAAAGGAATTTCAGCAGCACTGATGGGAACTCATCAGGATTTCCATTTATTCCTGACTGCACAAGGTCCTGCCACATGCTCAGCTCAGGGATTCCAGCAGAGGCCTGCAGCACTGCCCCAGTCATCCCACTTTGAGTAAGGATGTCTCAGAACATCACTAAATGCAGCTTTCCAACCCCAAACTGAGAGGTTTTGTGGTTTCTTTAACTGCATCACCAAAACCAAGCTTTTTTCACACATGTAATAACCAAAAAAATTATGTCAGTTGTGGCAGCAGAGCTCTTCTAGTTGTAGTCTCCCATCTGATACTCTGTGGGACACATTTTGTTTTAAATTCAGTGCCAAAGGCATATTTTATTTTCATAAAGCTGTTCAGCTCAATTGCACAGATATCCTACAATGATGATAGACTTCAACAAATGAGCAACTAAAATACACATCCTTGTTCCCTCATCACTAAAGACCTGCACTGGTCCTTTAAACTGGGAAAGATTTCCAATGGCAGATGCAGGAACTGAAATAATTCTATCCTCTCCTAAAATGTTATTCAGCTTTGAAAATCCCATGGATTAAGTGTGGATTTAATGTTGTTTTCTTTCTTCAATGTTTGTTACCCATCAGCAACTGCAGTGATAAGACAAGGGGGAATGGGTTCACACTGAACCAGAGGAGGTTTAGTTGGGATATTGGGAAGGAATTCTCCCCTCTGAGGGTGGGCAGGCCCTGGCACAGGGTGCCCAGAGCAGCTGGGGCTGCCCCTGGATCCCTGGCAGTGCCCAAGGCCAGGCTGGACAGGGCTGGGAGCAGCCTGGGACAGTGGGAGGTGTCCCTGCCCATGGCAGGGGGTGGAATGGGATGGGGAAGAAATATATAATGTTTTATATATAACATTAAAAATATAATATGTAATCCTATACAAATATAATCCTAGAATCCTGTTCCAAGGGGTGTTGTGGAGCTAAATCATAGACTCACAGGTTTAGGTTAAAAGGGACCTTAAATCTCATCCCATCCCACCCCTGCCATGGCAGGGACACCTCCCACTGTCCCAGGCTGCTGCAACCCAAACCATTCCATGATTCTGTGATTCCATAAATCCTGCAGCTATTGATTCCATCCTGCTGGAGAATCTCAAATTTGCTTTTCCTGTTCATATCTGCATGTAAACAGTGGGTTTTCTTTAACAAGGAAAATTCTGTTTGCAGTAGATGAAATTCACTCCAGAAGGGTCCCACACCCAGCCCAGGATGGAGCAGGCACAGAACCCCTGGCTCATGGACTGCAATCCCTGGGAATGTTCCCCCTGTGCTGGATAAAGCCTTGAGCTCAGTTCTGCTTTAGCACAAGAGTGAAAAATCACATTTCTCACTCTCCTCAGGGGACTTTTCCGTAATTAAATGAAAAGCAGCACTAAATAACCAAACATGTGCCTCGTATCTGTTCCCTTGGCATTGACAGATGTTCCTGTTTCAGTCCTGGAGTGAAAAGGAAGCCAAGCTCCACTCAGATTTTGTTCTCTAAATGCCTCACAAATGGCAACAGATGCCAATGCAAACCTTCCCAGATCCTTCCTGCAGGTCCCTTTTGTAAACAGCTCCTTCTGGGAGGAATTTGGGCATGAGATCAGCAGTGCTGGGAATCCCCATAGCAGAGGGAGCTCAGTGGCTCTCCCCCAGCAGAGAAATGGAGGAAAGGAGGAGGAATATTTGACTTTGGGCTGAGAGGAATCAGATTCCCCTTCCCAGAACCCACAGCATGAAGGGGAGATGGGTACAGGGAGGAGAGAGACACTCAAAGGGTGCCCTGAGAAGCTGCATCAGCACCTGAGTGCTGATGTTGTAATCCAAGAGCTGCCTTGTCCTTCACCTTCCACAGGAACATCCACGTCCTGTGGTGTGATTTCCATGTTCCTCACAGAGCAAGCTGGGGTTTACATCCCCAGGGTTGAGTCTGCAGGAGAAAGCTCATGGAAAATCTGAGTTTCTTGCCACAAGGAAGAAAACAGACTTGTTTAGGGAAGCAGGGTGGGAAGCAGATAAGCCTGCCCTAAGCACTGAGTGATAAAGAGGATATGCAGAGACAAATATTTGGAGCTTCTCAAACAGAGAAGGCAGGGGAAGATTGGAAGGAAAATGATACATTTGAAATGAGGTGGCTCTCTAGTGTGCTATTTGAATTATTTTCACATGATGTAAGGCAGAAATGACGTGGTTTGTTCCTCCTGTGATGAGGAAATTGTGCTTTTTAGGGGGACACCCTCTGTTTGCTGCCAAGTGGAGTCAGGGGCTGTTATTGAAGATGATGCAGAGATAGGAAGGCACTGAGAGGATACAAAATTGGTGTGTTCCAAAGCACAGAGATCACTGCCAGGGTGGTGCTGGGCCAGAGCCATGGCCCCTCTCTCTGGAATCACCCTTTCCACCCCGATTTCTGTGGAGATGGGAAGAGTTGGCTGTGTGTGACCCCCTGAGCCACAGGCAGCCCCTCCTGCCCCAACTACACAGGTATCACAGAGGTCCAAAAGAATAATAAACCATGGAAAACAGGCAGATCAAGGACCTCCCCCAGCCTGTGAGTCCCCAAGTGACTCCTGCAGATCCTTCAGCAAGCCCAAGCTGCTCAGCCCCACCACATCCCTGAATCCTCCAAACCATTTCCCTCTGCTGGTGGGTGACACCAGCTTCCCTCAGCAGTGGGGTCACCACCCTGCTGCTCTCTGCACTGCCCAGGAGCTGCTCCTTTCCCAGGGCTGTATTCCCAAACCTCAGACATGCCCTGAGCAGCCAGCAAAGCCTCCTGAGCTGCCCACTGTGAAGGATCAGGTCATGCTTGAATGAAACACTCATCAGGGAGCTTCCAGAAAACGTAAGGAATCAGCACTTCCCAAAAAAGTCACATTTTCCTTCCCCTTCACCCCAAATAACTGGGTGGTCTCTGGCCTTTTGAGTTAGCAATTGGTGGCAGGAGAACATAGGGGTGTGTGGGACAAAGCCCTTTTCTGGCCCTGAGATGAGGCAACTGAGAGGTTGTTTAAAAGCTTTTACTCTATTTTCAGTCTCATTAGAAGGGTGAGACAATACAGATGCTATAATTCACACCATCACAATCAGAAGCCAACTATTTCCTAATTATAATATATTGTAAGTGTTTCTTGGCCTGTCAGCTTTAGCCACACCATGCTGTAGATACCTTAAAGCCAATCATCTAAAATTACCCCTCACTGATCCCACTACAATGCATCTTTCATGGTTCTATTTCTCCAAAGTATCCAGTCTTATTTGCAAAACCATCCTTTGAAACTTATTTCTAGCTCCATTTCTCTCTCAACAATGTCAGTCCTATTCCATGGCATTTCTAAGTCAGCCTTTCTTATCTCAAAGTTTGCATACAGATGCACACTGTGTGGGCCTTCTGTCAAGCCCTGAAAACTCTCTACAAATCCACTTCCCACATTGATCAGAGACCTCTCAGGTGTCCCAGGAAAAACAGTCCTGGGAAACACAGCTGTGGCCCTGGCACAGGGAATTTGGACAGCTGGAGTTTCTGATGCAGATCCAGCCAGTGGCCAGTTCTTGGCTGCTCTGCCATGAATCCTGCTGGCCATGGGCTGCCTCTGGAGCTGAGCTGGGAAGGCTTTCATGGGCATCCAGCTGCTGTAATGGCTCTGAGTAATAAAGGGCTAATTTGGTGTGTTCCAGACAGAGCATCCAGACACAACAGCGCTGTTCCTGCAGGACCTCAGGAAAGGAGGAAGCACAGCACGATAGGAGGGATAAATCTCGTGGAGGAGTCATTACTGTAATGAGATTACAAAACAACCCAGCTGGTCCTTAACCTTTAATCCTGGCTGAAGGAGGAAGGCAGAGCGTGGGCTTTGCCAGGAGCTGTGCATGCTCTGGGCTTGTGCCCTGACATCTGGGAGGAGGCGTGGACGATGCAGGACTGGCCTGTTCTCCCTCAGAATGAGGGATCCCAGCCTGGATCCACCTCACAGCACACCCTGCAGTAACAGGGCATGAGCTGCTCCTGTCTGACACAGAGCAGTGTGGCTCTCACTTTCCTCCTGATGGGGATGGAAAGAGGAGGCTGGAGAGGTTCCCAGCCCTTGGTGTGATTCATTCCCAGCGTGGGGACATGGCCTCGCCTTGGAAGTGCCAGATCAAGTGATTCAGGAGCGTCCTGAAGCTGGGATGTGTGGCAAATCCTGGGATGTGTGACAAATCCAAGCAGCCACAGCCATGCTAGGAAATCATCTCCACCTGAGTAAATTTGAGTGTGTTTAACAGACACCAGCTTTGTGCAATAACTGGTGTTGGTCCGGGCCCACGGATTGCTGTGGGCAGGAATTTCACAGACCTGCTGAGGCAGCACACAAGTGAGAGGTGACAGTGGCACTGCCTAACCCTAACCCTAACCCCTAACCCTAACCCATGTTTTTTTTCACATTTTTAATGTATTTTCGGGGTGATTTTGGGGTGTTTTTGGGGGTGATTTTGGGGTGTCACAGGCATCATCAGGACATGGCAGGGATGCTTTGTTCCCCTTGTTCTCCACCCCAATCCATTCTCTTTGGGCTGGACCCCACAGTCACTGCTCCCCCTGACCTGTCAGCATCATCTCGGGGAGTTGCACTGAGTCTAACCCTCTGCAGCACCACTTGTACACCCTGCCACAGAAGGTCCCTGCAGCCCAGGGCCAGGAAGGGTGGGTGGGTGG